>VXAV01002113.1:778680-792069 GCA_013399715.1 Alectura lathami | reverse complement strand
TCCAGAGCAACTAGTTCTGTTAGGCCTCTGTATGTGTAACCCCCACAACTTATCATCCTCATAATCCTTAAAAAGCACCTTTGCATAACATACAGCTTTTATATCACTTTCAATCATTTCTCTAGAGATGTTGCTGTTGTCTCTGTGGTATAACAAACACACATATGCTGCTCCTAGAAAATAAAATCTATTGCAGCTGCTTATAATGCAAACCTGAAACTTTTAATCTCCTCTGCTACACCAAAGCAAAGAGACCAGTTTCTGACATTTCAGCAAGTTTCAAAACTTGGTTGCTTCATTCTTTAATTTACTTTCCCACCAAAACTCATTTACTAGTATTTGCCCCACAGTTATTCTTGATAAAAGCGTTCACCAAATAGTCCAAAACATGCCAAAAATAAAATAGAATGGAATTAAGCCTTTTATTAAAAAAAAAAAAATCTGTGCAAAATAAGATTAATTTATTAAGTCTCAAAAACTAAATGTTAGCCTGTATCAGAACAATATCACCAAGTAGCATAAACTTATATAAGATAAATTAATATTTTAAAACTTAAGATTATTAATTTTTCTGTCCTTATTTTGGAATAAAAATATAACTAAAGAATCTGAACTTTGTATATAAAAGTATCTCTACCATTCTTGTGTGCAGAAGAAAAACTGCTTTATATGCCTATTATCTCTTCTATATTTTAGTTCTGACCCTAGTGAACACATTTCAACAAATTAACAGGTCAGAAGCATAGGGGAAACTCTTGTGCAAACACATTGCACTGCAAGTAATCAATATTCACTTCTTCCCACCTTCAATTTCTTTTACATACCATCACCTGAAAAACAAACAAACAAACAAACAAACAAACAAACAAAAAAACAACTCCCACTCAGGTTCCTTAATGTTTTTTTGAGAAAAATGAAAGGTCACTGAAACCTACACAAAACGCTAGCACAAACCACATCTTTTCTAAGACAAAATGCAGTAAACAACAGAACTTACATTCTTTTCTATCCCCTCTAAGTGATGGTTCGAGGAATCACTTCTTTCTGTGCAAGAGGAACATATCTCAGCCCAATTATCTCCCAAGAAAGTGTTGGAAAAACCTCCTTACTGCCTTTATCATCTCCTCTTCCCCTTTCAGCAATCTCCCGCCACTCTGGCAATGCTCTTCCTTCGGGGTGTTATTTGTACGTGGGGCGTGCTGGGGGAGGGAAAGAAGGATGGATCAGAAGCGTCTATTTAGCCATCAGGGTAACTGATGTGATTGTACAAAGTCCCAAGGGAAAGGCTGTAACCTTAGTAAGTAAAGCTGGGGAGGTTCCAAGCTGAGCATTACTTTAAGATCTTGTTCCATCCCTGGATTTCTGAGTGTTTCGCAAGAAAGCAGGTCATCAGGAGTGAACAGAACAAAATGGATGGGAAGCATGGGGGGCAAATCTGTTCTTCAGCCTCACAGTGAGAGCTATTTGCACTACAACTTTTTTTTTTTTTCTCTCTTTCTTTTTTTTTTTTGTAAAGGCATTGGCCTTTGTATTTTGTTTCAGTATTTCAGTTCTTCCTTTAGTAAAGCGATTAGGAAAACAGATAATGCAGAATATATAAATTATACTGAAATGTTGTGAATGAAGCTGGGTAGGAGACAGGCAAATTGATGATAGTTCCCTCTCTGTATCTATGTGTATATACATATGTCCATATTTGTGTGTGTGTGTGTGTGTGTGCACAAACATACAAATAAAATGCCAGTGCTTACACATTATTTAGATTAACAATATATATGATAGTATACACAAGTAGGGCAGGAACCTAGAAGTCTCTCACTCCTGAAAACGGCACCTCCTCCACAGCTGAAGCCACTGCTGGATCATACAGCAGGAATATGAATTAGTCAGGACAGGAATTTGCCCCATCCATGGATGTGTTCAAGGCCAGGCTGGATGGGTTCCTGGGCAGTTTGATCTAGTGAGCTAGTGGCTGGCAGCCCTGTCCGTGGCAGGGGGGTTGGAACTAGGTGAGCTTTGAGGTCCCTTCTAGCTCACTCCAGTTTAGAGACAAGGATATGGTGCGGGACCATGTCAAAGGCCTTGCACAAGTCCAGGTAGACGACATCCGTCACCCTTCCTTGGCCCACCGATGCCATCACTCCATCATAGAAGGCCACCAGATTGGTCAGGCACGACCTGCCCTTGGTGAAGCTGTGCTGGCTGTCTCGGATCACCTCCTCATCTCGCATGTGCCTTAGCATCTCCTCCAGGAGGATCCGCTCCATGATCTTCCCAGACACAGAAGTGAGGTTTGCTGGCCTGTAGTTCCCCGGCTCTTCCTTTCTCAAATATGGGCATGATGTTTCCCTTTTTCCAGTCACCAGGGACCTCGCCTGACAGCCACGACTTCCCAAATATGATGGAGAGCAGCTCGGCAACAACATCAGCCAAATCCTTCAAGACCCTGGGATGCATCCCGTCTGGCCCCATAGACTTGTAGATGTTCAGTCCCATCAGGTGGTCTCGGACTTGCTCCGCTCTTACACAGGGAAGGATTTTGCTCCCCATATCCCCACTTGGATTTTCAGGGACATGAGATACTTGGGCAGCCTGGCCAGCAGTGAAGACCAAGGCAAAGAACTCATTAAGTACCTCAGCCTTCTCCACATCAGAGGAAGCCAGTTCTCTCTTTTCATTCGTTAGAGAATCATAGAATCATAGAATGGCTTTGGTTGGAAGGGACCTCAGAGATCATCTAGTTCCAACCCCCCTGCCACGGACAGGGCTGCCAACCACTAGCTCACCAGATCAAACTGCCCAGGAACCCATCCAGCCTGGCCTTGTACACATCCAGGGATGGGGCATCCACAGCTTCTCTGGGCAGCCTGTGATGCCTCCTTCAATTGAAGCAAGAAGGCCTCATCAACAGGCTCCCCTTTATCAGGTGGCCTGTAGTAGACCCCGACCACCAGCTGCCTTTTATTGGTCCCATCCTTAATTTTCACCCACAGGCTCTCAGCCTGTTCCTGACCGTCACTCAGGGGCAGCTCCTCACAGTCTATGCACTTCTTAACATAGAGGGCAACTCCCCCACCCCTCCTACCTTGCCTATCCCTTCCAAAAAGCTTGTAGCCCTCCATGGTGGTATTCCAGTTGTGGGAATCATCCCACCACGAGCAGCTGGAAGGGAATAAACCTTAAGGTAAAATAAATTTGAAAAAAGAAAACATGAATGCTGCCGTGAAAAAATGTCAACCTTGTTAAAGAAAGAAGAGCCAAAAAGCATTCCCTGTTTGTAAAGAAAACATCTGGAAATGGTCTATAAAAATTGAGGTGCTTAGAGGGAAAATGTCAAGGGGTATTTAAATGGCTGAGCAACGTTTGCGTATGCTTATGGTACTGAAATGGCTTAATTAAGTGGTCACATATTAGATTGATGTTAATAGATATTTGAATGTAATACTTAAGGACACGTGAAACATTCATGTGATGTATGTTTGCTATTAGAACAGCAGAATATTCATTAAAATTAAAGTAGTTTAATCTACAATAAAGCTAACAGTCAACTTAAACTGAGATTGAAATGCCTCTTCCGTCTTACCCTCCACAGTGTAGTAGTAACTTCAGAATAAGAAATGGTTACTTAAAACCAGTACAAAATAATTTCATTTCTTTGTTCTCCTTAATTTAACTACAAAGTACTTTCTATATGTTTCCTGACGATCCTGTAATTGGTATGTGTGTACATCAATATCTGTTATAATAAATTATGCCATTTTATAGCAATTTAGGAAATAATGAATGGAAGGTAAATTGTGAAAAATTATATATCAGGTGTAGCAATCAGTCAGCATCTATCCAGCTTTTTACATAGCTTTCATTGCTATAGTAACAGGAACACAATAACAAATACAGTGACAGCTTTAATTGGGAGAAAGCAGATGAGTTGCACAAGAGTAAACATTTTTGCATATATTTTTGTAATTTCACAACATCACCAGATTTAGCAAAGATTAATTTCTGGTCCTTTCTGATATGCTAGATATGATTTGGAAATGTTAGCTGTAAATTCCTTTCACATTTCACTATCATCCTTTCTTAAGGACATGGCATCAGTTTTCATTTTGTAACTGAACGCAGTTCATCGTCTCATAAAGATGCATCAGTCAGAACTGGTGCAACTGTGCATTGTTTGAGGGAAGGCATGAAACCCAAACAGAAGTTGTTAGCAACTACTGTGCCTTCGTCTGAGAAAGGAAAATGTCAGTGTTGTGATACTTATTCTTCAGGGTTGCTAGCAATATTGTGTATTAAGATTCTCTGACAGATTTCAGCTATTCACAGAAAAATTATACAGCTATTAATAAAGTAAAACTGTACATATTTTGAGCAGCTTACCTATAACTAAAATAATAAATAATGGTTTCTCAGTTGCAAGTATTTTGATCCCTAATGCTAACACAGTCTGGAGAAAATCAATTTTGCAACTTCTGTGAATTCACTACTTCAGTACAATAATTTCAGTTATTCTAGAATTGTTCAGCGGACATGGCTTTACACAGATAAATTATGGATTACATCACCCAAATTATGCTTTCTTTTTGCTATAAAGAAACCATCGTGATGAAATTTGTACTATAAAATTTTCATCTGGGGAGATGTCTTGTTGTTTTTTTTCTCTCAGTGTAATTCTGGCATGGACAGTAGCCTCTAAAGTGCATAGAGGTTTGTCAGTCCAGGAGCTACGTTCATCTGTGCAATATTCCCATAACTTCACACAAGTGGAGCCTTTTCAGATTTTTTTTACAGCACATTCAACAGAGACTGAAGGCTTCTGGTCAAGAGGGGAAGCCCTCATAAACGGCTGTTTAGGGGCTAAGTATTAACATCTGTGGGATTTGTAGACCAGTCTGAAGCCAAGGAAAATTATGCTGCAGAGAGCTTTTAGTGATTTATGATGGCTTTTTACTGCACAGAGATTAGAATAGCTTTTATAATATATTACATTGCTGCTTTATTTTAAAAGAATAGCTGAAGCCATCTTGTGATCCACATAATAGTGAAGTCTAAATGGTATAAAGTAGTTAATTGGCATCTTTGTCAAAATAAAGACCTAGTATAAAGGAATCTCATTTCCTTTTATCAGAGAATGAAATTAAAAAAAAAAAATCATGGTGATGTAAAATTCAGGCTCTTTTGAATGGATAATTGGTATTACAGAGTAACAGGAAATTGCTTTCTTTGTAAGCATGTATTAAAATCATTCTGTTACATACAGTAATCTTCAGTTTTCTAAATGGTCCAATGCACATTTCAATCAGGAAAATTTGCTTATCATCTACTGAAATGGAAAACTGTGCTTTGCTCTTTTCTCTCTCCTCAGTGGTCTATCAAAAATAATACTAAGAGAATTAGAGTAGTGAAGTAAATCAAGTTAGAAAATGAATATTCGTAATACTATTTCATCAAACTGCATTATGTATCTAGGTATTTCCCCAGCTGTATCACACATTGAATATTTACTCTTTAAGAAACATTTTATCCATCATATTTCTATTTTTTATGATAAAGAAAAGCACAAAAATCTTATTATCTGACGTAAATCAGAAGCAACTTTAGTTAGATCAAGATATTATACCCTGAAATGCATGTCCAGGCTGGTAAGAGTAATCTATGACCTTCAGGAGTAACCAATTTTAAGGAGATATGCACAGAGAACAGGCTGATAAGCTGATTAATACATAATAAGATGATTGACTAAAGCATCTGTTTGGCTGAGTCTGGTGATTTAGAGACTGTATTATTCATCAGATTGGAATATCTGAAAAAAAAAAGTCTGTCAAATACTATCTGTAAATACAGAGGTCCTGTGACCCTTACGGCTGTGCAAAATACTTCTAACAGTGGATCTAAATTGAGAAATCCCCAGCAGCTTGTTACACCAGCCCTGCACTTTCCACTATACCCTTCATTCTTTCCACCACCACAGAGGAGTTTGTTGCTGCCTACTGTCTCCAACAGTTTTCTGCAGAAATTTTTCTATTTTCTCCTTTGCAATCTTCATAACTTAATTCTGCATCATTTACATTTTTCTGTGATGTCTTTCTTCAGTATCTCTGCCTCTCATTTCACAGATTCCTGCTTGATGATGACCTTGTTGGGCTCCAGAAGTCTGTGGTCGAAGAGAGTTAAGCATACAAAATTTTTTAGCCAATTTTTGTAAATTTTCAGTTGATCTTTAAACTTCTGCTGGAAGATGAGAGTGTGAGCAGATGAAAACTTCGCAGTGAAGGCACCAATTCACTACCACAAAGCTTCCCAACCTCGTGTCCGAAGACTGCTGAAGAGCTCTGATTTAAAGGGGGGTGTCTCTGAGTTGGTCTGTCACTTCCTAATTCACCACTAGGGAGAAAACTTTGTGTCTCTCCACCACTGAGTGGTGGTATATGAGCATAGCTCTACCATGGCACCAAAAGTGACCTATTAACTTACAAGATTATCTGAGATTATGTCATACAATGAGGCTTTGAGGATGCATAACTTCAGCTTTAGCATATATTCTGACAGCACAACTGTCTTCTGCTCTCTGCCACTAGCTCCTAGCTCCATAGGGTATGGTTGCACACTGAACCAGAACTGTGGACTCACTGGAACTAAAAACTGTTGTTTTTATTTTGCAGTCAGGTTATTTTTACATTTACATTAGTTCCCCAGTCTTCTTCACTACATGGCTTCACAACCAAAGAATTAGCTCAGCTGAGGGGACAGTTCAAGGCCAGAAAACACAGAATCAAAGAATCATAAAAACACAGAGTGGATTGGGTTGAATGGAACCGTAACGCTGCATCCGCAACTTCTCCAGGCGGTCTATGCCTCACCACCCTCATCATAAAGAATTTCTTCCTAATGTCTAATCTAAATCTATCTTACTTTATTTTAAAGCTGTTACCCCTTGTCCTATCATTACACTCTCTGATAAAGTCCCTCTCCATCTTTCCTGTAGGTCCCCTTTAATCGCTGAAAGGCCACAGAGCCTTCTTTTCTCCAGGCTGAACAGCCCCATCTTTCAGCCTCTCCTCATAGGGGAGGTGCTCTAGCCATCTGATCAACCTTGTGGCCTCCTCTGGACCTTTTTTTTTTTAAACTTATTATGTTAACCATCCATGAAAGAGGTCTCTTCCCCTACCCAATCACTGAATTTGCTGCTCCAAGTATTCCACATTTTTACTTGAAGTGCAGTATTTCCTGTGGAGGTCAGTCCTGCTGATTTGTGTTGGGCATGCTCATTCCAGGTGAGATGTCTAAGTTCTCTGATTGATGACCCAAATACCTGTTCTCTGGTACGGTCTGTAATTAAGCCTGGGAGTAGCAGTAGAAATGCTCTGGCAAAGGAAGAGAAGCTTTGTACCCAAGGAGACACATTAATCATAACTACGTATTAGCAAATTGAGAAATTCTTGTGTTCTTTGAGCCAAAAAGTAGTTTAATTTAATTATATTTAAAAAGAATTAATTACCTTTTTAAATATATGGGAACACTTTCTTTCATTAAATTATTTTTTAAAGTTACACTCGTGGAAATTAAGATCTTTTAAATATCAGGTATCAAGAACTTTCTTCAAAGAATAACAGGAAATGACTAACACAAATACAGAGTGAAGCCGTCATTTACACAAAGGAATCTTCCTCCAGCTCTTTAATGGACTAATGCATGCTGAATTGTAATGGGGCTAATTTGCTCAACACCTACTTAAGGCGAAGACTCTGGGGTGCCCCATTTTTCCCCTCTCTTGGGTCTAACAAAGTAATATACTGCCCATGTGAAAGCATCTGTGACACTTTGATAGATACAGTGAGCTTCAGCCAATGCCTAATTGGACTTTGCTAGGAGAAGTGTCTGAAATTGCCTTTCAGAAAACATGCTTTAAAGGCCTATCAAATTCAACAAACAGAATAGAAAATATCTAGGATTTGTTTCCACATTCATCTCACCCTTGTCCTTTAAAGCTAAAACAAGAGCTTGGAATTTGTGGAAACAGGAACATGCAAGGTTCAAAAGGATTCTTACTGTTATATTCTAAGCACCTGCACTTTGTCAGCCACGGATGGTTTTGTGTCAAAATCATGTAAAGACCGGAGGTAGTAATAATCTGAAATAACAGTAATGTCTCACCTGTGTCTCATTTTAGTATTTCTGGTGACATGTGAGCTTCATTATCCTCCAAAAGGGAAAATTCAGACAATTAGCTACTGGCACTTGTTGTAACATATTAAAAATTCACAAGCATATTTGCATACATAAGCACTTTTTTTTTTTTTTCTTGAGGTAAAATGAATGTCCTGTAACTGGAAACACACTTTTTATTTTACAATCACTGTCATTCTTATTTACTTATAATAATACAAACATTTTCTAGATACGAGATGTAAAACATACAGAACAAGATTTTTAGATTGTAATTTAATCTGCTTATTTTAACAACAATGTTTTTATCATACAGTTTCTTGCAAAGCATCTAAAGTAAGTGAAAAGGAAAGAAATGCATGTATTTATCTACTAATGTCGTATAGCATCTCATTCAGTTATTGACACTGGACTGTTTCTTTTTTTCGATAAGCGGAGTCATGAAGACCAGAACTGCTGCATTGGGTAGGGATTACGTTTTGAGGCAGCAGAAATCTGATGCTGTTCACTCCCACTAAAAAGACTTTATAGGAATCATTATATTGTTACATGGAAACCGTACATTCCTGAGGGGTTTGCCCCATATACACACTTCAGCTTAAAATTCATTTTAATTTCATCCCCAATTCTTCAAACTACTGGGCTTTATGGGAATGCACAAGTCACGTGCTTGGAACCATGGGCAATAGTAGGACAGTCTTTATTAATTGGGGTACATATACCGCATACTATCCAAATGCTAAGTGTTTGGGAAGGGAACATATAAGATTTCTGGGAATCTACTTCTCTTCCGGGAGTCTGAGGCCAGTGAAAAACTTTTCTCTCTACTGTGGTAAATTTAATTCCCAAGTCTTGTACATTTAGTAGTACTGGCACTGGCAAAAGGCCAGCAGCATTCTAAAGCCAGTAAATATCTTTGTCTTCAACACCATAGAAAGACAGAATAAGAAAAATAGTCTTATGGGAAGGATGGAGTGACATTTGGTGATATAAAGGAGCATGTTTATTGAATCAGCTTCAGAAAGCCAAAGTGTCTTAGAATCATAGAATCACAGAACATCCTGAGTGGGAAGGGACCCATGGGGATCGCTGAGCCCAGCCCCTCGCTCCACAAAGCCCCAGCCAACCCCACCCAACCCCAAACCCTGTGGCTCAGAGCGGTGCCCAAACGCTCCTTGAGCTCCGGCAACTCGGGGCCATGCCCCCTGCCCTGGGGAGCCTGTGCCGTGCCCACCACCCCCTGCCTGGGGCAGAACCTTTCCCTCACACCCCGACCCTCCCCTGACACAGCTCCATGCCATTCCCTCGGGCCCTGTCGCTGTCCCCAGGGAGCAGAGCTCAGCGCCTGCCCCTGCGCTGCCCTGGGAGGGAGCTGTAGGCCGCCATGAGGCCTCCCCTCAGCTCCTCTGATCTGGGCCCAGCAAACCAAGGGCCCTCAGCTGCTCCTCACACCCCTTGCCCTCCAGACCCTTCCCCATCTTCGTAGCCCTCCTCTGGACGCTCTCTAACAGCATTATGTCATTCTTATATTGTGGTGTCCAAACGTGTCCCAGTGCCTGAGGTGAGGCCACACCAGGCAGAGCGAAGAGGGACAACCCCTTCCCTCCCCCGGCTGGCAGTGCTGGGCCTGCTGCGCCCCAGGCCAAGGGGGCCCTTTTGGATCCAGGGCACAATGCCAATTCACATTCAACTTGCCGTCAGCCAGAAACCCCAGATCCCTTTCTACAGGGCTGCTCTCCAGCCTCTGCAGTCCACACATATGTATAGTACTCCTCTGCTTAAAGCTATGAAATATGGGTACTGTTTGAGCAGTGGCCACAAAGCTGGCTTTAAACTGTGGCATTTCCCACTAAGAAGTGGCTCATCGGACAGCATGTACTGTTGGGACATGAGTGGGATAGTGATGTGGCACTTCAAAATGAAAGCCTCTGCCCATCAAGCTCATTGTTGCCCACTGTTTTATCCTTTACTACAGCTGGATCTTCTATTCAAATCCACCGATCAGCATCATCAAACCAGGAAAAACAAGAGTTAGATCTCACTTTACTTCTTATATATTATTCATGACATGCTATAAAACATTATGAAGTTAATTTAATTGCTCTGCAATTAAAATACCTGTTTCTGTATACATAGATGAACATATAAAATTTACAATCTTAAATGAAGATTGTTGTAGTTATTGCCCCTATAACCATTAAGGTGAAAAAATAGATTCTGATATCATACTATTTTCTTTTACAATTGCCCTGTCTTTAACAGATATGAAAGACTTGCTCTAAATGTTTGTTTTTTATATCCTTTACTTTGTATAATTGTAGATTCCAGTACTTTCTGGCCAAATTCTTTCAAACATTTCATATGTGGATGGTGTTGTGTTTAATACCAAACTTAGTTATTTTAAGATATTTGATGTTACACTGGATTTTTGATTTAACAGAGTAATACAGAATATACTGAAGTCACAATACAAATGGAAGTTATGCTTACTGGAATATAGCAATTGCAATGTACTGTTCAATTGCAATTCCAGTGTGACATCCATTACCAGCGGTGATGCTGGGCATTCCCATTCACCAGGAAGGAAGATCTGGGTTGAAATCTGTTCAAGCACATTGCCTTCCTTCAAAATTATTTTGTTAGTTGCATTTTTGTACACTATATTGTGTTGAGCCAGGTACACTCAGCACCCATGTTGGTCTGGCTAGCTCCAGAGACATTCGCACTGTTGTTAGGAACTCAGGGAGAAACATTTACACCACCAGCTAAAACGCTCCATAGCTGTTAAACTAAAACAAAGGCAACATTCTGGTCTCCTTTGTGCTGAGACAAAGTCAGATTTCTTTGCAAGAGTTGTGACAGCACATCCTTCATTATTTCCTACTCTTTGTTGGCACATTGCCCTTCTCCATCTCCTTTGAACCTTCTTCCATTATAGGCGATTCTTGGTCTGGAAGAAGACCTTTGCTCTGAACTGAATATGGAGTAAACATGGCAGATTGGGTGGGCAATAACAATTGAAGGAGCAATAAGATTATTTCTTTTGGCAGCCAGGTATATTCATGCACGTCACTACGAATGTGGTGAAACAATATGACATGAGAAAAGAAAATTACACAGAGATAAGTTTTGATTTTTTCAAAAACCTATTAGATTTGAGATAATATGCAGCTGTTTGCTAAGGGATAAGGTCCCTATTTAGGATACAGCAGGAGACCTCAGCTGTTACCCATTATATTTGATGTTCTCAAAACCATAGTCTGTTCTGCCATTTGCACAGATGGCAGACAAAACAATTTACAATAGGAAGCTGATGGTATGATCGGTAAGATGGACATAATGAAATCAAGTACAAGTTTTATATTAAACGGGATGTCAGAGAGCCTGATGGGCCATCCATACCTGTAGGGAGGAACTGAATGCCATTCTCTGAAGGTGCTGTGGTGGGCCTACTGTTGCTCCTATTTGGACTAGAATTTACTGTTTTTTCATTGAAAAGAGGGAAAAATTCTCTGTAGATTTTGTCCAGAAGTGAAAAGTGAAGCAGCAGCTGGGAGTGTTTGAGGAATTGTACAGCACTTGAGGATTTTGTTCTTGAACACAAATACACTAACACAGAATCCTGGCTGCAACAATTACAAGCTTCACTAGTAGAAACAGCAAGGGATATAGCAAATGGGGAACAAAGTAAGGACTTTCTATTACATTTGCTTTTTTTACGTCTGTGTTATTACAGTAACTGATTTAACTGATTATTCCAGCCATAGCCACCAAAAAAAAAAAAAAAAAAAAAAAGGTTGTTGGAGTAGTAGAATGAAATCCTTCCTAATAAATTCTGCAGAGGATGTTAAGGCTGGTAGCCTAGTAGGACCACTACTAAAACAGTATCTCTGGTTCTGTTCTCTTCCTTTGAAGAAAGGTGCAAACACAGAAAATTAACATAAAAGTTGATTTTTCTTATGAGTACCTGAATACATATTTGGGGACAAATTCTACACAATGTTTGGGCAGGAAACTAGGGTAGATTTTGTGCTAAGAGTAATCTATGAATCCTCAAACTTTTGACTGCTCCTGCATAAGCCCATTCCCCTGGATCCTGGAGAGAAGAACTAACTATATTGCCCTCAGTCTGCCCAGAATACTTGCAGTTTTGCATTAAAGTAATAACTACTATCAACATCAGCTTGGCCTGTCTTGCCTTAGCTCCATGGAACCATGAAAGCAGATGAGCGTAACAGATTTGCCCAAACAGCTATATTTTCCTGAGGGGTTGCCAAAACATCTATTGCTCTTTCAAACCTTCCTGAAGATCAATAAAACCACTTACTAAGTTGATGCCTTCACATATTTTCTCTGGAATTGGCAGAGCAAAGAGCCTAAACCTGTGCCACCACATTCTGCTCTGACACCACTCAATATCTTTGTACAAATATTTATAACAGATGGGGTTACAGAGGAAACTCTCAGAAAGAAATCTAATACGATGTTTAGGAGTTACAGAGGACTCTCACCATTTTGTTCCCAGAGGTGGATAGATAAGAAATCACCTGTTAATTTGCTCTCTCTGATTGGTATAATTTGTCTATCGTGCAGAGAACTTGGAACTGCATATCCCGAATCGTGTTGATTGGTATTTACTCAGATCCCCCTATGGTACAAATGGCTGTTGAATAAGGTGGATAAGTCCTGTGTGCCCATAACATTTAGATTTGAAAAGCATATGGCTATTGTCATAGAGTTACAGAGCAATCTGAAGTTCATTTAACCCAACCCAAGGCAGATTCAGCTGCAAAGATAGATCCAACTTTGAAATCAAGTTGCTCAGTGTCCTGTCTGGTCAAGTTCTGGATTTCCCCAAAGACAGAAATCCTGTCTCTCTGAGCGATCTGTTCCAATGTTTATCCATCCACNTGTTGAAGTGCCTCTTGTGCCCCTTGGATGTATCACTGTGTACTCCAGAGAGACTCTCACTTCTCTGTAACTACCCTTTGGGAAGTCCAAGTCAGAACTGAGACCTATCCTTTCACCTCTTCTTCTTAGCAGTAAACAAACCAATCTTTCCTCATTAGTCATGTGCTTCACCATCTTGTTAGCCCTTCGCTGGACTTACTCCAATATGTCTTTTATGTTGAAGAACCCCTCAAATGTACTTGAGCTGCGTTAACTGGTAACAGACATGGAATTTGATTCGTAATCATTTATGACTACTTCTTGGTAGCAGAG
>VXAV01002113.1:723562-736458 GCA_013399715.1 Alectura lathami | reverse complement strand
AGGTTTTAACCTTGTGATCATTGTAGTATGGATCCAAATCTTCCAGGGGTTCCCCAACAAGCTCCACAGGAACATCACCATAGAGAGACGGCAGTTTTTTATAGGTTTTCAGGTCAAGCTGAGGAGTAAGTTTATCCTCTTCAACTTCTTGGTCAGTACTTTCCTGCTTAGCTTTGGCTTGCTTCTCTTTTTTCTCAGCAATTCTGTTCTCAATTGCTGCCAAGGACTCAGGAGTGAAACGCTGAAAGCTGGTAGTTTCTGGTGGCCAAGACACGGGATTCATTTTTCCTTCTGTGTTTCTTTCCAGTGCTAGAAATAGCTTAAAAGAGAAAGCTACCAATAAATAGAAATTAATAGAAAAAATACACAACTTGATATGAATTAGATAAATAATTTCTTCTGTGAAACTCTGTATGAAAATAGAGAAAAAACAACTAGAAAAACATTCATTTGGAAGAAAAGGTAAAGTAAAACAAAACCCATGAAGATCAGCAGTTGATTCTGGATTCAGGCTGCAGAAGAGAGACATTTTTCCTTCCCTTTTTCATCTAGGAAATGTCACAATCACATGTCCATCAGAACTTGAACAACCGCTGAATTATTACTCTGAAACAACTAACTTCTTTATTAGTAGCCTTGCACTTTAGCTGCTGCACTTCTTGCGAACAGCACCCCCACATCTATCACCCCTCCTGATCCTGCAGGTACCCAGAGGCTCCTCAGATCCTCACACTGCTCAAAGCGAGACCAACACTGAGGCTGGCTCAGAGCTTCCTACAGTTTTCAGCATGTCCAAGGAGATATTCGTAGCTCATACAAAACATTCACACAAGAAATGGCAGGTTTTTACCTTGCTGGTCTTGAGTTTTGCTCTCCTCTGATTCTGCGGATTTGTTAGTTACCTTTGTGCTTTGCTCTTGCTGTTTTCAAACTACATTCTTAACTCTTTCCTTCTTGCCATTTAGTCATGTCACAATGCTTTTTTTTTTTTTTTTTTTTTTTTTTTTTTTTGTTAAGTGAGACTGGCTGCAACTGAGGGTTTACCATTTGCAGTGCAAAGAATATTTGCACTGGCACAGGTTGCCCAGAGAGGTGGTGGCTGCCCCGTCCCTGGAGACCTTCAAGGTCAGGCTGGACAGGGCTCTGAGCAACCTGATTCAGCTGTCGGTGTCCCTGTGCACTGCAGGGAGTCAGACTGGATGGCCTTTAAAGGTCCCTTCCAACTCTGACGATTCTGTGAAATCCAACAACCCTAGTACAAATGTATGCCAAAAGGAAGAAAGAGGAGTCTTTCCTATAATTTCACAGGCACCTTAATGCTTTATGGGCCTGTAGCAGAGCATCTGCTGTTTCTGGAGATCTTGGTTATATTTATTTGCTGGATAACTAGAGGAAATACATTGAATGACTTTTAACTATCATGACTGTGATCCAGGTCACTGACTTGGACATTCACGCCGACAGGTGTGGTTTAAAACAGTTCTGCCTCCCCATCAGCCTGGCAGACAGTGAATATGATGAAGCAGCTTCACCTGCTCACATACTCAGAATAATGCACTTCTGTGGGTCACCAGAGCACCTTCAGCTTGAGCTTAAATCACTCACCAAGGGTTAGGGTGGCAAGGTAATGAGAAGTTCTGAAGTGACTTATTGCAAATCATTACAGTCATTCAGTTACTGATTACATCTGCTCTAAATTCACCATATCGCTTGTAGATGACACCAATTGACATGAACTGCTGTTCTCACCCACACAAGGTGAAGAAAATCGTGACCCATTAGAGAATGACTTACCCTTTCTGACTCATGATGGAACCACCCATCTAATGAACACTTTTGGTCACCAGCAGGTCTTTAAAGCACTCTGCATTTTTGATTGCCCAAAGTCCAGCTGTGCTACTTTACCTTTGTGAGTTCAATGTGGACCATGATAGCAAATCAATACACTGTTGTAATTATATATCTATACATTTAAAGAAGAGAGCTATTTCTTTAAATAATACCCCAGTGACTGGCGTATTATGCAATAGGAATGATTGTGCAATAATTTTGGTTTGGTTTCAGATTTTTTTTCCTCCTCTGGGACTTTACAGGCAAGCTGAGATCTGACCAGGGACCACAATTCAGAGATCAAAATGCACCATGGTAACAAATTGAAAGCATATAATCAAACAACCGTTATTTTGCAAAACCACAGACCCATTTCCAATCAAAAGCTCAACAGACAAAGTGAAAAATCAATATGCTCTTTTCTTCATTTTTTAATAATCCTAACATTAATTTTATCTTCAAAGAGATTTTAAGGACTACAGAGGGACTGACCTTTCAGATAACTGCACTGCCTATAATAAATGAAGCAAAGCAAATGTTTTCGGTTAATACAGATTTAGTACTAAGGATTTGAGAGCTAAAGTTTCAGAAAACTGAAAGCTGAACCTGTCAAAAGCAGTGATCAAGAGAAAAAAAAAAAAAAAAACACAAAAAACAACCACACATCCCCTTCAGCAGCAGTAACTAGAAGCTGTAACCGGACAAACTTTCATGGACAACACAAGAGGATTTCTTCAGAAGACCTACACCAACATCGTGTTCACATGGAACAACAGACGCTCTTCATCAGCTGCCAAGCATTTGTAGATTGTGCCTTAGGTTAGACAAAAGGAAGATAAGAATACCTGTCACTGAAAAAATCTCTTTGTGATACAGAAGGCTAAAATTTTGGGAAGATGGAGAAGGTAGTGGAATATTCCAGAAGCTCAGTTATTAACTCAGCCCCCTCAAGAGACGATACTGATCCAGCTGAATTATTAAGTCAAAACATTGAGGTGAAGTGTTGCTGTTAGAAATAATTTCAGTCCTTGTATTGGACAGAAAGTCTCTCTAATAAACCATGGTGAGAGGGAAGTTACAGAACGTGTGCTTCCAGAAGTCATGACAGAGCACCAGAGGATGGGATTTCTTCTGAAAGCTTGGAGAACAGACTTCGGTGTGTACGCACAAGTTAGTGTGGGGAAATCCCAACCACATACGTACCAGAACACGCTGCTGAAGGTAAATACAAGGCTAGAGTGCAAATCCATTAATCACCACTACAGGCTATACATGAAATTTTCACTGAAATTAAGAATTGCAAATCCTATGACATGTTTTGGGATCGCAGGTCCTAAAGAAATTGGTCCACAAGTAACAGTTATAAATGCACCTCAGTAACTGAAGGGTTGCTTTCCACAGGGTCAGGAACACTAAAACCTCATCAGATTCACATTTTTTCTAATTAAAATAGAAATTACTACTTTTCTCATCTTGAGAAAAGGAACTGAACTGAGTGTAAATAAGCTAGTCACGGTTTTAGGTTAGCCTAACTGGCGTAAGGCTGTGTTATTTGTGTCATGGTTCTCATAGCCAATCTTTTCATGTCAAAAAAAAAGAAGGAACTCCACATACATTGATGAAAAGTAGAATGCAGAGTATTAGGAAGAGATGAACAAATAAATAAAGCCAACATATGGGTACCATTGAAGTACAATTATTTATAAAAATTTAAGACAAAAACTATCCTGTCATGACAATATTTTCTAGAATGGCAAAGAACAGCCAAAAAATGAGTCCATTAATACAGTGTTTCACAAATACAAACTGCTCACTGGGGTAATGACTAATCGCTATGGATAATAACTAAAACACTTTCAGAAAGGAAAACAAAATACAAATTCAAGCCCTATTATGTAGCTCCATAATTTTGTTCCGGTTACACGAATTTCAGACCTTCTTCCAAATCCCTATAGGTATGCAGAGTTCCTTTTAGAGGCAGTGAGGTATTAGCAATGAAACTACTGAACAATAAGATATTCCACAGTTGAAAGCAACCTAGTCTAGTGGGAGGTGTCCCTGCCGATGGGCAGGGGTTTGGAACTAGATGATCTTTAAGGTCCCTTCCAAACCATTCTATGATTCTATGAAGGAGAGGCTTTTAAATTAACAGAACTGCCCGCAAAACACCATCAAACTCTGTAAGGATGCTCTTGAGGGGAAGGAGTTCTCAAAGTGTAATAAGAAAACTAGTAGGAATATGCAAATAAAAATGTCCTTATTTGGGTTTCAACTTATTTTCAGCATGTACCATACATAATTCTGAGTCTGAAATAATTTCTATCTGCTCCCTCATATATAGCCATCCAACGAATATTTTCTGTGAGCATCTGCCTTTGAAAAAATAAATAAAGGAAAAATTGCAATTATCTGTTTAATTTGTTTTTAATATAAATTTAGCAGATTATTTCACAGAGGAATAAAGAATAATGTCTCCCCATGCCAGGATTTTCTTTGCACAAAATCAAAGAACTATATGTATTACATAGGTCAAGAAGTGCCTTAAAATGAATGAATAAAACCAGAATATAACATGCAGCAATACATGTAATAATACCATGAGACCCACTACCATAAAACTGCAATTATTAAAATCTTCTTAGAGCCCTGATCCTTTTTCATTGACAGCATTTCCAAAAAGCTTGTTTGGGTAAATACGAGTATTTTTCGAAGATAATATTAGGAGGCAATGTGCAAAATCAATCAATAAATCAATTTTTTTAATAAATCTTATACACAGTTTAGACAGACCTAATAACAAAGCACCCAGAACCAAACATTTCCAAATCGTTCATGCAAGAGTACTTAACCACACTGAGCTATAGAATCATAGAATCATCTGAGTTGGAAGGGACCTTTAAAGGCCATCCAGTCCAGCTCCCCTGCAGTGCACAGGGACACCTACAGCTGGGTCAGGTTGCCCAGAGCCCTGTCCAGCCTGACCTTGAAGGTCTCCAGGGACGAGACATCAACGACCTCTTTGGGCAACCTGTGCCAGTGCTTCACCACCCTTATTGTAAAAAACTTTTTCCTTATATCCTGTCTAAATCTCCTCTCCCTCAATTTGAAACCATTTCCCCAAGTCCTATCACAACAGACCCTGCTAAAGAGTCTGTCCCCTTCTTTCTTGTAGCCCCCTTTAGATACTGAAAGGCTGCTGTCAGGTCTCCCCGGAGCCTTCTCTTCTCCAGGCTGAACAGCCCTAGCCCCAGCACTAGACATCTAGTGGATATCTAATAAGCATAGTTAATCTAGGCTGGAGAGATACCCAAATGATCAAAGGGAGACAGCTACTTTAGAATGCCCTAGAACTCCAGTGACAATAAATCTCCACTGGCTGTAATGGGAGATTAAACTCCTAGATCACAGACCAACAGCTGCATTTAGACACCTAAATGCAGTCTTACACTGAATGAGACCACAGCTGCCACAACTTTCCTTGCAGCTAAGGAGGCACCTCGCACAGTATGGAGTCACCTTTCCACATGATTTACAAGAGCCAAACTGGATGTCAGCAAAATCCATTATCTGCATTAGCTACTTCAGATTTCAAAATTCATGTTTAATCCATTCAGCATACACAGGAAACACTGACCTGGAAACTCTGAATGTTATATCTTCAAATTCATTATTAATTTTACATGTGGATGCACTAGACATATATACTGTAATGAACGCTCATTATTAAAAATAACTGCTAATATTCCACAAGTTTTTGAATATTTTTGAAGCAAGAAACTGCAAGGAAAATGAAAAAAAAAAAAAAAAAAAAGAAAGAAAGCAGCTCACAGAGCTCACAGCAACACTATGAAATAGGGTAAGAAAACAGGGTAAGAATTTTCTCTTTCCTGTGCTGTACAACACCTTGCAAAAATCTACTATCATCTACTCAGTTCCAACAGAGAAAATACATCTGCTCTCAGATGACTGTTTTCTTCTAACTACCAATAATTATCAAAAGATTGAACAGATTTATTTTATTCCTTTCTAATAACAGACTGGGAAATAGAACACATTTTATTGGTCTGCTGCTGTTTCTAAAGTATGTGATCATTTCTTCCACTTAGCATTTTGTTCCGCCACTCTTCTACCTACACTCTGTAGGATTTTTGTTTGTTTGTTTGCTTTTGAAACAGACATAAAATATGAAAAAGCAGAAATGGATGAGGCTGGACTGAGCACTACTTAAATGCCTTGAGAAATCACCAGCATTTTCAGGAGATAAACACTCCATATTTGTGCAGGAAAAGAAATTGCACTGAAGATAACCAAAGCTCAGATTAGATAGTATGAAAGCCAATTTGAGGACTACTGTGCATTGGCCAGTATGCCAAACCAAGACAAAAAGCAGTCAGAAATTATGAGAATTACATTAACATTTAGTAAAATGTTTTATTTCTAAAAGGAAATTAAATAATAATAAAGGAATAGCTGCATGTTTACCCAGTATAGCAGTTCTACATTAAAGGCATATTTTCTTATGTACATTCTTCCTGTACCAAAAATAAAAACACATCTAAGACCTAAAAGCAGATGTGCACATATTTCATATATCTATGTACTTATATACATATACACAGAACCCCCTGAGTATTTTAATCAAATATATAGAGTTTTAAATTAAAAAAAATAGCAATGGTTATTTTTCACAGGATACAAACATTTAGCAGAAACAAAGCACTTACAACATCCCCTTTGAAATAAAAGTCTTCAGACTGATCTCTTAAGCTAACTTCAGCTAGTTTGCATCTTCTGAGAGACAGAAAGTTTTCATTTTCTCACTGTCACCATTCAGTTCTAAAGATCACCCTATCTACCTAGCCAGCTCCCATCCAGAAAGTTTTCTTTTGTATTTGGATGTCTGGGGGAGGGATGGAGGGAGGAGCTTGTTCTTCTGAGATCTTGTGATCTCGCTGGGAATACTGTAAAAAAGATAGAGAGAGGGTGATTATTCTGAAGAATAATTACCTAAATTTGATTCACTGATTTGATATCACTTTGCCTGACAGATACCATCAGCAAAGGAAACAACTAAGGATGGTTTCAAAGAAATAAAGCTGCTAAGTGTTCTGTGATGGAAGCAACAATATGCCATTTTAAGTTCAAGCCTAGGTTACTTTCCCTGAAAGCAATAGTAGGATCCCAAGACAAGTTCAATTAAGAGAGCAGAATTGTAAATATCAGTAAAACATCGTTCTATAATGGCACTGTATGTGCTCTGGTAAAATTCAGCACATTTTTTCCTACTCTCTCTGCTAGTATCACTACGAACAAAAAAACCCTCACCCGAACTACTGCTTCTGCTCCATCCTCTTCATTCATCTGACCCTGTGAAAAGTGGGGCACGGGGAATGAAGAGAGATCTCAGAGGAGTACAGAGTTACACTTCTGCCTTCTTTGCACTCTGTAATACCTGTAGCGTGAAGACAGGAAGGCATGGATTTTTTTAAAAGAAAAATTATCTGCTGCTGCTAAAAGATAACCTTAGGAATTGCAGCTAAGAGCAAAGCATTCAGACAAGTTACTTTCCTTGCACTGCTCTGCGAAATTTACTTTCTTCTACTAGGAAGGCAGTCTTGGGGATGGAGAAAACTAGCTGTATAGAACATTGATTTCTTCTCAATTTCCTTTGTTATTCCTCAGAATATTGGAGGGGGAAAAAAAAAAGCCGATTTAACAACAACAAAAAGATAATATTTATTATAGAAACAACTAGCGGTTGTTTTAGTTGCCATGTTCTTGCCAAAGATTGTCTTCCATCACCAGCAAAGTTAAGCAATCTTCTTTTTTTCCTTTTTATTACCAGAGCACATGAATAATACTTTTTTCTTCATGGCCCCACCTAGCCCTACTTAGACAGAAACACAGTCCGAGAACTGATCGCAGATTTTCAAAGTATAATGCCCCTTTGTAAGCCTTACTTGGAGCAGTGCAAGTTACTAACCCCGATGCTTATGGCTCATAAATGGCATTTATTTCTCACAGGTTATGCAGTGGTGGAAGCTCACTGCTCAGCAGTAAAGTTCCACAGTCCTTGGTAATGCAAACAGACAGCTTTGCACCAGGTATATCTGCAATTAAAATATTTGCAGGAATTTCCGTCTCCCGTAGCTGCAACTCCAGGGAGCTTGTGATCCTCCCTTCTGCCTGTATCTTAAATCTGCTGAGAGGTATGCCCACAATCGGGGAAATACTACAAAACAGCTGACATATCCCATTAAGAGCTGCTCCTAAATAATGCACACACCCTTGTGTTGATGCAAACCCAAATGCGTCCATCGTGGACTGAACGAATTCAGCTGCTGGCCAGAAGCTTCAGGATTCTCCTCAATTTCAAGACCTAAATGAGCAAGAGATGCCAGGAATGCCTCTTACAAAATATTATATCCTCAGAGCAAGAGTGATATGGGACAGCAGGCAAAAAGAAAAGCAGTGAGGAAATGTATCTTCCTTACTGTGTGTGCAGTGCACTGCAACAAAATACTGTATGTAGAATAAGACAAAAAAAAAAAAAAAAACCACACACACACAGAATAATATTTATATTTAACAGAATATGCAAAGGCCCCAATGTATCACTAAAAAAAATTCAGGGGCTCAGGCTAATAAGCATTTCTGAAATACACCAAAGGTGTGCCCCAATCCCTTCTAGAAAATAATTTAGCAGTGTAAAGTATGTGATGAATTTATCAAGGTGGCAATTTATATGGTTCTCATTTTCCTTTTTTTCATAGTGCATGCTGAAATGAGAAAGCACACAGACATGAAATTTGGTATTTGGTAAATAGCTAATTGTTTTTTACAGAATAAGAGGAAATAGCTTTTATGGTAAGTACACAGTAAATGCATTGTTACACAAAGTAGCTTTCTGCCTAATGACCTAATGTACACTCAGTAAGTCTGAAAATTAGCTCAGTGCCTAAAGTTCAAGCCATTTCATCTGCTTCCTCTCAGTATTCTGAAAAACAGTATTTTTGAAGTATTTCGTATTTCTCAAAAGTAACAGGCTTTTTATAAGCATGCAGAACATTGCAGCTATCATCTCTGAAAGATTTCCAGTTTCTGATGCAATCTTGCTCGCACAGTTTACTCTCAGGCCTCACCATTTATTGCATGCCTCCAAACAGAACTATGAGATGACAAATGGAAGAGCTCCACCAGGAACTGAGCGTCTGGTTTCAGAAATACTTCTTATGATGGCTCCCTGTAAGATTAAAGTCGAAATTTCAACTTTTTGTCAAGAATGCAACAAATTATGTTGCATTCAGCTTTACAAATTAAAAACATGTAAACAGACAAGCCATATAGCCTGGAGAACCAGAATACAACATTTAGTAATTGTTAGATTAATGCTAGAGAGCAAATTTAAAGCAAAGCTTACAGTGAAGTAATTCTTCATCTCCTTCCTCCAAAGCCTCCTGGATTTCAGCTCTGTCTGTCCCTCTTCTCTAGCTGCGGTATCTGATTTATCAAAATGGCTTGAAAATTTCTTTCTTTGCTTCCATTTGCCATCGTACTGGTTCTACTTTCTATTTTTCACTTACATCAAACGCCAGCCATTAAAAATGTACGCACAGTTGCTGTTTTGCTACTGTGTCCCTTGCTCATAGGTGACCCAGCTTTGATGCATGCTCAAAAGTGTCACCTGCCTTAGTCGCCCCACCAGCTCTCACTCCTGTGCCAGTGAGAAAACAACTCCTCACCCGGCAGTCATGAGTGACTTCTGCAGCAGATGTTGAACATGAAGGAGTCTGAAGTGGATTATATCACTTGAGGAAATGGCTTGTTTATGCAGTCATACAGAATGCGATATCCCAAGAAGAATCACCCACACAATAAAACGAAATAGGACCTAAGATCACCAGCTCTCATGTCCCAAAAAATACGGACAGCTATCTCTGAGTGATGCCCATATATTATATACAGGCTTCAAGCTATGTAAAATCTACTACGTCCTTCGGGGATTTGTTCAGTGATTAGCTGGTCTTAAAATGAGCGTCTTCTTCATAGCTTGATTTTATGTAGCTCTTCTCCCAGCATTTCCTGCAGGATTAAAGAGCTTTTTGCTTCTACAATTACCTTAAAAAATGGGGTTGGAAGCGACATCCCAAAGCCATCTTGGTCGTGATTTAGCCCCAGGCAGCATCAAGTACACTGATGCAACTCCTGGAGATATTTCTCTAGTCTCTTGTTACAACAGATGGTGATTCCAAAGCCTCCATATACAACGTATTCTAGTGCTTCACTATTCTCCCTGCCAAAAAAGGTTTTTTCCTGTGCTTCACATGAATCTTCTGGACTGCAATTACAGCCCATTACTTCTTGTCTGATTCACCATGGACGTGAAGATGAGTTTATTCCCTATTTCTTCTTAATTATTTGGAAATTGCTATGTTTCCTTTCATCTTCTCTTCTGTAGACAATAAACATCTGAACTTTTCATCCTAATTCCTACTCCTCAGGCTCCAAATCATGGTTACATCCTATTTCTAAATTCTTTTAAGATTTTTTTTTTTTTTTTTTTTAATGCTGCAGCAGCCAAACTTCACACAAAGGGGCTGGAACAGCAGAAAGAAGAAGTTGGCAAAATACAAAAGCATTTTTGACCCAATTATTACTGAGGAAATGTAGTATACATATATTTTTATTACAATGGTTACTCATCCAATAAATTAAATAAATCCAATCCATTTACTTTTCTCCTTATCTCCATGTCCTGAACCCTGCTCAGTTCTCTCTCACTTCCTTTTTGGCTCAACACCTATTTGCTCACACTAGTGTTTTCAGAAGGTCAGAATTTAGCCTAAGATTATCAGATTTTCAGGAAAATTGAAAAATAATCCCTGGATTTATATACAAATCCTGTTCCTTCTATTCCAAAGCCAAAAGTAAACAGCTAATATTATAAATCAGATGATCTTATCACTTTTCTAAAATGTCATCATAACAAGCTGAAAGACTTTTTGCATAACATAGAAAATCTTTATTTACCATATTCTTTTGCATAATGTTGTCTTTAAGACTCCATCTCAGTTCAGACTGGCTTCATCTCTGTGGCGAACGAGACACGAAGCAATGGACTGAAACTGCAGTTCAGACACGCAGAAACCAGCAACTTCTAACTTATCACTATGATAATTCTTGTGTTTTAGCAGCCCTCAGCAAAGATGAGCTCTGATAGGCTACATGATCTCCAGAGGTCCCTTGCAACTTCAAAGCTCCTGTGATAAAAAGTGATCACTGTACTTTTTTTTCTCTTTGAAGTAACCAACTGTTGGTCAGGAAGGTTTAATAAACACTGTATGGCAGTGACTATCCACACATAATCAGTTCTTTGACATGCAGAGAGGAAACACAATTTTTAAACTGCATAAAAGCGTAAATCAACAAACCTAATTTTAAAATAAATTCACGAAACAAGAAGATTGCCCTTGAAGACACAATACAAAGATTAACTCTGCTAAGTGAATAATCCATCTGTGATTACGGATTATGAAATGATTACTAGGGTTTATGAAATAAATTATTCCATTTTATCAGAGTAACACTAAAATCATATGCAAACGTCAATATCTTTATTACAGAGACTTTAAGCGAGGCTTTAAAGTATGCATGAAAATTATTGTGTAATGAAAAGAAGTCTCAAACCTTTTAATGGACTAATGCATGCTGAAATGTAGCAAGGCATTTGGCTCAGTATTTACTTAAGCAGAAAACTTCATGCTGCCTCTTTCTTTAGCCCAGAACCCATTAAGATTACGTAGGCAATGCACACACCTGAAATACTCTGATAATCACCATCAGCCCAAAGCCAGTATACAACTATTAAAAAAAAAAAAAAAAAGCCTTAATTTCATCTTAGAAAAAATGCAATGTGATAAACAATCAAACTTCCTCACATTTTTCTCAGATGCCTTGAATCATGTGCTTTGCACTGTTGTAATACCACAATAGAGTGGAAATGTGGCAGTTAAGGAAGGGTCAAAGTGGATCTCATGTAAGAATCAAACCCTCTCCTTGCAGCTGTGATGAGGACACAGTGCACTCAGCAATGCCAGAAAACGCAACCTTTACCAAAATAAGCACAGTTTACATCAGCATTAGTGAATGGCCAGGGAATCTTCTGGTTGCAATCTGCAAGAACGTGAACATGTGAATATATCTTTTTTTTTTACTTATCCCTTCACCCATTTTTTCCTCACTGTAAATATTTCTCACTAGGTAATACCTATTCTCTGTCCATTTCACCAGTCTCCTCTTCCAAACACCTTTACTGTTCTGAAGTAAATGAAATAATCAATATATATATTTTTAAAAAGCCTTCCAAGAAGACAGCCCTACTCACAATTTACACACATCTTTCCCCAGAATATGGTCATTACTGCCACTCGACACTTCACGCACTCACGGTGTGAGTAACAAGGTGTTTTGAAGCTGGAGGCACACCTCTGAAAGCCAGTGCAGAAGTTCACTGTCATACCCTCACCATTTCAGGAAGTATTTTCCATTAGACAAGATAATACAGTCGCCCCTGGCTCTCTAGGGAAGATGCTGGGTTTTTTGCTATCATCTCAGCAGGACGGCCCCAAACTGGGGCCAAGTACCTGTCCCTCCTCACACTCTTTTAACAAAGGCTATGGACCTGGACACCTTGACAGGCTTGCGTAAGGCCTGCGGCAGCCCGGAGGCGCTACCTGCTGCTCCCCACCTCACGCCGCGAGCCGGAGCACCCTGGGGCCAGCACCAGCACTACGGGAGCGCCTCAGCCCCAAACAGAGCCCTCCAGACGGGGTCAAACAACCTCCGCCCACAGGCCTGGCCCCCAGGGATAAAAACACGACCCGCATGCCACCATAAAATAGGAACAAAGCGGACAGGGAGCAGCAGGACGAGTGAGGGAACAACGCCGAGCCCCGTACTTCAAAGGCGCTGAGCTGACAGCGGAGCGCACAAAATGGCGCCCGGCGGCAGCAGGGCGGGAGCGCAGGCCCCGCCCCCTCAGTTAGCCCCGCCCCCTCAGTTAGCCC
>VXAV01002113.1:711427-722992 GCA_013399715.1 Alectura lathami | reverse complement strand
GAGGGAAGGCCGCGGCCCGGGCGGTGCGTGGCTGCGAGCCGCTCGCCTGAGAGGCGGCCGGAGCTCGCGGGTGGCTGCTGGGCTTGTGCCAACGCAGCCGCGGGGAGCTGCAGCTCGGTGGAGCTTGGAGCCGCTGAAGTGCGTGGAAAGTTAATGGTCTTTGACGGTAAAAGTCAGGAAGTTGGTTTTCTTGTGATCCTTAACGTTCTTTTCTTGTCTGGGATACTGCCAGCACGTTAAACAGTTCTGCAGCTTCCAGTGTGGGAAGGTTGTAATGTTTTACCAGTGCGTAAAGCTACCTGCTGCTATTGGCAAGTGAAAGTGTCAGCTGTTTCTAGACATTGTGATCAAAAGAAATATTGATTAAGCCTGAAATGGTTTCAGCACCCTTCCAAACAGAGGCGGGTTCAGTGTCTTAAGTTTTATTTTCTTTTGAGTTCTCTCACATAGAGAAAATGTGTTGTTCTTTCTAGCTTTTAGTGGTTTCCATGGTTGAGATAAGCACTTAGTCAGTGCTGCATGAAGAATTCCCGTGCCCTTCTCTAAAATAGAGTCTAAAATATAATATCGCTTTATTGGCTTCATTGTCTGTGCCATATACAAGTTTGACGTAGTCCTATTTCTTTATGAAATATTATTTCCTAGACAGCAACACACATCAGAGTGTATCATTTTTGTGTGTACTACTGCACTGCTTTCCAAGCAGTGCTCAGCTCAAAAGCTTGTGTTTACAGATGTTTCTGTGCTGGTGTATGATGCCTGCTTTTCTGCTTTCACTGCGTTGCTCTCTGCTTGTTGCTTCTCCATATCCTGCTATGCTGATCTGGGCCTCAGCTAGTGCCTTATAAGTCTGGATCAGCAGAGAAAAACTTTGGTGACATTATAAGCTTATACGAAGCCTTAAGTACGAGGTAGGTGTCTCATTGCACTGTTGTTATTTCTCTTGCTTGGTTAGGTACAGGATTTTGGTCAGGTAGTGGAATTATAAGTGGCTCTTATGTCCATCAGCTGCTGATGGAAAGTTAAAACCATTAACAATTAATTTTGTTTCACAGTGGCTGAGCATCAGGAGAGATTTCTCCCAAATCTGTGATGCTAGGGGAAGATGCTTTTAAGAAAAATACCTCTCAGGTGTGGAGGAATTTAATTCTTTACAGGATGTGAGAGCTGTTTAAAGTTCACGGAGATCTGAACTATGATCTTTGATGCACTCAATGTACTGGTCAGCAGAACCATCCTAAATAGTCAGTGGGGGGGGTTGGGGTTGGGACTGGATGGGCTTTGAGGTCCCTCCCAACCCAAGCCGTGCTGTGGTTCTGTGTTACTGTGAATTAGTTCAGGGGGAAGCCACTTTTCCGCAGGTGGCTTAGAGCAGCTGCTCTGGGGGGTTGTGTTGTAACTGCCCTCCTAAACTTGCCTCCTGGCCAGAATAAATTTGCCTATGTGCTCAAAATGCTTTGACACAGCAGGTGAACATTGGTGTGGGTGGTTTGGATCAGTATCTTGATTATGAAACTTGAATAAATTTAAATATTTTTATAGAATCATAGAATCGTTTGAGTTGGAAGGGACCTTTAAAGGTCGCCCAGTGTGAGTCCCCTGCAGTGAACAGGGGCAGCTACAGCTAGGAGTTACCTTTATGTCCTGTACAGAGTAAGAAGACTTCTGCACTGACTTTCTCATATTTTTGCACTAATACATCTTGACAGCAAGTGGAAAGTAGTGGAAGAAAAAACCTTTATAACTGGAAATATTTCAGCTACTGATTTTATTTTTGAATGGTAGAATTTATTAAAAGCATAGTTGATATTGTGTGCTGTAATTTTAAGATGTGTGTAATATTGTATCTAAATCTTAGGCAAATGAATAGGTGATTCATTGTAAAAGGATAAGATTAACTTAATATATTAGCTTTATTTTTGGGCCTGGAACCTATGAACTATCAATATGTTCTTAGGCCTTATTCTAAAGGACATCATCTGCACTGCCAAGATGTTGAAGGAACAGACTTGTTTATTTTTGTGCTAAGTTGTTGGGTGCTTCGTCTGTCACTTTCTTAATGCAATTGACAGTAGTTTTTATGGAATCATTTTAGAGCTTTTTAAAAATACCATTTTGTTTTTAGCATCTGTCTTTGAAATGTTCCTTCCACTTAAAAACAAGGAACGCATGCCACTGTACCTTGGCTGTTTGCTGTTTCTTCCAGTGGAACGTTGGTGTTTTTAATAGCCAATTCTACCCATCCATTAACAAAATCTGCTACAAGACATGTAACCGAGGTAGCAAGGTCTCAGGTTGGTTGACACGTTTGCCTGTGAAGGAGGTGCATCATAGATCTGTAAGAACTTCACTTGGCCTTGTGTACTGAAATCTGTCGGTTGCCACAAGCTTTATCTCGGGAGCTCTTAGCCATTAAAATGGCTAATCCCGGTCCATTTAGGACACTTGAATCCCATATTTTCTTTATAATGAGGATCCATCACCCTGAAATGTGCGGTGTCTGCTGCAGTGAAGCAAGGGTTATTAGTTGTGGGAGTTTATAAATGCTACAGCAGTACAAATGTAAAAGCCTTGGTCGTTATTAAAATCCCCTCGTCTCCTTCTGGGCCATGGTGGCACTAACACAACTAAAGCTCCATCACAGCTGTCGTCTTGGTGGGTTAGCGCTGAGCTCGTGAATCGATGCAGAGGACCAAGCAGTGGTGTGCTCTCAGCTGCCCTGGTTGAGGTGACTGCCAGGCAGTGCAAGCTGTAGCTTCCTGGTGACCTTCATGGTGCCACCCGGAGGGAATGCCGCCTCATCAGGGGCCGTCACCTGTCTGTGCCTCGGGTCAGAGGTGAATCTTACTGCAGCAAAAACCTGTTGCAGATGTGCTGTTTGTAGGTGTGTGTATGTGTACTTGAATGTATACTTTGTATTTATTGTATAGCTACTGTATTTACTAATAATTATTGTATCTCTGTATTCAGTGTCAGTGCAAAAAAAAATACTGACTTTTATCTCAGAAATAGGGCTGTAATGGAGAGCCGCGTGTTGATTGCCAGCAATCGTCCTCTGTCCACCTTAGTCATCCCTAGGTTCTAGTGAACTTGCCTGCTGTCCACCAGCCTTAAAGAGCTGTGTTACTTGCTGCATTTATCGCTCCATTGTGAGTTCGCTGCGTTGAAGCATTTCAGCATGCTTTCAGCAGGTTTTATGGAAGACTTTCTTTGAACACCACAATTATGTATTTTGTTAATTATGTAATTAACTATTTGAATACAAGCCAGGATGCTACTGGCCTGCAGATGTCTTGTGAGGTCATTTTTGGTTGAGCCATGTACGCTGTGTGTCTTGTTCTAGATTTTTCATATACAGAATGATAGTTTCAGTCTGAGTGACTTGGGTGTGCAAGAGTGACCACCTAGCACTTCTTGGTGTGAGAAATAAATTTGTGGAGTTTCATCTGACAGTTACTAGGATGTCATTAGATTTGGGAGTGGGAGATGCAGAGTCCATATTTGTACCACACTTATTATTCTCCATTCATATTTTGTTCAAGGGAAGTTGTTCAGCCTGCTGCAAACTCCTGCCTTTACCTGGCTGTGTTAAAAATAAAAGCAGTATTAATTTGAGATGCTGGTATGGTTTCTAATAAACTTACTAACTGCAGTATCATTTTCTTTCATCTAAATTCTCTCCCCTTGTACTTTCAAGGACTTCTAGATAATTTTTTTAGCGTTTGAAATAACTGGCAGAATTCTGAACAGTAGCAGTCACTGCTGGGCAATATTTTTAGTGCCAAGCTTTTTTGTTGTTTTTGCCATCTTTTCTACTCCAGCTGTCACATATTTATACCAAAAAAAAAAAAAAAAGGATGGTAGAAAATAAGACACCTTAAATTTAGTTGCTTCTGCACAGTTCTTTTGTAAAGTTTATCACAGAAGGGAATAAGGGTGCTTTAATGCTGAAGTGGTACTGAAATCTTCCATGTGCCCTTAAATCTATCAGAGACTCGTTAGCCCTGAAACAAGACAATTGCTCTCATTTTCTTGGTTCTCTTAAAATATAAACAACACTTTTGTAGAGTTGAACTGCTCACATTTAGTATTTTTAACTGAGTATTTTCATTGATTTTATTCAAAAAGTTTGAGTTTGGCCATCCCTTTGCTTTGTTTCGTATGCTGTTAGTCCTTAGCTTTGTTCACGCAGTCAAGTAGGCTGCGTGGCCTTTTAACAACACAGGCTCAGTCTGGTCAAGCCTGGATGAGGAGCTGCACGTACAGCTTGGTCTGTACGTCACAAAAAAAAAAAAAAAAAAAAACACTTGAAGTATTTAAAGTGTTTTAACACAAGACTGTTACGTGTGGTGGACTGTGTCTTCTCTCAGTAACATCTCAGAAGCAGTGTGTGAGTGGAGACTGGAGCGTGGAGAGCAAGAATGTTATGGATGAGTCTGGAAAGGGTGGGAGAAACTGGGACGGCTGGGGATTAGGCCACAAACAGAGAGGAAGGGCAGTGACTGTGAGGACTAAGCAGCTGACAGAGGCTGAGCAAGAAGGGCTCTCAGAGCTTTGAGATGTAACAGATCAGATGTGGTAAGTGGACTTGTGGAATAGTAATGGGGAGTCATAGGGCAGAATGATTCAGGAGGCTCTAACGCTCCTCCAGTGCTGGTCTCTAGAGCTGGTCTCTAACGCAGAAAGTAGGACTTCACGTGTGGTTTTTATAAACAGTTTTCTTGCTGTGCTGCACAGGGGTGGGAGAACTCAGCTGAAGTGGTGTTCACGTTCACTGAACACGCCTGCCAGTTTGTGTGTTACAGGCTCTGAGATGCGGTAAAATATTCCTTCAACACTGACCACTGGAAACTGTTCAGTTTGTTGGTTTTATTTTGTGTAACCAAGTATGATCTGGAAACCATTTTCTTTGTACTGCTGTAAGGCTGTTACTGGACTAAAAAAATTGCTTTCACTAAGTTCAGAACTGCTCCTGGAAAGGTTGTTTTCCAAACACTGGCACTTACAGATCCAAACGATTCCTGCTGTTGGTGGGCTGGATTCCATCAAGTCTCGAATTTTACCCTGTTGTGATTGTTTTACACAATCTGGAAAGGAGCATAGCTATGATACTAATAATAGTAACTGGGATAACTGGCATAGCTAGAATTTGTGCCTGTAATCTTTCAGTCCTTACTGGCTGTATCCTCTCCCCTGTGAGTCTGGGAAACACAGTCATCCAGCTTTGGAAACTATGAAACCTGCTTAGAAAGTGAGACACCAGCTCACTGTGTTGTTTGGAATCACCCAGAATCCCTGTGCAGGGCAGGGAATTGAACTAAGGATACAAATCAAGCTTAGTCAGAGAGAAAGGATTAAATAATCCTTTGGGCTCCATACGTAGCAGTGCTAACATCTTCCTTATGATTCTTCCCCATTTTCAGGAGGAGAAAAATGACCAAGGCAGCCATATAACTTCCAGACTGACAGACTAATTTAATGCTATTAAAGCTCTTACATTTTCTACCTGAGAACCTCACAAAAATGAAATTAGATGGTAGCATTTTATGGCCAATTCAATGTCTTAATACCATAATCAGATTTGTGTAAATGTATTTTAGGTCTCCTATGTGATTAGAGATGAGGTGGAGAAGTATAACCGAAATGGGGTGAATGCACTTCAGCTGGATCCAGCATTAAATAGACTCTTCACAGCAGGCCGAGACTCCATTATAAGGATATGGAGTGTCAATCAGCACAAGGTAGGCCAAGAGGATTTCAGGATTTCTCAGTCTAAATCTTTTTTTTATTTTCCCCTAGAGTTATCATGCTAGTAAGCTGCCTACTGGTATACACCTGATATTGTTTTTTTTAACAACTGCCAATCATTATGGTAAACAAATCCTTTTGATAGTTGTTCGTATTGTATTAAAATTTGTGAGGTTTTACAAACTCACATTTGGGCTTATAAGCCAAGAACTAGTGGCAGCTGAGACAAATTTAAATACAGAATGTTGCCATTTCCAGTGATGAACTGTCATAAAAATGGTTGCTTAGGACTATGTATTATGTTAATTACAAACAAACTTTTTAATGGGTTGTTTTATATATTGTGGTATTTTGGGAGGATCTCTACTCATCGTCTCTCCTTTACTGTGATTTTCAATTTGAGGGAGAAAAGGATCCATCGATCAGATCCTATTGATTCCACTTTCTTTCGCAATTTCATTTGATCTCCTAACTAAGGAAAGTTCATTGGAGCATTATGCTAAACATACCCCAAACAGTGCTGGCCCTCTTAGCCCTTCCTCAAAGGAGACATGTTCCAGTCCCTTAATTGTCCTTGTGGCCTTTGGCTGGACTCTCTCCAGTATCTCCATGTTTCTCTTGTGCTGGGGGGCCCAGAACTTGATGCAGTGCTCCAGGTGAGGTCTCACCAGTGCTGAGCAGAGCAGAAGCATCGCCTCCCTCCACCTGCTGGCAATGCTTTGCTTCATGCAGCCCAGGGTACCATCAGCCTTCTTTGCAGCAAGGTCACACTGCTGGGTCATGTTCAACGTGGTGTCCATGAGGAACCCTGAGGTCCCTTTCTGACAAGCTGCTTTCCAGTTGGGTGGCCCCCAGCCATGGGTGCCACTGAAGGAAAGGCGAGCGTTATGAACGTGAGCAGATAACTGGAAAGCAAGGCTTCTGTGTGAAGGGTGCAGGAGATGAAGCTTCATAAGGTTCATGACTTGGAGAGATCCTGAGAGATCCATGTATTGTTCTGTTCCTCTTTGCAGCAGGACAAGTCCAATGCTATAAATGCAGAAATAACTTTAGCTTGGCAGGCCCTCCTGTTCTGGTTACAAGTTTTTCTGTGATACAAAACCAAACTTTTTAAAGCAAAATTGTATATAAAATAGGACTGAGTTCAAAATGTATAGGAGTTCCACTGAAAACTACTTTGGGATATCTTATTACATAAAAAAAAAAAATCTGTAATAGTGACTAAAAGCAGCATCACCTTAGGCAACTTTTGATCTAGCTGAAGGTTGCAGATATCACAACAGGATCTCGTAGTTGCATTATCTTTTCCATTCACTATGGGATCTTTTAAATTTTTTTTTTTGTTTTTGATTTCCAGCAAGACCCTTATATAGCATCTATGGAACATCACACAGACTGGGTAAATGATATTGTACTCTGCTGCAATGGTAAAACATGTAAGTTCTAAAATGTTATTTAAAACTACAGCATTCAGAAATTATGTATAAAACTTCATTATCTACTGCTTTCATCATTTTGCATCTTCTTTTAGCATGTAAAATTTATTTCTGGAGTGCACGTTGTGAATTTGGTAAAACAATATATGCACATGTTTAAATGAATCATATGTACACATCTCAATTTTCGTTAAATCATCTGAAAAGAAAATTAAATAATAGTTCAGATGTTTTGTAAAGTTATATAAGCCATTAAAGTTTACTCTTTATTCTTTCCAATTTAGTGATATCTGCTTCTTCAGATACTACTGTTAAAGTGTGGAATGCACATAAGGGATTTTGCATGTCAACACTAAGGACACATAAGGTGAAAAACATCATCTGTGTACCTACTGTGTGTTATAACTGACCAGCTTTTAAATATTGTGATGCAGGCTTCAAATGGATAATATTGTTGACTCATGTTGTTATACTTCATTGTAGGATTATGTGAAAGCCTTAGCATATGCAAAAGATAAAGAACTGGTAGCATCTGCCGGGCTGGACAGACAGATATTCCTCTGGGATGTAAATACTCTAACAGCACTGACTGCCTCAAATAACACTGTCACAAGTAGGTACCTGGGGAGGGGAGACAAATGCAGCGTGTTTTATTGAGTAGCATAATCTGTAAGATCATTTTAAGACTAAGGATACCAAGTTCTGTGTGTACATTAAAAATGTGCAAGAATCTTTAACATTTTTTTGGTATATATTTGATTCATTTGTTAGATTGTGTAATTAATGTGAAAATGTCTTGACTGTTGGCCGTGCTACACATGGAATAGAGGGCAGGTCTATTTGGGCATTTTCTCCTGAAATGTAGTGAGCTGCTGTTCATTGAAATCATAGAGTTTTAGCTTTAGAAGCTTTTTTGCTCCTCAATACAAAAATTGTTAATCCTTAAGGTCGTCACCATTCTTTAAGGAGTATTCATCACTGCTTCTCTCTCCCAGTAAAGACACAGCAGTAAATGGAGATTTTTTTCTTCCCTAGAGAGCAATCCCAAGCCCGCTTTCTTAGAACAGTCAGGATAGAGCTGGTTAAGTTTCTGTTCTGGGAATCACAACTCCAGTCTTCAAGTTCATTTATATTTAATTGAATTAAAGAATTTAATTTCAGAAGTATGTGATTGCATAAATAGGAAGCAGATGTAGTTGCTTTAGTGTGTTTTTTTTTTTTTTGTATTACCTTTCTGATTTTGAAAGGTATACTAATTTTAAGATTCTGGTAGCTTTAAAAACAGGTGCATCAGGTGGGCAGAGCTGTAGGTTTTTAATTTTTTTCTGTCTGGAGGACTTTTAAATTCAGGTGTAGCCTTGTGCTGACACATATGTGTAGCCTTCAGCTTCTAGTGAGCTATTTTGGACTGCAAAGCAAGTGAGATGACACGTGGCTGCACACAGCTAAGTAGATTTGCATATTATTCCCCACAAGTTTGCTGTCACTGAAAGCGGAGTTATTTTGTCACCAAACTTTGCTGGTAACTTCAAGTCATGCTATCTTGTGATGGAACAGAATTTTTGAAGAATTAATTAATTTGCTTGCTCATGGTCATGGGGGAAAAAATGGATTTCTTAAACACTGCTGCAGTGGCACAGAACCCAAGTGATTCAATTGAATCATGACTGGGAGATGAGGAATACTGAGGAGCTGACACTTGTGAGCACAAGATGAACAGGAAGCAAAGGCATTACCTCTAAGAAGACAGAAAAAAAAAATGCATTTCTGGAGTTAGAACAGGGTGAGGGAGAAGAAGGGGAGGGAGTTGTTGTTCTTTGTAAGTGCAATGCTCCCAACTAAAAGTGCTTCTGTTGGGAAGAACATGCATGTCCTGAATAAGCTGGCTTTCCTCAGACCTTTTGAACACCACTGATTTCCTCAGAGTGCAAGTAAAGATTGTGTTTTAATTCCCTGTCTAATTACAGGGAAGCAATGTACACATGCCAGTGTTAAAAGGAAGCCTGTTTTTAAAGAGTGTCCCTCAGTCAGCATAGCCATGACTTAAATCAGATGGAGAGATTTTGCTTCTGAGAGGCTGTCCCTTCCACAGCAGAGGAGTTGAGCTTGGCCTTTGTTCCGGCATAAATTTTGTTTCTGAGCACTTAAGATTCTTTCTTCATTCCTGATGCCTTCCTGCCTGTGTTAACTCTGCAGAGGCAGTTTTAAAGCTTTTTCTAAATCATATGGTTGTTGGACTGTGTGCTAAGCCTCAAAGGTTTTTAGTACTGGTCTTTAGCGTCATCTTTTCTCCGGGGACAATGGAAGGCTATAACCTATGGTGGCTACAAATAATAGATGTCATTTGAAAGTTGACATTTGGGTAACTATAGCTAATAGTTAAGAGGACCCTGAAGAGAAGCTGCAATATTCTTTCTCTAACTAAATGTTTATGGTGTAGTTTAACACACTATTTGTGATCTAATTTCCATGATGTACATAACTCATTTATATAAAGTTTCACATTTTTGCTGATGCTGTGGCTTAGTGCTGTCTCAGGCTCTTTGGCATATCTGTGAAATGTTTTTGTATCTTTGAGGCTTGCTGAAATGCCTGATGGTGCTCTGTGGATAGATGATTTTCATCTGCTGTAATCATGTCTTTCCCAGTTGAGAGATTAATACTTAACCTATCCAAAATTAGGTTAGATGGTGCAGAATTCCTGAACTCTGATTGCTGTAGCCCTTCACTGGGAGTTGTGTAGAAACTGTAGGAACGCATCTCCACTGAACCAAGAGAACAATCCTTAATGCATGGTGTAGAATTGTACTGTTGCTTGGCTTGGAAATATCTCTGCACTTAAATCCAAACACTTATTATGAGATCACTCAGAAATACCATTCTCTGGTGAAGTAGTTGAGAACATCAAGATTACCTTGCACTGGGTTGGGGTAGGGTGGCACTGTTATCATGGATCAAAACCTGTATTTGGGGCTGAAAAAGGTAACATTTTTGAGTGAATAAATATGTTTTCAAATTACAGCGTTGACATTGGAAATGTTAACTTTTTATTTTGAAATAGCTTCTTCCCTGAGTGGGAACAAAGATTCTATCTACAGCCTTGCAATGAATCAAATGGGAACAGTTATTGTATCGGGGTCCACTGAAAAGGTAAGCAAAAATCTGGGAAGGCTCATTCTGCTTCTGTTCAAAGCTCAGTGTAAAGAGAAGAGACAATTTTATTGGTGTTCAGTTTCATGTCTGGAGCATGGCTGTGTTTTGAATAGGGAAAGTAGGTGGTTTTTAAGCAGAAGATGAGGTGTAGGATAGAAAGACCTGCCTCTTCATAAATGTGTGTAAATTATCCACTGATGATTTATTAAAGCTACATCTTGCGTAAACCTCTCTGTCAGAGATCATTAGATTTTACCATAAGAGCTCTGACTTTGGGGACATATTACTCAGCTGATTATACAAACTGAAACATGTGCCACAGGTGAGAAGGAAATGGTGCAGCAGCTTGCAAGGCCCCTGTGGGAGTGGGCAATGAAGCGAACCGATGAAGCTAAGTATGTGCAAGAGAGAGACCATGCTCTGTGTTGTAGAGGGAGGTAGAACCCCCAAAAGATTTTCCTAAGAGGGTTTTCCTCCTGTTCTAGTCCTAAGAGTATTTTGTTTCCAAGTCAATATGAAAATGCCAGAAGAATACACCAGCATCTGAGCAGATTTTCAGAATTTTCTTTTCCCCACATCACTATCTTGCTTCCAGTGACTTCCATTTCATAATGTCTTAAGAAGACAACAGAGAAAGCCAGAACAAATGCAATTACAATCAAGGGAAGAAAATCCCATCTGATTATTAGAGGTGCATAAGATCTAGTGTATCCTGTTGTAATGAAATACACTTCTGGTGATGGGTGTGTGCATGTTGAGAATAGGGTCGGTTTATTCAGAAAGGCTTAATTTTGTGTAGAGGAAATGCATTAGTGGAAAGAATGCTAATGCAGTTATCCTGTGTCTGTTGATGTAGGTTCTAAGGGTGTGGGATCCAAGAACTTGTGCAAAACTAATGAAACTCAAAGGGCACACAGACAATGTGAAAGCTTTGCTGTTGAACAGAGATGGTACCCAGGTACGTGCTTTTATTGGAGGCAAGATATTTCACAGAACGCAAAATATCATTAAGCTTTCCGTATGATAACCATTTTATGGATTATGGAAGACAGCCTAACAAGAATTTTAAAGATTGAGTGATTAAGGGAGGATTGCCAGTGGATAAGATCCATGTGTGGGGTGATGATTGATGTGAAATGTCTGGAAATTGTGACTAGAGTTCTAACAGCCAGTCTTCATGTAGTATCATCTTAGTGGAAAAATATAGCCATAAGAATTATGAAAGCTT
>VXAV01002113.1:688444-705311 GCA_013399715.1 Alectura lathami | reverse complement strand
TTCAAGTACCACCACATACACCAGTTATTTTTGGTGAGGCTGGAGGACGCACTTTGTTCAGGTATAGAAACTCAGAAGTATAAATTAAGTGGCCGAACACTTCCTTCATCACCAAAATGAGATACTTGCAGTTGTTCTCTGCTGTGTATTCAAGACATGCCCTTGGCAGACAGAGTAAGCAGCTGTTAGTGATTCTTCTTGCATTGTTGAAACTCACATCTTTTGTTGGAGGTGAACAAGGTGTGAGGTTTTGTAATGCTCAGAGTTATGTGGTAGTTCTTAGTTCCATGTTGTTGTAGCCTTGAGACCCGTTTTGGTGCCCTCTTCGTTCTGTGCTTCATTCTGTGCTGGTGGGCTTTGGGTCTCATCCAGCTTGTTCTCAAGAGAACACTGAAAAGGCACCATTGGGGGAAGCAAGCTTTGTATATTGGACCTAAAAGCTGGATAAGAGGTCTCTGACATAATACTTGATTAGTATTTATGAAAGCAAGGTGTGCTTGAAATTTAAAGCAATTTAATGTAAATGTGTAGTTTTGTTTCACCATCGTAAGTGCACACGTCTTAAAATTGTTTTTCTTCTTTCCATTCAGTGAGAGTTGTTGTACTATGCAGAGCTCAGTTCTCCCAAGCGGGAGGGAGTTCCTTTATGTCAGGTGCCTTTCCTCATCTGACAGTTTTGTACTTCCAACACAAAATATGCAGTCTGTGAGCAGAGTAGTTTTACAGTTTTTCTGTGCTGTAGTGTATAGTCCCCCTGTTTCTGCTTTAGGGATCTGTCTTGCATGCAGCTACTTTTTCTGGTGATGGTAGAAAGTACATGATCACTTCATCAATAGGTTTCATCCTGTAAAAGACCAGCTCACCAGCATCAATCTCCACGCCCATTAAAAGGGCAGATCCTCTCCTGAAAGCTTTTTGGTGCACATTGCAAGAATTGTTTCCCTAATGCTGGACTCTCTCATTCATAGAGCTTGCTTCTCTCTCTTAGGTTATTGTGTCGGGATTCAGGTGGTGAAACTGAGTCTATGCTTCTCAATGAAACTGTGCCACAGTGGGTGATTGACATCACTGTGGATGTAAGTACCCTGTGTAGAGACTGCTGCTTGTTTCATTTTTGTTTAAGGTCAGCTACAAAACTTTTAAATGAACTCAGTCTGAAATAACATCTTAAATTTTTATTCTATTCTTCACACATTGTGTTTTAAGATAAGTGGTCTCAGGGACTGCGTTGAAGACCCTTTAAGCATTATTTTGTGAAGTGCCCAGTTGAGGCTTTTTGCTTACACCATTTTGACAGAAGTCTTAGAAAAGGAACTCAAAGCACTGTGCATAACTGTTACCCTTTTCAAGTGTGGAGCTCAAGAGTGAAGAGTAGTTTGATATTGGTGCTGTCTTTTCCTACTGTCTAATTTAATCCTAAATTTAACACTTCTCAAATTTGTTTCGTTCTAGAAAAATATGCCCAAATTCAATAAGATTCCTTTCTACCTCCAACCTCATTCATCTTCAGGGGCAAAAACTCTAAAAAAGTAAGTAACAACACTTTTGACTCTCAACATTGCACAAAGAGAATTGCAAGCTCAAAAAAAACCAGTTTGCTGAAGAGAATCTTACTGTGCCTGATGAACTAGTAGAAAACAGCTTCCAGTCATTTAAGCAACAGTGCTTTGAAGCACTCAGTTGTATCAGAATATTGGAAAGAGAAGGTTTCTTTTGGTTTCAGTTCCCAGTTTATGCTACGAAGTCTCCGAAAACCAAACACTGAAATCTGACATGGTGTCTTTATGCTGTTTGTGGAATTTCATCAGAAAACAGAGGAAGTAATAGATTTTTTCACTGTCCAGAACCACAGTTGTATGTTCAGTTGTTTCTTCTTTCTAACAGTGCTGAATGATAGATATTCATAAAGGAAAAGGTACAAAACCTGGCAGGGAGTGCAAGGTAGTCTGCCCATCATATTAGCTGTAACTAAGGACTGTGTAGGTTAGAAATCAGTACAGGTCCTCAGACAAAGTCAGTGCTGTGGAGAATGCCTGCTGTTTATTTGCAGTAACTTTGGAATTTTTTTTAAAATGTCTAGTCCCTCTTTAAGTTTTGCTGAGTTCTTTACATCAGAGACAATTTGTGAAAGAGGAGCTCCATGTGGAAAAAATGCAGCTTATTACTTTAGAATTTCCTTTTGGTGTGTAATAAGAGCATTTTCTGTTTTGCGTCTTTTCTAGTTCTGTATCCTCTTCATCCTTCTCTTACTAATACTAAAATTAAATTACCCTGTGTATTTGCATAGCTTGCTACAGATAGGGTATTGTGAAGATGAATACAGTTTCCTCAGGTTTCATTCCTACCAACCTTTGCTTACCTCATGTAGAGACCGACTGTCAGCAAGTGATATGCTTCAGGTGAGAAAAGTGATGGAGCATGTGTATGAGAAGATCATAAACCTGGATAATGAGTCTCAGACAACTAGTTCTTCCAATAACGAAAAAGCAGGAGAACAAGAAAAAGAGGAGGACATTGCTGTGCTAGCAGAGGAGAAAATTGAACTTCTGTGCCAGGACCAGGTAAGTTACTCAGGCAGTTTAGCTCATGAATAAAACCAGTTCCTAGCTGTCAGTCAGCTGTATGTTTCTGAATGCTGAGAGATTGGAATATGCTATCAATTATCTACTGCCTTCAAAACTTAACTGACACAATAATTACTTAACATTATACCAAAAGTTCAGGCAGTGGTGTGGATAGCTGGGCTGAGGAATTGGTACAGTATGTCTGTTTCGTTGGGTTCTGACCACTGGCCTTAATCGGGTTACGTGGTGGTTTCACACCCATGAGCAGCTCCACACACCATTCTCACTCCCCCTCCTCAAAGGAAGATGGGGAGAAAATATGATGGGACAGGGTTCAAGGGCTGAGATAAGGACAGGGAATTGCTCACCAGTTACCATCACAGGCAAAACAGACTCAGCAAAGTGAGATGAATAAACCTACTGCCTGTTACAACTAGAGCAGTGAGAGACTCAAACTCAAAACACTTGCCCGCCCAGCCACCCTCTCCTACCTCCCTCAGCCTCTCGCAGAGCATGCCCTGCACTCCTCATGGCTCAGCTCTGTGCAGCAGCAGGGCCCTTTTTGAGCAGCTAGAGCTGGCTCTGATCTGATGTGGGGCAGCTGCTGGGCTCTGCTCACAGAGGGCACCCTGCAGCCCCCCACTACCAAAACCTTGCCATGTAAACCCGATACATACTCAACAAATGTACTTAATACATGGTAAGCACTGAGATGCAGAAGTAAAGTTGAACTAAACAAAAGTAATATTTGGCAATGTTGTTCTCATGTGATTTTCAGAGCTCTTATTCCAGACTTTAACCAAGGACTTGTTCCTGACAGTTTCTTCATGAGAGTTGAATATTGAGGAGGAGGTGGTTAATGAAACTGTTACATTGATAGAACCTCTCTGTAATGTGAGAAGTTTACTCACTAGTTGAAAAATCTGAGCCTTTCTGTGGCTGATCTTGGATGCCAGTTCACCCATAGGAGTGTTTTGCCCAACCAGAGTGTTATATCCTTGAATTTCTGACAATGTAGGAGAGTTGTGCAATAAACAATGAATTCTTACTGTTCAGGTGTTGGACCCGAATATGGACCTTCGAACTGTAAAGCACTTCATTTGGAAGAGTGGTGGGGATCTGACGCTTCATTATCGCCAGAAATCGACGTGAGGGGGGTAGAGGACCCACATGGTTGCTCGTTTCCTTGACCATACTGTACTGGTTCCAAGAGTAGTACTATAGAAGCCTACTGAACCCCTAAGGTAGATGAGACTTCTGAAGACTCAGTGTGGATGGAAAGCATACATTTAATTGAAGTGACTAATAGATCTGTAATATAGAGGAAAAAAATCTGTATGATTGAAACTCAAGTCGTCCTAGTCTCAGTCGATGAGATGGGAAGTCCCTGAGTGGTTGATGTTGTGTGAGGTGTACAGAGAATGGATGATAATCCAGTGCAGACTTTTGCTTCCTCCTTTTTTCCTCCTTTTTTTGCTTTAGTTTTTCCAGAACATGATATTCTCATCTGCTCACGCTTGATACGAAACCATTTTGGCCATATTGGTTAGTAGCTGTGTTCACAATGTAACTCAAACAGCACATGAGGTATTTTTAGAACATTCCAGTCATCAAGTACCTACAGTGATCTCTCACAGGTTACTAAAACGTTTGTCACCGAAAGAAATTCGGTAAATAGGTATTGCATACGTTAAAGAATTGGCCCATTTAATCCCAGATGAAGGGTTACAATCAGACTTGTTTTAATCCTGTGACTCAAGTGTTGCTTTACAGAGCTACTGACATGCAAAATAAGAACACTAGGTAAATGTTGTAGCAGGGTCCGTGCGGTGATGCTGTGCATCATAATACAGTGAACATGCTTTGCAGCAACCTAAAGAAATTTTTTTATATATATAACTAGTTATGGCAATGTGTGTTTTAAGACACAGTAGTCTAATTTTTGGTAACTTTGCTCCAAAACTGTGTGGTTTTTTGTTAAAACTTCAGACCATTCTGAAAATAACTTCCTATGTTTGATGTCTAACTTCAGAAGATTCACGGTGGGTTTCATGCTCATGATATAAAAATACTTATACATTTTTCTTCCGAAGTTTTATATGCAGTTGTTCTTCTGTTGTATGCAAATCTTCTTTTCACTGTTATTTCTAAAAACAAAAAAATCTGTGACTGTCATTGTCTCATAGTAGTCTTTTATAGAGTTTAACTTATTGGGGGGAGGGGGTAAAGGCATTTCAGCTTTTGGTGAGGAAATGTGGGACTGTCCCAGAAAACCATTTGTAGCCAGAACAAAGTACAAACCCTCGTAAAGAAATTATGTAAAAACGACTTGTACGAAGCAGAAGCACAAGTGCCTTCAAAGGGCAGAATATATTTGAGTTTCTTCAGGAGACAGATGCTCTTGCCCTTCCTGTATCTTGCTATCAGGATCTAGGTTGAGGCCTAAAGAAAGTCCCAATAGATTGTATTACTGGGATTGTAGTGGTCAAACGAAGTGACATATTTTTCATTGTATTTTATTTGAAAAATAATCAAATCATTACCTTCTGCACTATTAACCTAGCTAAACATACTCATTGCTTAAATAAAATGAGGTTCAGAACTCAGCTAGCATGACTTTGACTCATCTTTTGAAAGAGTTGGCTTCAAGTTTTAAAGCCCATTTCTGTGTCTGCTCAGTTTAACACAATTGTGCTGTATCTGCACATTTTAGTGGTATTTGTGAATTAAATGGTTAAACAGAACTGTAACTACTATTGATACATTGTCCAGACTTGTATTTATTAACAGCAAGGGTCTATGCTTTGTTTCAGTAGACCTTCTTTTCCTTCTTGTCTGGTTGTCTTGCTGTTCCATCATATATATTGTAATTTCTCCCAGTAGTTTTGTTTGAAATCAGCCACGGTTGTAATTTTCTTTTTTCCCCCTAACCATCCCCAAACTGCAGTTTCAGGAAAGATTGACAGAGGAGTCTGCAATGGCAGAAGGATAAAATGTTTCAAAATTGTGTAGAATAAAAGGCTTTAGTTAAAATAGTCTGAAGTTGTTTTGTGTATTGGATTGCTTATGCAAATTTAGAACTTGTACCTTTGCTACTAAATGGTTGTACTACAAAGGACTTCAAATTACTTTCAAGCTTCAAGTAATGGAATGGCTGAGGTAATTGCAGTGCCTTAATGAAAACCTTACATCCACCCATGTTACTAGATAATCTTTTAAAAATCTAACAGGCATGCAAGCTCCTGTTGAGGTGGAGAATGTGCACAAGTAATGCTGCTTGTGTGGGCAGCGCTTGCTTTTGTACTGTGAAAACACTGTGTGCTAACACCAACATAGTAAGAACAGACAGCTCTGCTGCAAGTAGCTTGTGAGTGTTTTGGATGTAGAAAGGCTACTGCTGTAAGAGACAAATGGGAAAACACAGCTGGGTTTCCTGATGCTGAAAATAGCAGTACAGAATACCCAAACTGTCAGCAGGGAAGCTCTGTGAAGAGGGAGCAGTAATTCAGTGACCAAATGTGTTCCCAGAGACTGCCAGCATCCATCTCAGGTGGATGTCAACTAGGAGCAATTTTCTTTGCTACTCCCTTTTAGTTTTCATCTCCTTTCCTGGAACTGCTGGCTGTAAGAGTCCTGAAGGAAAGAACACAAGATGCTCTGCACAGCTTTTCAGGAGTCAGCTCGAGACACATCCCATTGGCGCATTATGAACAGAGAAGGAGAGATCCAGAATCAGAAGAAAGGCCATTCAGAAGCTTCTGTAATTTCCACACTTGGGATTTATTATTCAGTTGTTTCTATTCTATGGGAGAGGGGTGACCAGGCTGACTGCCCTTACCCTGAACCAATGCAGATGAGTGCTTCAGCAAAAAGATCTGTGGGCATTAGTGGCAATGCCCAGGAAACAACAGATTAGCGCAGTCAATTAAGTGAGAGCAGCTCCAAGTTACTAATTGCATTTAAGAACAGCCAAAGCTGAATAGCTGAAATCTTCCCATCTCCTGAGTTACTGCTGTCATCCTCAGTACTAGCTGAGATTAAATTCTGAACCCCTCAGCAGCTGGAAGTGCCTAATCCAAACCCATCAGTGCACACTGGAATGCTGTGGTATCCACTCAGTCACAGCCTTATCCTGCTGCAGCATTTCTCAGTTACAGCTCAGAGGAATGCAGTCACTTGTGGCAACATGGATGAGCATCTTCTAAATAAACCCTAGCCTGGTGCAGCAGCAGGGTGGTGCAGATTGAGTAGATGGGCAAGTGGAAGTCAAGGAGGAGAACAAAGTCCCCTCTGTCAGGATTTCAGTATTACAAAAACCCTTTCCAGGAGTTGTCTGCTACAAGACTCAGTACCTCTGTTCTCAAGTTCAGCTGGAATTAATTTAGCATCCATACTGTTGTTAATAATGTTTGTCTCCAAGATGCTTATCTCCAGATCATGATTTTGGGGGGTTAGGACCATTCCATGTACAGGGTTATGTTGTCCAAGGTTACCAAGAATCTCAAGTTACTTAAGAAGGGAGGATTTGGTGCAACCTTCCGAAGATAACTATGCTTGGGGCAAGGCTTGAAGTCTCACACTGAGTTGTGGGTATCTGAGCAGATGGAGGTCCCACAGATGGTTAAGTCATGTACTTAGCCACCATAATCACCTAGGCACTCTATAGAGTTATCAAGCAGGGCTCACTGGAAATGTAAACAAGAGCTTTGCCTAATCCCTGCTGGAATACTTGAGCTCCGGGTGGCCTCATTGTATGTTGTGTCTGCCAGATTCTTACCCTAAGGCCCGACTGTTAATACTGAGGGAGCATCTCAAGTCTGGAAGCTTGTTCTATTGCAGGGTATCAAACTACAGATGCACTGCATCCAGTCTTTAAAACTCAAACAAGGTGCTTTACAGAGCTTCCTTTTGTCTGTTTCACCCTCTGTGTGGCACTGCTGAGATAATCCTTCCAGTCTCTGCAAAAGAAATACTCCTGTCAGCTTCAGTAGGTGCCCCCAAATGCACAGCTGAGCTGTGTGCTTGGAAGCAGTCACTGGGTCAGCACCTGACTGACTGGAGATTTTTTTTTTTTAATCTTGACTACAAAAGTGGACTATTCAATATCAGCACCATCTCCCACAACCATTCTATTTTTTTCACATCAAGACAACATATTACTTCAGAACTGGCCTATCCCCACAGGTTTTTTTTTCAGCAGTAGCACCTGGTATTGCATTTCCCCCTGATCATTCCCTTCCTGAATTCTCCTCATATCGAGGCAGCAGCAGTGAGATAATGCTCCAGCTCTACCGCACATTATCTGTGTCGGATGGGATGGCTGTCCTGGTGTCTGTGCCTGGAGGAAGGCAGCAGGTCTGTGTCTCAAGTACAATTGGATCCCGTCTCCCTGCACTACAAGACTTGGCACCAGCACCTCACAGGAGTTTCTACTGCTTTTTTTAAGTTTATGTTCTGAAACTAAGCAATTCCAGTGAGCTTTTTCATTTCTGCACCTGCAAGTACAGGAATACTTTGTTTATTCCAGCAGGGAGGTGCAAGTACTGTGGCTTCAAGCATCTCAAGAGGTGCTCTCCAACTTGTCAAGAAAGAAGGAAATGAAAATGGGAAAGCTAAACTTCTCCTAATTTAGAACTATCTGTTACAAGAATATAAGACACTAGATGGAGGTTAACACCCCACAGGTTTTTCTGAACTGGAGTATTAGACAATTGTTCCTCTGGATCATGTCTCCACCAACATAAACCAATTCTCCCCACTCCCAAGATCCAACTAACACACAGCAGGCTGCACCCAGACTGACTGCTGGGAGCATTCAGCTGTTTATTCCCCTGACATTTGAAATTTAGTTTTGGCATTCCCTGTGCTGAAGTTTTGAAAGGGTGCTTATGGTCCGCCATCACTTAAACATATTGCTACAAGCTTAAGACCAATGTTGATAAAGGTGTAACACTAGAAACAGTCCAAAGCAACAGTAACCAAACAGATACCTGTCTTCAGTTATCAATAGCTTAAATTTATTACTTCATTTAAAAAAAAAAGAGTCTGGATGTCTATTCTTTCAGCGGTCAATCAGAGGAAGAAAAGAAGGAATTTATTTTAGCAGTGTGGGAAAAGGTCACCATTAACAGATCCTAGATTTCAAATCTTTTAATTTTACTACCTGTACTTAAGGCTTAATTCATTTGTGTTTTAAGCAGGAGGAAAGCATTTTGACTATCCTGACCTATTTTACGTCAAAACAGTTTTTGAGACTAACACAAAGGTTATGGAACATAAAGGACAGGTTTTACCAAAGGGTACACGCATCTGAGGCCTCACTTGTGTTGCTACTTCACCACTCTGCTGAAGTTGAACTGGCACAGGCAAGCCTGTGTGACCCCAACCTCCCGTCCTGCATTGTTCCTGGATTTCAGCTGAGTCCGTCATTTGGCACGCTGATCTCCACAGGGCACAATGTAGAGACACACCAGGAGCCGGGGCAGGGAGAAGAGAATTTGACACTGTCCTGCCAAATCAATATATTCTAATTCATAGCTTAAAGCTAGCTAACATTGTACCCAGTTCCCTTAGTTTGCTGAGGATTTTCATTACATCGCTGTCTATAGTGAAGGTATTTCCAATCAGATTTAGAATTCCACAATAGATCACTGCCCAGAGAGGTACAAGAACACCCCCATGTTTTTCATCATTGGTTTGGTATTTACTACACACTGTGTAACACACATTCAGAAGGTATTTGAAAACAAGTGCAAACGAGAAAAATAAAGCTACAAAAGAAGCAGTAGATGTTGCTGCACCATGTTGTATCCCAGTGTCTTAATGATTTGTAGGAAAACACTAACTACATACATAGAAAAGCAGAAGTCAAGAAAAACTATTCCTTTGTCACTACAGAAACCAAGACATTTTCAGTCATTCAAGACTTCAGTCTCCAAATTCTTTCTGCATTAATTTTGCATTTTGTTTGGTGACTTTGGACAGCATTCGAAGTACGAATGCAGATCAAGCTATTAAACAATGACTGCAGGAGACAATAGAATATTCCATATCAATAGGCTTTTTTTTTTTAGTGTTGTCTACACTAATAAAATAGAACAGCTGTAATTCTTTCAAGATCAGAAAAATACTCCAAACTGTAATATTACAACATATGGCCACCTGTAAGCAAAAGCAGCATCCATTTCACTCGTGTGCTTGTGCAGCTTCCTCCACTTTCCGTTCACATGCTTCTTCATCGTCAGGTTTCATCTGAGTCGTGGATAATGAGCTCTCAAAACTGTTTACAAGTATTGTTTCTTGGTTATTGGGATCAGTTCCTAAAGCTGTTTTCGAAGAAATTTCATTAGGAAGAGTAAAAGATGGTAAAGAGGATGCTGCAGGCAGAAGGTGGTCCAGCTCAGGCTGCCTGACTGAGCTTTCAGAATACATCGTTAGATCTTCAGGGTCCATAGCTGTGGCATTCCCTGGGAAATTAAGAAGTATTTCACAAAACAAACCACCAAAGCTCATCCAGCTAACAGCCTCTGGTTACCGTGCATCCAGAAAATCAGCTTGAATGAGGTGCCTCTTACAGGCACATAGCTATAGATTCACAGCTGCCAAATATATGAGCTGTGTTTACTCAGTTCCGCAAAACTCAGTCAAATCTCATGGTGCAGTAAGTTTTAAGAGATATTCAGCCACTTGGTCTTATGCTGGCAAAGGGCCATAATGTCAAGGTTTTGTTCCGGTTTTAAATAGATAAGTCACTACTAAGATTGCAGATTTGTTTTTACTTTTATTGGTACAAAAATTCATTTACATTGATTTTAAAAATGCCTACTTTTAAGCTCAGTCTAATTTAGATCATCTCTCATTATTTAATTGAAAAATGTTGATGTTCTACAACAAAGAAGGGCCACAGAAATGATCCAAGGGATGGAACACCTCCCCTGTGAGGACAGGCTGAGAGAGCTGGGGCTGTTCAGCCTGGAGAAGAGCAGGCTCCAGGGAGACCTGATAGCGGCCTTTCAGTATCTAAAGGGGGGCTACAAAAAAGAAGGGGACAGACTCTTTAGCAGGGTCTGTTGTGATAGGACTAGAGGAAATGGTTTCAAATTGAGAGAGGGGAGATTTAGGCTGGATATAAGGAGAAAGTTTTTTTACAGTAAGGGTGGTGAAGCACTGGCGCAGGTTGCCCAGAGAGGTGGTGGATGCCCCGTCCCTGAAGACCTTCAAGGTCAGGCTGGACAGGGTTCTGGGCAACCTGATCCAGCTGTAGGTGTCCCTGTGCACTGCAGGGGAGTTGGACTGGATGGCCTTTAAAGGTCCCTTCCATTCTATGATTCTACTAAAACAAACAAGAAAAAAAAAAACAAATTTCTACACCTGATTTCTGCTACTTGTTTAACCTCATTTTAGCCAAATCTCCTTTCTGTTTTTTCTTAGGAACAGCTTATTCCCAAAAAGCATGATGCTGTTGATCAGGCATGAGTTAGTGCCATTCTAGAGATGAGGTCAGAGATCTGGAAGTTTTGAAAACACTTACCAAAATAAGCAGAAGGTTCACTGTTTGACATTAACTTTTCATTGCTTGCTGAAGTGTCTGCTGCTGGCATGTTGAAAGAGGCAGATGGAGAAACGTTGGACATTTTTGTTAAGTCAGTGAGCTCAGGAAGTGAAATACCAGACATGTCTAGAAAACCTGAAGAAAGAAAATGTGCAGACTGAAATCTATTTTTTATTAGCTAAACACTAACAACTTTAACCTAAAAAAGTTAGTTGATGTCAGTAGGAAGACTTCAACAGAATGTTAACCTTGGTAAAGCCCACAATATCAAAATTCTACAGCTCTGAAATCCAGTGAAGTCAAAAAACTTTAAGGAAAACAAACACCAGTGCTCACAGTCCCGCATTTAATTCTCAAACTTGTTTAAGACCTTTTTGGTTTATTGAAATGTCCTCTAAAGAATTTCAGGCAGGGGAAGGGAGAGTGGGCTGGAAAAACCATGCAAGAAAGCATACCTGGATCCATAACTCTCTGGAGAGGGGGAGGAGGAGAAAGTGAGCTTTCTGGCGAAAACCCGCTCATCTCTTGACCTGCGGAATGATCCAAGCCTGTAACTACCTCAGAGTTGTCACCTTGGGAAGTAGGTGCCAATAATGGAGCCTGGAATAACACAGTAAAAAGGAAAAGCATCTCTTCATACTGCAATTTTCACCTGAAATCAGCCTTCCTACCACAGCCTTCTGCCTCAGTCTCTATGTACATCAACTTAGAGAGAACTTGATGCTGAAACTAAGAATCAAGTCACTGTCTAGGACTGGTTACAATGTACCCCTTCTTGGAGGTGTACTTTGTTTCCTAGTGAGTAGGGGATTCTTCTAAGGCGTCCCTCAATGAGAAGAAACAGTGGTTGTATGCACCTTGTCAAAACAGGAAACAAGTATCTGTCCAAAATACATTTCAGCCAATATCGACAGAAGAATAACTGGAATATCCATTATTGCACCCAAATACCCAACTACAGTGAATAATATGGAAGAACACCAGATGGAATTCTGAGGTGCTAAACGCTATTTCTCTCTCAAGCTGTCCCTCCTGTCATCTGCTTGGCACCGTCAGTTCTTACTGTCTCTTCATCTAAGCCCACTTTATTCAAGTATAACTGTACGCTATACTCAAAATACTGTATTATGAATCTTAAAATAAGCAGAAAATGTTGAAATTCCAGGGGACACACCATAGGTACGATCTTATTCCTTACATACCTCTGTGTAACCATTAGTAGATGGTACAGGAGTTCCAGCTTCTTGTAAGGGTGAAGGTGGTTTGCTGTCTGGCTTTTGCTTTGATCCTATAGACTGTGTTGGAATTCTGTGCAAATAGCCATATCCAATACCACATCCTAAACTGTATGAGAAAGGCACAATAAGACTTGGAAAAAATTCTTAACAAAGCCGGTAAGCACTTTAAATTCTGAGTCTAAAACAAAAAGACTTTGAGTTCTTCAGCTGGAACAAGAAATCTCTACCTGTAAGAATCATTTCAGTTACTTACAGGACACAAGGCACATTCTGCAACTGATATTTAGACATGTGTAGCTCAGCTTTCAGTTAATTGTTTTCTATATCTTCACAAAATACATGATCTGACCCGATTTGATCTGGCTTTACCAAATGCTTGATTGTGAGAATGCAGCTACTAAATCTGCTATCAAGGAAGTCAACACAGGCTTTTGCCATTAGTGCCAACTCAAACAGGATTAGATCCAGAACATGCCGAGCAGCTCTCAGCTAGTTTTTTAATGGAAGGATGAACCGTTTTGTGTGATGAGCGTAAGGAAATGAGGGTTCAAGTGAAAACAACAAGCTGTAACCAGTAACAATATTCTTAACAGGAGCTCATTTACAGCGAGTGTATAACCTGTCATCAGCCAGTGACTGTCCGGAGATCAGTACCTTCCTTCTCCACCCCAAGCTCCATTGGGAGTCACAACTACCTCTCGAATGGAGTCTGCTTCAGTGTTATACACCATCAGCTTCAGCGGCTTTCCCTCATGGGATTCAATCAGCGAGAAGAAATCTTCTGACTAAAAAAAGAAAATAATAATTATTAAACTTAAATGTGTAAGACAAGAAGCTAGGAGCAAATTAGTATTTTAGGCATTTAGTTCAACATGAGATATTAAAAACCCAAAGACAGACTGAAACTCAGTAGTGTAGTTTGATCTGTGCAGGCAACTTTTTTTGTTGTTGTCACTTAATTAGATAAATACATAAATGCAGGTAACGTCTACCTCAGCCATTAAGCACCTCATAAATGTCAGCCTCACAAAACCCAAAAACACTATCCCATCCATTTTATGTGTACCCAATTAGAGTTAATAGAGAAACTCTACAACATAAACATGGCAGGCATGTAGAGAATCACTACAGGAAGGAACATGCACCCTACCTCCTGTAGGATCTGATCAGATCCAACAATGTAGTCAGTGTACGGCTGCAACCCGGCTACAGCTGCAGGGGATGCAGGTTCAACATCCTAGGAAAGAATGACACGTGTCATCAGCACTCGCAGCAGAGTAAGTTACCCAATGAAAAGCGAACTCCAGAAGCAACAGAAGGAAAGAGCATTCTGTTTACGGGACAAAAAAAAGAAGTCTTTGACCAGTCTACCTCTGCATCCTCCTGTAGGAGGCACTGAATATAAAAGCACTTTCTCCCTATCACACAGTCTGTGTGATCTGGTTGGAATGTGGTTCATCTTCTTAGCAGCAGGCAGCACTGACTGTCACCAGCTTGTCCCTGTTCAAATGGCTCAGACAAAATTTCAAGACCGTGTTCCCTTCCTCTCTGTGATTTCAGCATTGCACTTCTGTATACAAACTACTCTTAAAAAAATACACTTTAAAATGACGTTATATGAACATTAACAAGCCACCAAGGGAGTCCACCTGCATCTCCATGCGAAATACAGTGAAATTCTCATGCTTTATCTATGGATCCTTATGAAAACATTCCTAGAACATCTCAGGTTATGAACTACCACTTCCATATTTCATCTGACAAAAAAATTATATAGAAAAAGTTTCAGATTTGAATAGTAAAACAACTTTTTTGTTGGAGACTATTCTGCCTGGAGGGTAGACACCAACAACAAAGAAGTCTATTTGTATCTTGGAGGAAGTTTTGAAATGGCAATTTACATCCTGTTCTTAGCTCAGCAACTTGTTGGACAAGCAAGGAATTCTGCCTCACCAAAACATGCCACACGTGTTCATTGGCCCCCTGGAAACTGCAGAACCTCACGCTGGCTCCAAGAAGACCTTGTCCTCCCCACATGTTACTGGGGATCACCTCCACCTCTCTTATTTTCATTGTTTTGATATTGTACACCTCCAGCTTCACTGCTTTTTCAGCATTGGCCTTCAGTAGATCTTTCAACATGTTGTTTTCTTTATTCTGCAGAGCACAGAAAGATACACGGTTAACATTATTTCTAGTTGCACCCCTAACACAGATGTCATGCCTGTGGCAAAATTTGAATACTAAGAACCAAAACAGTCATTAGACTCTACGTTTTACGATCAGTCTCAGCAGTTTGGTTTTCTTCTATTAGAAAGCAATCAGTGCTGTCAGCTCATGTCCTTCTGTATAAGTAAATACTATTATTCAGTTTCATCACTTACTTTCCTCTTCTTCGTAATTGCCACTAAATAACATCAGTAATGTTAGCTTTTGAGGACATAGTTGCAACAATAATTGGCAACACTTCATGTCTGACACCAGTCCTTACTCATTAACTTCAAATCATTGCAAACTGACGGTGGAAGGACAGACTATCTGGGAGCAGCTCAGCAGACTACAGATCTTTCTGTAATGCCAACAGATTGACTGATCTTCGACCAAAACCTGCCATTACACTGATCATTTCCAGAAAGACACCTGCAGTAATGCACAGTGAATTCAGCTTACACTGGGGATGAAGCTGGGATGAAGCTTACAGCCAAAGCTGGGAACCTTTCAAACCAGAACAATGCACACAAATTTGCTCGATTCTTCTTTAATAACTTATCATACAAGCACTGTGTTACCAGCCTTACAGTATAAGCAGACAGGCCACGTGGCAGTTTTCTCCTTGTTAATGATTCTTTTTTGTATTTTATCAAATGTTCAAACAAGTGTGCTTAAGCAAATGTTGAGCTTTTACCATCGACTCACCCATTCAATAATCACCCTGTGGCAGAAAATATGCATGGGTGAGTAATATTACAAACACAGAGTTAGCCTGTTAAGAAGGTGACTAAAGGCATAACAGAAAAGGCTCCTTTCTCAAATTTGGATCCAGCCAGAAGTTTTATTTTACCTTTTTAATATCATGTACAATGTCCAATAAGACATGCTTCTTCTGTTCTGACAGCTTTGGCTTCTACCTCTCATAATTACATTACTCGGGGAAAAAAAGAAAAAAAAAAAGAAAAAGAGAGACTCACAAGCCTAGTATGTCCTATCGCAATAATGAAATCGAAGAAAGGTTCCAGTCCTCCTTGTTGAGCTGGGGAGTTCTCTTGTACCTGCAAAGCATATATATATTTTTTATTCTACATTGATCTGTGGTTACATTAAGTGACACGCTGTTAATCGTTACACTCGAGTCAACATTTACTTTTGATCGAACCAGAAACGAGATACCAAGTGACAGACCTTGGGAAGTAGTTCACAATTGTACTAAAAATAAAAATAAAATAAAATTCACAACTGTGAACAACAGGTGTCTAAAGTAAGCTGCAAAATACTGGCTTTGAATCTCATACAAAAAAGTATTGGGACACAGAGTGCACAGCACAGAGTTAAGGACTGAAGACTGGAGAAGGGCTTAGTACCCCCAAGTGCTGTTTCAGACTTTTCTTCCATGCTACTAACTGCTTGAGCACAGTGTCCCCCACCCCAGCACAGCTGTTCTTTACATAAACATAGGTTCCCCACAATTTACAGCATATTAGAATAGGAACGCTTAAGAGAGTACACTACAGATGCAGGGCTAACCACAAAGGCCAAGAAGACTGTCCTCAGGTACGAAAGACTCGTAGGAAATAAGAGTTGCAATATCTCAATTTCATTGTAAATAAGGTATCACAAAACAGATGCAATAAAGAAACACAGAATATCAATATGTAGTTAACATCAGGAAAAAAAAAAAGTAACACAAATTACACAGAGCTTGATGTACAGAGTATACCCTAGAGGTATACTGCCAAAGCAGCTGGATAGGAAGGGAGCCATCGCAAGCACGCTGACAGCGTGCACTGCTTTACTGTTTGTGAACTCCACAGTACAGCCCATATCCCGCAAAATACTTGAGTCCTGAAAGCCATCCCGTGCTGCCAGTGCTTACTTAGTTTGGGTGATGTGTGGGTTGTAAGTGTATTTACAGCCCAGTTAAAACTGCTACATTTTATAATTAGTTTTGCGCTATAATAGTAATCCTGTTCAATTTAAGTAGATAAAGCTGTATCTTTATTGGGGGTTTTCCTGGCATAGCTGTCTATCTGAGTTTAAAAATAAATAAATAAATAAATGACACCCCCCCCCCCCCCAAAGTATTAGCATTATTGCTTCAGTAGAAACTTCAAAAGTGAAAATTCGTGCTTTATTACCAGATAGTCATGACAAGCCACTGTTAATCACAACAGGTGTAGGAAGTGCTAGCTTTCACCACAACCATAAAGGGCATCAACAGCAAACTGCCATCTGAACTGAACCAAGCTAAAAGTTTATATATACATACATACAGAGACTAAACTTCCCCTTCCCCCCCC
>VXAV01002113.1:661268-678145 GCA_013399715.1 Alectura lathami | reverse complement strand
TTTTTTTGTGTAGAAACAAGCTGTTAGAGCAGCCCAAGCGTGCAGGTAACATTGCCCTTGGCACAGCCAATGGAACGTTCCCAACTCATTAGTTTTGTGTAATGTTAGGTACCCGTAACTGGAGAGCACATGAGCCTACTGCTGTATGCTGCTCTAATTATAAATTATCCTTGCCAGTTGCTCCAAGTGGTTCCTTACAGGCTGCAGTTGTTACAGGAAATGCTGCTCTTTTTGAATACTGCTCTTCATTATTTTATTTGCCGTCATTGCTGTAGTGCAGGTGTATCTTTGTGTATTGTGTTAAGCAATGTAATTAACATCTGTCATGACCCATCTATTCTCTTGTTCACTATCTCACAAAGGGAACATTGAGCTTTTAGTCAAGCCCATTGCTTTGCTAGTGTTTCGGGCTGAGATTAAGAACATCAACTTTGGCATTTCAGATGGAAGCTTGGAGAAATGTAAGCATCTGTCTCCCAGAGCGGGATTTGAACTGGCAGCTTTCCAGCAGCACATAGCATTGATGGAGTTTAAATTCTTTCAGCACCTAAGCACATGTACTTGATTAACTGCAGAAGCACTCTGTCCGAGCATATGAGCAGAAGCTAGGTACTTCAGCAGTCATGATTCAGTGCGAGAGTTGTGGTATAGGGAGAAAAGTAAACAGCCAAACCCTTTCTCCTCCAGGGCTTACTTCCTCTTCCTTAACATTTTACATGGTTGTTGCCTGATTTATCTTTTCTGTAAGTGGTTGATTTTGCATTGATATATGCGTTAAAACTGGCAAGAACATGGTCTGTAAAACTGTAGGAACTCTGAAGCTGTGAATGAATGGATGTCACATGTATGAGAACACCTGCATGTCCATCAATACATCATGAAATCAGTTAAACATCTACCTAAAGAAATTCATACGCTTACAATTTTTTACACTTTTGTATATAAAGGTGTGCTGATGCCAAATATTTCAAAATATCCTAAGAAGACTGTTAGTGCTTTTTATAGGTGAGTATGGTAGCTTCATGCTGAGCAGATTGATTGTCCTCTGTCCTTTTCAAACAGGCACATCCCAAGCAAACCCCGAGATGCTTTAACAAAGCTAAAGAGCAGTGACTGCAGCCAGGTTGCTATCATGATTCAGATTTATCTCAATCCTCTTGGACTTTGGCTCTTCAAGTGCCACATGACCACAACTTTTCTGACAGGTTGTTTGTAACTTATGGAAGTATTTTTGCTGCTCTGATGGACTTAGTCATTCCTTCCATTGTTTGAGTTAAGGCTACACCCCTGAGCAATGCTTTGTCTCTATCACATCCAAGAGTTCTGCCTGCAGAGGCAGCCTTATTTTTATGAACACAATAGTTCTCCAGAGAGAGAGCAATGTGCCGTCGTTGCCTTAGCTCCTGCAGAGCCCTCAATGCCCTGTTACCTTCAGTCACCCCAGGCTCTTCAGGAACAAGACAAACCTCCCAAAAGGTGGCAGTACTGACAGCAGCACTGCGCTTTGTGCTTGAGGAATTTGACATAGCCTTTAGCACCAAAAGGAGCTTTTTGAATTCTTGTTCAGGAAGTAAAAGCTGTCTTCTCTTTCCTTTCCGTGTTTCCCTGTCAACCAATGTTCAGTGAAATGCTGTCAGGTTTGTTGCTCCAGATAAGTGCGCACCCAGCACCACATCCTGATGTTGCACAATGCACTTTGAGATGCTCTTGTCCTGCAGTCCTTGAATTTCTTGGGGGCAGGAGGAAGATTCCAGTTAGCTTTTGCTGCAGGTGAACATCCTACCTGAAAACATCAAAAACAAACTGAAAAATAGAGAGCAAGCTTCCTAACAGATATTTGTTGGTATTAAAGAACAGAGGAAGCTGGTAAACTACTGAGGATTTAAGGAATTTGAACACAGTTCTTCAAAAAATCTTATAAAAGTTTGCCATTGGTAATCCTGTTGCCTCACTAGAATGACTGGCTTACCATCTTGTTCCAGTCAGATTATCTCCTCAGAACGGCTTTCTTTGCCGTGGGTCAGAACCCTGTCCAGTAGAGAGCTCGATTGCTCAGCCTCTTTGCAGCATCCAGACTTTTCAAAAGGGTGATGATGCTTATCACACGCTTGAGGGCAAGGAAGGTAACTGCCTCGTTTTACATCAACAGCAGGCTTGCAAGGGAGACATCGGGACTCCTGATTTAGGGTATGAAGGAGTTCTGCCTTATGGACACAAACAGCCACCTGGGATGGCTTTGTGGTGACGAAAAAAGCTGTTTTATTTACTGATAGGGACATGGAGCGTGGACATTCATTTTTGCCTACACCTGTAAGAAACCATGAGATGGGCCTGGCTTTGGTGGTCCTTCAGAGAGGAAGAGTCTTGGACCCTGATACCAGGACTATGCATGTTCTGAAACAGAATTCATAGCCCCTGCCTGAGAGCCTGAGAGCTCACAGGAGAGGAAACGCGGCATTTAGGATGGCAGCTTTAGACTCCAGCATCTCAAGCCACATTTCATTACTGGAGCTCTGTGCTATTGCTGTGATACCAAAAACTAATCATCCATTAACTCCAATCTCCATTTTTTTTTTTTCATTTCCTTCCCTCACAGTTAGTCTTAACTCATAAACTCAAAGTTTTTCATCCTTGGCAAGTGCACTTACATGGAACAGCTTCCCAGTCCCAGTGCTCAAACTCTCCTATCTCCATTCACAGATGACCAGTAGGTTCACCTTGTTCACGTATATGTAGAGCACAGAGCAAAACACAGACAGTCCCTCCAGAGCTCTACGCTAAAACAATGTCTGAAGTGGAGGAATTCAGAAAACAGCTGTAATTCATCATCCTCAGTGTAATTTATTTCTCCTTTGGGCATTACAACACAGCCTAACATCAAAGCCACTCAGCTGCAAAATGAGTATGATACCATTTACATTGCTGTGGAGTACAGATTATGGACAAACAATTACTCAAGCTAAATGGCATGGTGTCCAAAGGGAGAATAAACAGACCAACAATGTTCTTCAGCAAAATTGTGTGTAGGGAATACACACAAAATCTTTGGAATAATAAATTAGCAACAGAAAATGAGAGAGTTGGCCAGGTCTAACAAGGATGATGGATGTAGTGGAAGTGAGAAAAGAGACTGTTTGGCTTAGAGGCCACTCTCTGACCTCCTAGCCAAAACTAACTGGGAGCTAAAAATGATCTATGATGTAAAGGCAAAAAAGTGTTCAATGACTTAAAGAAGGTCTCAGTGCTGAAATATCACAATGAACTTCTAAGGCTTCAAGTAAAACAGAAAGGACTTGTTAAAGAGGGTTGGTGGAATGATATGGAAAATGTCCTGGTCTTACCACATCCATTCCATGGGCAGTGGATACCACTAACATACCTGGATGAATGAGCCTTGCTCTTTTTTCCAATTAATTTCCTTAACCCTTCCTTTTTTCTTTGATTATGTCTAAGCCCAAACCTGCTGAGGTCAGTGCTTACTGAACCCGACTCTTCCAATAGACTCCTCAACAGAAAATTGGGTAAAATTGGCCCAGGGAGAAAATTAATGTCTGTGCTGTGCATGGGACTGTGCCAGGTGTTTCCCGTGCTGACAGCTGGTCTCTGGCTGCAGTTCAAGTTCAAGGTGAAGTTCACTACTTGCCCCTTGATGCTTTGTGTGTCCCAGGAGATTTAGCCTCATCAGGAAACAAGTCTTTGGGTTTCCACAGCTACAAGGATTTCTTCCTTATGTTATTATTATTTTTTTTCCCCCTGGCTAGATAGGAATATATTCTATGTTTAACTGAAGAACCTGTGCTCCTAGGTCGGTGCCTTACACATGCCAGCAAGTGCTGAGAATGATTCAGCTTTACCCTGGATGTCAGGAATTTAACTGGGTGAATGTTAGCAGGGATGACTCCAAGATATATCTGAGACTGGGTCACTCCTGGATGATGACTCAGAGCAGATAAAAGTTTGTGAGACATTTTATTAAATTTTAGTCTTATGGAAAGGGCTGTTCTGAGATTTCACTGACTTCTGAAAGTTTACTGTGTTTATGAAACACAGTATGCTCTATAAAATCAGAACTGAAACGTCAAAAGATTTCTCTTTTTGATTGCTCTTTGTTAATCACTTTGATTTCTCTCTGTTTTGATTTCTCTTTGTTAATAACTTTGGACAGATATTGTTAAGTAGGCTTCTCCATGTTTGTCTGAAGGGCTATGGCAGGGCTGCTACTAAAGATGGGATGCAGGTCTCGCACTGCAAGGACCACTGCTTGCCGTAGACAGCTGGACTACCCGTGTGCCTGGGACCATTTTCATTCCTAAGAGAGAGACCAGGTCTCTGCCAGCTACATTTCCCTTTTTCCCCTTCTTTTACCATACCCCAGTTCTCTGCCTCCCCTTTTGGCATTGAGAGCCAGGATTTTGGGACAGGCAGAGGCAAACACATTCAGCAGAGAGGAGAAAAGGATCCTATAAAAAGGGATCAGCGAGTTCAGCCAAGGTTGAACCCCCTCGCCCTTGGCTAATGCTCTTATTATCCAGGTGACAAAAATCAGCTCCTGTTACACAGAGAAGCAGGCAGCTGGGTGGACAGATAAATTTCTGAGAAGGGAACAAAGCATGTTCATCAACAGTTACTGGCCTGAAGTGCTGGCTGGGTTTGGAAAGCACTCCAAATTTATCTTTTTTTTTTCTCTGCTTCATGACCCAGTGGGCATTATGCCGTGTGGAGATGTTTGGGTAACCTTGGGCTGTGCCTTGAACAGATTTCTGCTTCCTTTATTTTTATTTTTATTTTTTAAATATTGAGAGCATTTTTGATCAGTTTAACAAGTTCTGAGCATAGTTGCATTAATCAGCTTATTATCAAATTGCTCGGAAAATTGCCGCCACTTCACTGAAGATGATTCAGCATCTTGTTTTTCTTAGTTGCGTGGGTGAGTTGTAACTGGGATACTTGAGCTGGGAAAAGGTGAACTTCTCAGCCTCTAAGTGGTGCAGATTACAACATATCTGTTTNTTTTGAATATTTACAAATTTTTTTTTTTTTTTTTTTTTTTTTTTTTTTTTTTCCCCAGATTAGCATGCCAACACAAAACCTGATGTGTGTTAGTTACTTACAGTAACAGTTAGCTGTGGAAAGGGGTTTTCCCTATGGAGGGAGCAAGATCTCCATGAAGAAAACCTGGTAGTTCTCTGAGGGGAGAGAAACCTGCCCCAAAGAAAGGGGATTTAGGCTGGCAGGTACAAGTGCAGCTTCCTGGTCATCATGGTGGGGTTACAGAGACTTCTAGAAACAGAAGTCAATTTAACTTTATCTGACGGCTTTGTATGTGGAAGACTGCTCAGGGTGTTTTTCAACCATGGAAGCTTTAAAGACAGCGACTGCAGTGTCTCCAGCTGCAGTGAAAGGGCTTAGCCAGAATATTCCACTCTTTTGAAATCAATTTGGTTAAGGCAGTTCCAAACCCTTTGTGGGAATATTCAAAGTGCTACAGGTGTCTTAACACAGTAGCGAGCAAAACCTTCTAATGTAGAAGATGATGTACACCACATAAAAATGAAAGATCTGGGATCTTTCATCATCAGTGGAGAAACTTCTGCAGAAGACAATTTGAATATCTACTGCTTGTGTGTATATGCCTCTTTATTTAAAATGTGTACAGAGATGGCCAGCTTTTCTCATACTCAAATGCCACTGAAGCTCTTTTGTGGCTCCATGAAAGGAAAATAGTTCATTTGATTAAAAAACAAAACAAAACAAAACAAAACAAAACAAAAAAACCCCAACCAACCAACCAACCAAACAAAAAAACTAAACTAAACAAAAAACAAACATCATGTCTTAGTTCACACAAACCCATGAAGGTTGCTCTGTGCTTGCCGTTCAGCAGATGGGTGGGCATGCAGTTGTTTCCAGCTCCATGATCTCTTTATCAGGTTTCTTACAGGTGACTGTCGCACTGTCCAAAGGGACACCCACCATTTCTGCATGGCCTGGGTACAAAACTCTTTGTGGTTTGATGCAGGTATCACTTTAGATTGCCTGTGTCAGTTCTCCAGAGCATTATGGTCACAGCTGGGGCAGAACCGTCGTCATACAATCATAGAATCATTAAGGTTGGAAAAGACCTTCAAGATCACCTAGTCCAACCACCAATCATCAGCAGCATCTCGGTGATGACCACAGCCCATTGCGTGTGAGTGTGAGAGAAAGCCTTCAAACCCTGTTCCTGGTCCTCTTGGTTGCTGGTGGTGCTAGATCCTTCTCACCCTCAGCTCCTGGTGCTCTTCCTGCACAGCTGGATATCTGGCTGCACACTTAATCAAGGGAACAGGAAAGCTCTCTTTGCTTTAACCTTGATTTTGTGCATAACTGTCGACTTTCTGGGAGTGGAAATCAAGCTGATTGCTGATTTATGTAAGAGGAGGTGCGTTTGCATCCATGTGAGCACTTCAGATGGGATTGCATCCTGAGAAAGTTGCACAGAGACAGAAAGGTGGAAAGAAGCACACATTTCACAGCCCACAGACAACGCCATCCGCTTTGCATCGTGTCTGACGTGCACCGCACAAATGATACAGCATGACACCAGCACACGAGCACTGCTTCTTAATGTGCGTACAATAAGGGGTAACAAGCTGATCCTTCACTCTCCACTTCAGACAGGTGCAGAGATGCACAGTGAATGCTCAGCACTGCAGCGAGCTGATGCTGCACTCTCCCTTTCTTCACCAGCAAACGGCAGGCAGCATTTTCCTAATTCATAACACTGTTCTGCTGCACTCCGTGGAAAATGCTCCAGTGGGAGGTGCTTTAAAATCCTTGCAGCAGTGGAAAGTCTCAGTAGCGCAGGAGCTGAAATTCCCTCTGAGGTTGGGTGCTTCCAAGGGAGTAAGAGATTAAGAGATTTTAAGGGGGATTTTGCCCTTTGTTGATCTGTACCCTCAACTCTTCTCTCTCAAATACCCATATTCTTCCTTTTCCTGAGAAACGGGAGTTAAGGATTAATTCATGATGTTTGCAAGGTGAATGTCTACCATCATGCCAGAGGCTGGAGAGCTGTGTGAGTGGTAAAACGTGTGAGGACATCACATCTGCTTTATGACTAATTCAGAATTTCCAGTAAGCAGTCTTTTACCTATATCCCAAGACAGCACCCTGCTGCATCTCTCTTCTCCTGCCCATGGCAGTGGCTTTGTTGGGATAGGATTGCTTCGTGTCGGAGGCGACATTTTATGTAATAACTATCCCTGTTAGATTAAAGGTTGGGCCTGGTTCATGGTAAATACAGGGACAGGAGGAGTGCTGAGAGTCTTCCTTGGTTTCAGAGTGTTGACCATGCAGAAAAGACTGCACTGACAGTGGGGTCAGTGATAGCACAAGAAAGCAGTGTTTGTCTTTTGATCAACTACAACACCATCTTCTAGGAGTACACAGGGCATGCCTCAGCCTTCCCTCTCCCCTAGGAATGAGGACGAGCATTTAGAAGTGCAGGACTTTGATTTATATATATATATATATTTTTATTTATTGTTATTATTATTTTTTGCGTTTCAGACCACTCATGCCCTATCTCTCCTAAAAGGGACATTGCAGGATGTTCGCAAAACTCTCTTTCGGAATGCCAGTTTCTGCTCACTGAAGGCCACTAGAGGGCACTGGCAAACCAGAGGAATACTTGCTGCGCTTATCACTAGCTCCTAAAGAAGTTTTGCGGGCTGATAAAATGGTATGTATACAGCCTTGCACTCTGTCCTTTGTGTTTGCTCTCAGACACGGAGATAAGCAACCGGGAGCTGCTTTTTGCTGCCGTTACCCAGAGGTCTGATTGGCAAACTGATAAACCCCGCTTACCGCAGCGAGCATGAGCTAAAACGAAACCAGCAGCGCTTCTTCAAGGCTTGCAAAGGGACTGAAGCTCCAGCTGTTTTTGCAGCTCACTGCTTTATCAGACTGCCCTTGACAATGCCTCTTCCATGCTCAAGAGTTTGGCAATTCTCCTCTTCTGGCACACACACACACAAATAAAATAAAATAAATCTCTTTAATATCACTGAATGGTCCTCGCTTCTGTTAAGATAGCCTGTGTGATTTCTGCTGTGATACCAAGTTGAGCTGTTTAACTTCTGAAGGAGCCTAGATCTGTTAGACTTGCTCACGATGGAGTAATAGCCCCTAAATTTTGCTAAGGAGCACACTGAGAACAGCAGGCTGAGATCTTGCCCTGACTGAATGTGATCAGAGGCTTCAAGGAACGGGGTTTTTCAAAGAAGCCTCTCAAACAACCTCCAGAACCCACCTGGATGCTGAGAGGTGAGGGAGTGCAGTCCCTGCTGTCTCTGGGGTGCCTGGTGCCTGGGGTTGGGTCTAACTCTATGTGCTCGACGCCTGAGCCACAGAGAGATTCAGAGATGTCACACAGGGTCCCAGGTTCTCATCAGCCTCCATCCTACAGACCCAGGCACCTCTGGGTGCTGGTCCTGGGCTAAAAGCAGTCCAGGTCCATGTGAACGATGCATGAGCAACTTCCAGAGCTTGGCGGTGCTTAAGTGGCTAATAGTCACAACCCAAAATGTCGCAGCCATCCTCTGTTCGTACCCTGAAAAGGGCTCACCCTGCTTTTGCCTGCAGCTTCACAACAGCCCCTGTTCTCCAAGGGACAGCTGTGGCCATCAGGTGCTGGAAAACTGCTCTGAAAGCCAGGCTGAACATTGCTCCTTTAAACCCTACTCCTGCATGACCTGGATCTGTCCCCGCGGCAACCAGGAGGAGAAACATCACACTGCAACTGCAAGAGCAGGGGAACCACGTGTCAGAGGCTGCTTAGGGTCATTACCACGTCCTCAGTGCCAAGAGGAGCCTTTTTTTTTTTTTTTTTTTCTGAGTTCCTATGTGATGGGAACAGCTTGTGCTGCTCAGCTGTGATTTATGGCATAGGATAAGAGGGAGGTGGTGGCCTGGCAGCACGCACACGGCGTGCATGTGCTTCCTCCGTGCCCTCTTGGCACGCAAGAGCCTTGTTTCTGAGCACCATGAGCAAATCTGTAATCCTACCTCAAGCACCAGTGGAAATCCCACAGCGTTTACTGTGTGAAGGTACTAGGTCCTACAGTGATACAATATCCAGTAGGATGGGGAAAACACCACTGGGCACGGTAACATGAAACATTATATTATAAAATATTTAATGTTCCCAAACTTTTCTCCAAAGCTGAGTGGTGAGGATGCAGCTAAAACTAACAAGATTTTGCAAAATTTGTGCTCCCCACGTCCTTAGGTGGAGCAGAAAAAGAGGCATCTATGGCTACAGAAGACATCGCCTAGGGCTAGCCCCAGCAGGTGTAGGGTGCTCTGGTGGGGTGCAGGACTGGCTACAACACCGTGAGCTGTTTGGTAAGGCTGTAGGTGCTGTGAAACACAGCTCTGGGGAGCAGGGATCCAACACAGGGGTCAGTGCCACATCCTGCTGCTGCTTCAGAGGAGCACAGGTCTCCTGAGGCCCCCTTTCATCTCCAGCAACCTCATGGGGCTGTCCCCAGACCCTTCAGCATCTCAGATGGCCCCAAACACAGCACAGCTGGAGAGCCTCGAGGTCACACAGAGATACGCTCAGCAATGGAGCCCTCAGTCATGTCACAGAGATGTTCTGGTTACGGACATCTCCTCATCCACATCCTACCCTGGGCACGTTAGCCTTTGTCAGATTCACCCCTGAATTCTGTAGTCAAATTTGTATCACTCCATCGCTCTACTGTTCCCTCTCCCACTCAACTGCAAGAAAAAGTGGCTGTATTTTGTCACCTCCTGACAGCAATTCAGCCCTAATTTCCAGCAAGCACTCTGGGATGTTTTGAATATGGAAAGCCCACCACCCTCTGGTGCAGAACCTTTTCCTAACACCCCCTGACCCTCCCCTGACACAGCTCCGTGCCGTGCCCTCGGGCCCTGTCGCTGTCCCCAGAGAGCAGAGCTCAGCGCCTGCCCCTCTGCTCCCCTGGGAGGGAGCTGTGGGCTGCTATGAGGCCTCCCCTCAGCCTCCTCTGCCCTGGGCTGTAGGCCTCAGGCATTTTGGCACCTCGCCCAGCTTCTCTGGCCAAAATGTGTGATTTTTTTTTATTTTTTAGTATTTCCTTTTTACCTTCTGGATGTGATTTATTCCAGTTGTGGACACATGCACCAGGTAAGACATCCCTGCCCATCCTCCAGACCCAATCAGGTCATTTAAGCCATATCTTATTATTATTATTATTATTTTGGTACAAAATCTCACTGAGTTACAGGGCATCCTTGGTCCTATGGAGGAGGAAGCTGGAGAATGAGGTAGCTGGAGCTGCTGCCCAGCAGATGGCAATGCTGCTATTCACTCTGCAGCAGTCCTAGACATGAAGCAAGCCGATGACAATGTGTGGATCAAGCAGAATTCAAAACTCCTAACAATTGTAGCAGTGAAGAAGAAAACTTAGTTCTCTCTGTTTATGACTTATCTGAGTTCTCACTTTAGCCAGACCTTTGTCAAAAGAATTTTCACTGTTTTCTAGAAAGAAAACATTAAAGCCTCACATTTGCTTACATTTCTTCTCCACTTTCAGCATCACTCATTTTTCCTGAGATGCTGAGGACTTGCTGCTCCTCTGGTAGACGGATGGAGACAGAGGCACCCTCACATGGTTCAGAAATCAAACTGCTCTCATGCCAGTGCGGAGTTTGTGTTGATTTGGTGGAAGGGACCCTTGCGAGACTCCTGTGGTATGATGAGGTTTTCTGTGATGCTCACTGCCAGTACCCCAAAGAATAAGGAGTAACAGCTGAACATGAATTATTCTCATCCCAGTGTTGACGAACTCAGTCTCTAATCATCCATAGGAACGTGTCAATAACTGCCAGTTCTGAACTGCCTTTTTATAGGCAGTCTGAGCCAACCTCCAGGTCTGAGTTAAAACCTCAGCACCTGCAAACTTCTCCTCAACTCTGTGAAACAAAAACACGTGCACGTATGGGGAAAGGACCTGATGCAGGGACAGAGGCCTTGAAGGCAGTGGGGATGTGAAGGCACCACTGAGGAGGCTTTTTGTTGCTTTTGCTGCAGACCTGAGGCAATCTTACCCCCGGTGCCATGATGATTGGTGTAAACCTGTCTTTTTCTTCTATGGCAGAGAAACAAGGAGAAAAGGTATTTTTTTGGACCTCCAGACTGGACACAAGCTCTCGGTGTGCAGGAGCTGTCCCTGTGGAGGTGCCCCTTGTGCCACACAGCCAACACCCTGTGGTCGCCTTACCCTGCAGCTCCTGTTGTTTTTTTTTTTTTTTTTTTTTTTTTCTCTGCTGGAGATAAAGTCCGTCCTCTTTGTCACTTTATGGCAATTCCTGCCAAGAAAAGCCCTGGGACATCTCTTTCCTGGGTTGTGCCAGCTCAGGGCGAGAAATGACTCAGCCCCTGTACAGGCTGCTCCGTGACCCAGGGAGAAACGCTGTCTGCCTGCTGGCCACAGGCATGGTTTAACTCCTTCTGCAGGCACCAGCACAACTAAAACTTAAAGGAAAGCAGATGATGAGTAATTCTGTGCCTCTGGGTGTTATGAGCGAGGGTTGCTGCGTGGAAAAAAAAAACAGCAAATGACAATAAAGACAGTGAGGAAGGTGGGAAGCACACAGCCCGGGCTGGAGCTGCAGCGATGGGATTTATTGGGTTCACTGAAGGAGCTGCCCGCTGTATGAATCACAGCCGTGTGTCATCGGGTCTGGGCACGTCTGTCCCGCTGCGTGCCGAATGTCAGCCCGCCCCAGCCCTGCCAAGGAGGGAGGCGAGCAGTGCAGGAGGCTCCCACTGGGGTGGAAAAGCAGGAGGGCTGTGGCAAGCAGGACTGCAAGTTACAGATTATTCTGGCGTAGTGAAGTTGAGAATTTAACAGATACGTCTTTTAAAGATATTGTTTTTAAAATGCAGAAGCAGCAGAGTGGCTGCTGCCGTAAAACCAGAGCCTCGCAGAAAGGTGATGCCAGGAAAACTCCTCCAGGGCTTCTCCTGCATCCCACTCAAATCCACCAGACTCCTCCTGTTACACGTCTGGCTGCTGGCTCCAGCAGCTGCAGATTAAGATGCTGGGGTGCTGGATGTGGGGTCCCAGAGGGCAGGTGGCACCTCGGGGTAGCAACCATGCCAACGCCATCGCCATGACCTGAAAATGTGGGAAGGCTGGATGTATAGATTGGGCTCTTCTCCCAGACAGAGAAAAATTAGGAATTGTAGGCATAATTCCCCTTATGCTTATGTCCCAAAAATGTCATATTAAAAACCAAAACAACAACAAAACACAGTAAACAAACTCATCCTACTGCAGTGGAAAAATGGGGTCTTGCATGAGTGCATTAACAGAAACTATGGTGACAATGGGAAACACCTCTGCAACGGACTTCTGCTTTTTTTTCCCCACTCAATTTTGGTTTTGAGGGGCTCAAAGATCCAAATCCAGCCTGTGCTTTGCATTCACATTTCTGATCTGCGTTCACCAGTGAATTTGGCCTTCCTACTTCTGAAATCTCAGTGCCACCCACCACGAGCTGGCACCACAAAAGTCCTGCAGGAAGAGCTTCGTTAATGGGACAGCCCAGGAGATGGCCTCGTCCTGGGGACCTTCAGTCCAGGTGACTTCAAACCATTGTGCCGAGACTTCATTGGGCTTTCACGCAACCAGTTTTTCCATTTCTTAGCTAAAGGTGTTCTGCCCAGTGCAGTTTTCATGTCCAGACCTAGATGAAGCTGCAGGAAGGAGGATGAGGGCAGTGTCCCACCCCAATGGTTTCCTTTGACACTTCTCCCTGGCACTGAGTGCCCTTCTGCGAGGACACTCATCCCTGGGCAAAGCCAGGACATTGGGATCCATCTCATTATTTGGGGTGGGAACCCTAGGGTGAGGAGACACCCATTAGCTTCAAAAATGGTCCAAGAAAAGCAAAAAGAGACCAAAAAAGGAAGAGCTGTGGCATGCAATGCGCCCATCATCCAAATGTTTGAGCCACAGCACAGAAAAAAATTAACAAGCAGCCATGCTGAACAAGGAAGGAGAAGGACGCTGCCATATTCAAACAAAATTCTTTTATTGAAAGTGTAATGGAAATTTCTTCATATTGCTTTGATGAAATGAGAGACAGCAGCTGTAGACAAATATGCTTTTTTCTTTTTTTTTTTTAAACAAATGCAAATGGATAAGGTAAAAATAAAGCATTTTTTAACTTGTACCTTTAAGCAACATAATCACAATATATACACAAAGAAAGCTAAAATAAAGCTATGTTGAAACCGAAGTGTTTCAATCAATACATTAGATAATTACAGATTGTGTCAATAAATACCCAGTTTTTAAACTGTTTAACAGGCAATTTTTTACACAGATACCAAGAAGAAAACAAAAACAAAAAAAAATTATATATTTACAATTCAGTGCCTTGAAAAAAAAGAAAAATTTTCTTTTTTTTTGGCACCAACACAAATAAAATGAATAAATTATAGAAAAAAAAAAAATCCACAAAGGCAGGAGTCAATCCCCGTCATTCATTCTAAAAAAAAGTGTGTATATATATATATATAAAATATTTGTATATATTTTATATATATAAATATATATATGTGCAGAGAAACTGAGGAATGTTATAAAATATATTAGTGCCAATAAATACAGAACGGTACCAGACTTCCGACGGTCAGTATTTTTGATGCAGTCTGAAGGACAGCGACTACCACCTAGGAGATAACTGAAGGGGATTTTCAGTTGAAAGAAATGATGGTATCAACAACAACAACAAAAAAATATATATATAGAGAGAGAGAGAGAGATCCAGGAAATCCTCCATCTGCCAGTAGTATTCCCACAGTCGCCCTCCTGCCCGCGGGGACGGCCCCGGGGCGATGCATCGTGGGAGGACGCAGCGGGTCAGCTCCGCTTCGAGGTTGACCGGCTCAATACCAGAGAAGACGTACAATTAAATAATAATATTAATTAATAACAATAATAACTAAAAACCCCAGCCTTTTCTATATTCGTACGCCAGAAGCTTCCCAAGTTGCCAGCAGGGTGCCATGGAGCCTGGCAAGGCTCATCTGTCAAATGGCAGGTACTGAGCAGCCCCATCCCTGCCCCACATTTTGGGGTGCTTCCCCCCGTCTAGGTGGCTCTGCACCCTCTGCAAGGGGGAGATTTCAGTGTACAACTGTGGGTTGCCAGCAAGATATCCGGACACTCACGCTGCTGGCGTAGGCACTTAGTGTATCGCTGGCGTGCGGATTTTGGGTCCAGTTGCACGGCATGGCCAAATAGTGTCATGTTCTCAGCCTGATTCAAACAACAAAAAGCCAAGGAGGTCTCTAATTTCCCTCCTGAAAATGATTTCTCTTTTCTGCAATCATACTCAAACAATAAATAACCCAACAGCCTCCATATCCATCTCCCTTACATGGTTTATCCAATTTACCTATTGAAAATAAAGGCGTCTGAACAGGCTGGCCCACAAGTTTTTGGACCTGCCATACCTGCATACCCTCAACATTTGGGAGTCCTAAGGAGCACCTGCTGAGAGTGCTGCTGCCCTCTGCTTTGCTCTTCAAAGAGGCAAAAGGTCCTCCCAGCTCCAGCCTTTGCTGACGGTTCCTCTGCACATTCAGGTACCGTGAGTGATTGCAGAAGACCTCATGGCCAAAACCTTAGGAAATTCAATAAATTAGAAAATAATTTATGAAAACAGTTCGGTTGTTTTTGTTGTTTAAATAGAGCTAGCTCATGTTTCTCAAACAGCGGAGGGTTCTGCTTGTTTTGCTCCCTACAGCGGTATCATGGATATCAAACACCTCCGTACCATCAGGTCCATAAAGGATGGTTCCCCACCAAAGAGGGCTGTAGGAACATCTCCCCCATCCCTCCCCTCCCACCCGCCTGCATTCGGTTCTTGTGGAAATGTGACGTGAAGACCAAACAGCCAGCACCTCCCAGACTTTGACAACGGGGTCATCTTTAGGGTGTGTGCTGCTGAAGACCTTATTGCCCTTCCAGGTCATTGACAAACCACAGTGCTATTCATGTACTACAGGTAGAAAATAAATAAATACAGATATATTATGCAAAAAATATGATTGTACACATAATACATCTGAGGTATTACCAATTTAAATAAGATTTCATGCTAGTTCAAGCTTCAGTGGCTAGTTAAATTCTGGAATTTGCAATAAATAGATGAAGAATGATTACGTATATAGTGTATGGATCTCTTCTGTAAACCTTTTCCGATTTAGACGCAAGAGTATGTTGGGCTGGCTCTTACGCAAATCACAAATTTCACAATAAATACAGCTTCAAAAGTTGTCTTAAGAAGTTCCCGCAACACTGAAACGTTTCTAGAAGGGGCTGTGTGTACGACTGGCAACATTCACAAGGAGCATTTCTCAACAGGTCTTTGCATACAAAACACAAGGAAATTCATACTTGAAAGTCTTCGTCCCTCCCTCCCCCCTACCCCGCCATGAAAGTTTAGAAATTTTTGCACAAACAGCAAGAGAACTGATTGTAGCTGCAGTATGTCAAAATGTCCACGTTCTATAAAGACCAAAAATAGTTTGTCTGCTCAGAAAGTCTGATGTTTTTTTTTTTATCCTTCTCACATAGAATATCATCCTGGCGGTGAAAGTTTGCCCATCCCACTGTTCTTCAGCTTTGGTTTCATCACCCCGATGCTGTCGGTCCTCCCTGCCCCCAGACACCCGGGCGCTTCACACCTTCACCGTTTCCATCAGCGATGACTTGATGGCATCCTCCAAAAGCTGATTGTCTGTGAAAGGGGCCGGGGTTTCGGGGACGGATTCAGACAAACCAATGAGAGACTCCAAGAAACAAGAGCCCTGATCTCCGGCTTGCGGGAAACCGGGGAAATTAGGCAACTGAAACTGTAACGCTGAGAAGTTATCGAGGTTCTCGTACTCCTTCAAGGAGTTGTAAAGGGGTCCCAAGTTATAGTCCGAGAAGGACTGGAAGAAATCCAAGGAGTCAGAGGAAAGGCTGAGGTCGGTGTAACTCTTGGAGCAGGGTTCGGCAGGGGCTGGGGCGCAGCAGGACACCCCGTCACAGCACACGTGCACAGCCTCCTCCAGCAGCCCGCCACTGCCCTGGTTGGCATTCTCGTCCAGGCACTCGGAGAGGTGGGACGAGGCCCCGGGGCCGGGCTTGGCCTCGCCGCTGTGGTCCTCAATGAAGAAGTCAGCGGGGTGGAAACAGCTCAGGTTGTCCTGGCAGCGGCCTCCCTCCTCCTCGGCGTCTGAGTCGTTGAAGTGGAGGATGCGCGCCAAGCCGTCATCGTCGACGTCCGACTGGGACTTGTCGGAGGGGAGGCTCTCATAGGGTTCCTCCAGGTCCTCGCTGGGGTGGGAGGAGATGGAGGAGTCTGTCATGTCACTGCTGCAGCTGTTCTCCCCCAGGGCCTCCAGCTCGGGGCTGAACTGGAAGGCGGGGGCCAGCGGCACCGCGCGTTCCTCCAAGGGCCCCTTCGCTGCCGTGCAGCCCAGCTGAGGCAGCCTCTCCCGGAAGGGAGGCTCGGCCTCTGCCGTCCCTTCGCTGCTCTGCTGCTGCTTCTCCAGCTCCAGCTTCATGATGGTGTGGATGAAGTGGGTCTGCACGCGGGCCTGATTGAACTCGATCCTGCCCTCCGTGTTGCCACAGCCATCCTTGGTGCAGCCGCAGGGAAAGGAGGTGTGGTCCATCTGGGGGAGAAGGACATGGGGGTGAGGACTCTTGCCCAAAACCCAAGCCACCTTGACTCACCCTGACACTCACATGCCACCTTTGCAGGATGAAGGAATGGCTGAGGGTCTTAAAATCAGGCCAAAAAAAAAAAAAAAAAAAAAG
>VXAV01002113.1:623908-649258 GCA_013399715.1 Alectura lathami | reverse complement strand
TGGGAAGATACTTGGTCTGACCACAGGGAGTGGAAAAATGAGGTGGGAGCTCAGTGCGGTGCAGCTCTTTTAGAGCAGCCAGCTATGAAAGTGTCACGATCGCACTGCTGAAAGCTTTTGAACTCCAGGCTTAAAAAGTTAAAAATCTGATGCTGAGCTATTCCTCTCTAGCACCAAAACCACACCCAGTTCGGCTGATGCCATCATGCGAGGCCATGCCACCAGGCTTTTTGCAGTTGATCTCACCTCAGCATCTTTTGTTGATCCTTGTGGGGAGCAACCAGGGATGGAACGTACCCAGCCTCATTTTGCTGCTGGAGAAAACACCTGGTGGAACTCCACACCAATGGGGTAGTCCCGCATTTCCCATCTTTGCCGCAGCACCTGGCTCGTAGAATCGCAGAATCACAGAACCACAGAATCAGAGCATGGCTTGGGTTGGAAGGGACCTTAAAGCCATCCAGTTCCAACCCCTGCCGTGGGCAGGGACACCTCCTATTAGATCAGGCCGCCCAAAACCCCACCCTGCCTGGACCTGAGCACTTCCAGGGACAGGGCATCCACAGCTTTTCTGGGCAGCCTGCGCCAGTGCCTCGTAAATATCTGATCTAAATCCACCCTATTTTAGCTTAAAGCTGTTTCCCCTTGTCCTGACACTATCAGACTGTGTAAAAAGCCAGTCTCCATCTTTGTCACCAGCTCCCTTTATTAGTGAAGTACAGACTCATCTCCCTGTAGCTCTCTCCCCAGCCCTAAAACAACGACCACAACTCCCCAAGCTACACAAGCACAGGAGGGTCGAGCCGAGTTTGCTTCCCAGATGCCAGTGCCGTGGGTGCAGCGTGTAACTACAGCCGGAGCCCTGCTGACGGGTGGGTCCTGTCTTCGGGGCACGAGGGCTTTCCTGAATATGACGGCGTGCAGCGCTCGGTCGCCAGAGGAGCGGTTTTCCTGAGGTTTCATTTACCATGTTTGGACACGGCTGTGATTAATATTTCCTAACAGGAAGACGTCATGTGTGCAGGCTTTCCTCTTCGGGGTTTGGGTAGTGGGTGAGCAAGTTCAGGTTGTACGCTGGCTCCTCACTTCCTCCTGCTCGCAGGCTACACCCGGCGGCTCCGTGTCGGTGGCGGTCCTGGCGCCGGAGGGGTGTCACCGTGCCATCCCCGGGGACATGGAGAGCTTCAGTGTGGTCGGGCTGGGGTGTAATAGCGCTTCTCTGTACAGCGTGTCTGTGAGATGAAGGGGAGGTCGCTTGTCCCTGAGCTGAGTTTGGCATGAAACCTGGGGTATGGGGGAAAGGAGGTGTCCTGGAAAACCTTTGGAAAAGCAGCCTCCGGGGTACGCTTCTCTCTTGCTTTTATTTCTTTCAAGGAAAGTAAAGACACTGTGAGATAGGGCCCCATGCAGGACAGAAATTATTCAGCGATTCAGCTGTGCGGTGAACAATTCTGACCCCAAACTGCACATTTCTTCATCTGAGAGATAAAGGTGCTCTGAAACAAAATGTGTTGTCTCTTCATTTTGAAGCAGCATTTCTTGTTTTAAAATCAATGTAAAAAGAATACATAAATAAGTGGACGCTTACACAGAAGGATAAACACTCCTCAGACAACATGAGACGTTTTCCTGTGTAGGTTGAATGAAATATTTCACTTTAACTCAACATGCATTTTGTTGATGTTTTATTTCTGAGATTCCATCCTCCAACAAATGAGCTCGAGAGAGAGAAAAAATAAAAACCCACACAAATGTTGCCTTTTAACCTGAACCAGGTTGTTGTTTTTTTTTTTCACTATGGCTTTCCCACTCCTGGAGGAATATCCTCTTCTGCCCTGCGCCCAGGAAAGCCCTCACCTTGCTCCTTTGCCAAAGGCTGCTGGCAGCGTGGCCGAAGCTGGGTTCCCTGGCCAGGTGCCATGTGAGCACTGCTCTGATGGGAGGAAATTCCCCGCTGAGCATCCCAGCAGAGCACAACATCTGAAAGCAGCGCGCAGGATGCAATGGAAAGGACTGGAGGGAGATCCTGCGTGATGCACAGGGCTGTCAGATAAGAGGTGGGCAAGCCCCGTGCTCCTCACCACCTGCTTTGTGCATGCCCTGCAGCAGAAGAAGTGCTTTCCCTCAGGTGCAAAGCCTCTAGGTTCTTGGTGGATAAATCAGGAGGTGTCTGGGCTCAGAGAGATAAATTTTAGTTTGGTTTTCAGTTAGCATTCTGCAAGTGCCTGGCAGGGCTATTTGCACCTCGGGGTGCTGCAGCAGCCCATCTGGAAGTGAAGATAGGGAGGCACAGGAAAATAGTTTTTTTTTATCCCCTCAGAGGTGGACATTAAGGTGGCAAATGGAAGGCTTTGCTTCAAATCTACTTGGGGCTGTTCACTGCGGTGGGAACAGCAGGAAGGACGTGGCTGTGCTGGGTCCAGCTCCGCGGATGCAATGGGCGATGCCTCGTGTTTCCCCCATTGATGTTACGCCAGCACAACTTCGTGAGAACCCGCTCTTGATTGGAGCCAATGCTGGAAGACAGTCACACCTATAGCATTTAAGGCCCTGTATGCTGTGGTGTTGTATGCCCACTGGGGCTGTGCATTCAGTAAAACATGCTAAATCCTTTCTGTATGCATTATGCTGTGCTGTCAGTCCCTGACGCATATAGGGACATCGTAATACAGTGCTCTCCTAAATGTGCAGGCACCTTGTGGTTGGGGCCAGCTGGAGAATGCGACCTATGTGCTGATATAATTGTTTGATTCCCAACAAACGCGCAAAAATCATCAACCCACGTGAAAAAGTGTTAATTTAAAATGCAGGCGTGAAGTGGGAATTGTGACAGTGCCGAGTGGCTTCAGCCACCGCTGGTGGTGGTTAGCAGCAAGGAAAATAGGTATGGCAGAAAAGCAGTGTTAGGCAGACAGCTGCATCCTCGATTAACCCAACCAATGGTTAACTTGGATGTCAACAAACCCCTCGTGCTGGGATTTGGAGGTGGGAGACACGGGAGTGCTGTGCTTTCCGCTCTTTGACATGCAGAGAGCCAACTGCGTTAGCACTGAAACGTCTGGAGTGATGGGACGGCTGCAGTCCTTGCAAGGGTATTGCTCTCCCAGCAATAATTAACTCTCCAGCTTTCAGGCATAATTACCAATGACAGAGCCTCCAAAATCACTTTTGATGCTCGACTGTTTGGTCTCCTGTCAAAAAGGGCTTCCATGAAAATACAAATGCAAGGAGCAGTGATGTGAACTCCATCCTTTGCCACCTTTAATGACAATAAACCATCCCTAAACACTGAGGGGGCCTGAAACCACAATCCTGGATTCCTAACGGGCCCTGAAGGAAATGGTAGCTTAGAGTAAAGCGCCTGCATCACCGGACTGTTTGGAAAATGGTAATTTTTCAGCGCTAGGACCTGTCTCCTGCTCCAGGTTTGTAATTGGTGGTGTTGGCGGTGAGCCAGGCAGCGCTTGCAACTCTGTCTTGCGAGGACAAAACCCCCATTACTTTTTGCTCCCTAATTCTCCCAAGGTGTGCTGCTGTCTATCAATAGAGTCGCCATGAGGTAATAGAAATTACAAGCCTCCCCAGACTTATTTGTCTGAAAGCGTTTCTTGTAAAAATAATTATGTGGGTCTCCGGAACCGTGGTACATGAGAATGGCAGAAGAGAAAGTTTGCAAATTAAAATGCAACAAAAGGCTCTTTATGATAAACTGTGAGGGGGACTGGGCGAGAGGCTTATTGCCCTTCCATAGGGCTGGCTGGTGCTGGCTTTCAGAGAGAAAAAGCAGATTTTGGTGTCTGTTTGATACTTTGCCCTAGCCCTCAGCACCCAGCCCTGTGTTTTTCTGGGCACTGCTCTGGGCTTGTTCCCTGCCCTTACCACGATGTCTCCCTGTGAGCTTTGCAAAGCCACAGTTGTCCCATCCCTGTCACTTTTGGGACTTTTCACCTCTGGTCTCATTTGCTTTACCTGGGACTTTGCCTGTAAAAGCACCCTCCAGAGCACAAATGTGAGAGGTGAGGTGGCAGACGAGCTCTGGAGGAAATACCTGAGCTGCCTGAAAAAGTTACTGCCCCCCTGCCTCCAGCAAATGACCAAGTGTTCAGGATCCAGCACGATCCTATTCTGATGCAAAATTGGTGGTAGACTGGGAGAGAGAACATCTGGGGCAGGGCACAGCTGCCCAGGGTGAGCACAGGAGAGGGCTACAGGCTCTGTAAAGCCGCTGCAAGTGCTTGTTTCAGAGCAGAGCAATCAGGATCCAAGCCATTACAAATGCTGCTTTCTTCTCTGTGTCTGAGCTCGGGATGATGGAGCTTGTTAAAAATGCAAGCTACCAAAAAGGGCATCAGGGCTGTGTTTGGGCACTGGTGTTGGCTGTGAACTAAATTGTTTTCTGAGATTTAAAGATGCTTGGAACCACTGGGTTTTAGCATCAGATCCCACCAGGTGCTACCCTCTGTTTTGCAGGAGGGAAGCTGATGGTCCAAGCCATCACTTTGGAGGATGGGCACAGGCATGAGAGTTTAAGACTGAGCCCTGTGCCTTCAAAATCCAGAGGTCTCCTGGATGCCAGCGGTTTGCCTGGGGGATCTGACCCCAGAGGACCTGTGGCATCCACCCCTGACCTGCTGCAACAAGGAGCCAATTGCCTCTTATTCAAATACTCTGTGACACATCTGGGCTTTGCCTCTTTGCTCACAGCGTTCCCCATGCCTCCAGCTGCTGCCTGGCCAGAAGCAGCAGCCCCGTTAGGTCTCCTGCGTCACCGGCAGCTGTGCCACGAAACGCTGCGCTGCGTCCCGAACTTGCGTTACCCCACACGTGTTAGCCAAGCAGATGGGTTGCAGCACTGGGTGATTGCAAAAGAGAAATTTTGCTTTTCTGGGATGCTCGCCATCAGAACAATGCATTTTTCCTAAAGTCTGCAGTGCTTACAGTCCTGGAGGACAAAACCTTCTGGCTCTGTTAACTGTGTGAAGGTTGTAGGGACCTGGACAGCCCCACAAAGTGACCCACCCCCAGTGTAGCAAGCGGCCTTTGGCGTATGTTGCCCCTCTGAAGGTTGTTTTCCCCACTCATCATGTAGGATAGGGAGAAGACTGAGGAGCTGCATTTATGCTTCTGCCCTCTCACTTAAAGCTTTCCCCAAAGAATAAAAATGAAAATGGAAGATATATGTATATATACACACACTAAATAATATATCCATGGTGGTAACATCTCTGGGTGGGAGAAGCCTCTATGAGCCGCAAGAAGGGCTGACACCCTTCACAAGAGGCAGAGAGGGAGAGGAACATTGTCCTGCTGGGACCAAAGAGCCCACCAGCTCATAGGAAGTGAGTCCAACCTAAACACAACCAGGCTGCAATACAGAGAGGATTCAGAAAGGGAAATAAACCTGCAGCCTTCTGGTTTGCAGTCTGGGTTTGGGGCTCCTAAACATTTGCACACACAAGCTTTCCTCCTCGGCTGTGGCAACTGCAAAAATAAGTTCCTTCCTCCAAAAGAAAGCCAAGATTACCGTGTAATGACCTGACCCCAGGAGACAGACTTCTACGAAGAGTACCCCAAATGTGGCAGTTTTCCTGCATTCGCCAAGTGCACATGCGTGTCCAAACACTGGATTTAGAGCAAGGCTTTGGTAAGCCAGCATTTGCCACCTGCAGTCTGGAGGGCAATGAAAAGAGAAGGCTTCTTGTTTCAAGGAATATCATTTATTTTCATTTAGAAACTGATCTGCTCAGGACAACAGAAAAAAAAGGAGCATAGAAAAGGAGGTTGAGCTTAATCCAAAAAGAAAAGGTTGTGGGAGGCCTGAAGCAGCTTTTTGGGACTGAGCTTCTCCCCACAGGTGTGATGTTTTATTCAACCATTGCCCTGATGAATCCCATCCCTGTTGTCTCTGCCTGCCCATGGTTGAGGTTTTGTCACCCACGCTGGAGATCAACACAGCTTCAACTCCACAGGAAAACACTGCAGGGGAGGAATAGTTCTTGAAGTCAAGCATTGTAATTTGCTAACAGGTTTATTAAAATCTTATTAGAAGATTATTTTTTAAAGTCCGTTTTACACAGCCATTGCCCTTCTGCTGCTGTCTAATCCTGGAAAATCTCAGTGAATGAGTCATTTGCACTTGCTATCTCTTACACCCTCTTATTATAAGCCTGAGTGTGTTTGCGTTTGCTTCACATAGCATCAACAGAGCCATAATAATGCCATAAAGTCTCATACACCTCTCTTTTTGGAGACTCTTTGCTGTTGCGAGAGAAGCACCTTAGTGTGGCTTCATGGGTTGCTTGTGGTGCACAGGGGGACTTAGGGACCATTTGGTTTGGAAGTAACCTGTAGCTTCATTTCCCAGTCCTGACCACTATGATGAGGGTCTTAATGCACATCCTTTGGGTATGGTAGGTGAAAGACATTACTAAGGGTCAAGTATTTGACAAGGACATTCCTTCTTCCTGAAAACAACCTCCAGCCCAAACTGCTGTGCATGAAAACTGTGGGAAGGAAGTTGTCTAGCAATAGTGCATCAGGGATATTTGAGGGCCACCTTGTTTGTTTTTGATTTATGAAGGCTGATGAGAATTAAGTCGAACTTGGATGGCTAGGATCCTTGCACCTCTGCTTTGTGTTGCTCAGGACATTGTGTTCCTACTTTAATGCAACCACTGAAAACAGAGTGAAGGAGAACCTGGTAGGAGGACCTCAATTTCTGAAGCAATGTGGGTATCAGGAAATGGAACACTGATACACAGTGACTGGTGCGCATACAGGGAGGTGTGGCTTCAGCTTCCCCAGCAGCGTCCTCTCCCTTCACCAGCTTCACCATTGCTCTGCTGACCACGATGTAGCCACCAAGCCATGTCCAAAGCCCCAGGCAAGCAGCAAACCTTCCCTCATCTTGTCTCCCTTCTCCTCTTGTGTCCTTCTCACAGGGCACAGGGACACAAGGAGCTGCCCTGTCCCCAGATGAGCTCTGCTGGCGTGTGCAAACCATATTCTCCCAACACCCTGCAGCAGCCCTTTCCTCCATAGCCAAGGAGCCAGGGGGAGAGTTTTGTTCTCAATGTAACTACAGGAGGGGAAAAAAAATGCACATTCAAGGTTTAAAAATCGCACTTGCTGCAGGGGATGTTTCCTTTGGCAAGAGTCACCAGAACCAGCACAAATGATTCAAAACATTTTGTTAAATGAAATTCTCAGATGATGTCAGAGCTGAGGCTGCTTTGGCAAAACCTTTACAAAGATCGAAGGTCGAAACCAAACAAACAAACAAAAAAAAGAAAGATGAAAAAAAGTGACACAATTTGACAGAGGGGGATTAGGAGCTTAAAATTATATTTATAGGCTATCCAAATATTTGAAAGCTTGGAAATTCATAGTTCCAGGCTTTAGCTCTGCTCTTGAGGCCTGCCAGCCTCTTAGTGGAAGTCACGCAAGGCAGCCAGCTGGGCTGGGCTCACTGCACTCCCGAAGCGTATTTTCTGTTCTCCAGCACTGGCTCCCATTTCCTGCAGGCTCACAAACAAATCCCACTTCCTTCACGTGCCTCAGTTTCCCCCTCTGTCCAACTCAGGCAGTTCTGTCCTCCTGCCTTAAAGCTTTGAGATTTGGCACCGTGGAGAGCAGGAGGGGGTTTTGGTCTCCTCCCTGTGCTCACCGCTTGTACCCCATGCACCCCAAGGAAATGGGGGCTGATCATTCAAATGTCAACATCAGCTCTTTGCTTGACCTTTAGCTACACCACCCGTTTCTTTAAAACCCATCACTGAAGATGACCCTGTTTTATTTCATGCCTTTGGCTCCAGCCTGAGTGAAATAACCCTATCTTTGTCTTGGCTTTGGTAACCCTCTTCATCTTTATTGATTAATAGGTCATAATCCTCTTTTAGTGGAAACATAGCTGTGCCCATGGCTAAGGGATTCAGGTATCACCAACGGGAAGATTACAACCTCTTAGTCTGAACATGGAGAGCGAGATGGACTGTCAGAGCAAGAGCACTTGTTAAGAGGAAAATCAATGGTGAGCTATTTGGGGAGAAAATAAATAAATAGATAAATCCCCGCCACCACAAATGCAGTAAACACAGGCTCCAGTGCTCCCGTTTTATATAAGCCCAGATTAAATGAGACCATAATAAACTGTTTGCTTTCCTTGGGTTTACCCAATAGAAAGGACACTCCCCTGGCGAGGACTCCTTGCTGTGGCATGAACACACAGCACCAGGGAGGGATGGCAACCCCACACTCATTTCACCCCTGATTTTGTGGCAAGGATGCCGCGTGTATTTTGGAGCAAGGGTGCTCTCAGCATGGGTGACCCTGCAGCTCTGCTCCTGTCGGAGTCAGGACTGCTGCATCCAGTTACCGGTCACCAGAGAGACACGGAGTTAACAAGAAATAATGAAAAAGAACCAGATTTCCTTTGTTATGCAGTTCATTGAATGAGGTTTCCCACATCTGTAGAGCTCACCACATCTTTTATGAGATTTGACTGTCAGCAAGATGTTATGAATCCCAGATGTTAAAATATGGATTTATTCATAACTCAGGGCTTATAATAGAGCACTCGAAAAGATTATATCCAGTCCCCCTCCTCAAAAGATCCCCCTGAAATAAAACTCTTAGCTTTTATTATTTTTTAATTATTCTTGCTACATGATTTATCTTTGATATTACCTCTTTAAATGTCTTTTAATTACCATGGCTCTAGGACTATTGTGCACGGGGCTTCAGACCTGCTAGGAGAGCAGAGCACTGCTGGTAGGAGGCTGGAGGGCGACAGAGGGAGAGGAGAAATCCATCCCCAGCTCCGGGCACCTGCAAAACTTGGAGCCAGAGGTGTTCGGTATCTATTGCAGCCCCAAGGAAGTGCTCTGGTCAATAAAAACGTGGTTCCTTGCAGCTGGTGACCATTACAGCGAACACAGCATCGGACATGCTGCAGCTGCTATGCTGCCGGAAGATGGAAATGTTTTTGGAACTGCGTTCGGAGCATTTGTTCCATTAATGCCTTCTCCCTCCCTCCTCCTGCCCCTTATTTTTCAAGTCACTGCAAGAAAAACCTGAAAGGAAGTGTGAAGAGTCCTGTTTGGCAGATGAGGAACAGAAAGTCAGTGATTTTACCCCTGGTCACAGGAGGAGCTGGCAGCAGCCTCAGGAATCACGAGACAAGTGCACGAGGCAGCACTGGCTGAGAGCAACTCTCCTCCACATCCCCTGCAGTGCTGCCTTGCCCACAGACCCTGTCTGTATTTGGGAAATCCCATCTTCCTTCCCCTCCCTTTATTTTTTCCAGCTAGGTCATCTCCCTGGTCTGATTTGGAGACTGACTTCGGCGCAGAGAGCATCTGGCCATGTAGGACTCTGCCACTGACCCCTTGGACACCATCTCCACATCCTTTTTTGATCCTTTAAAGATCAAACCCACTGTCCATGCTGCAAAGCTGCCAGCCTGCAAGGTGCTGGAGCACATCCAGCCCCTTCCAGCTCACACCCAATGGCCTGGAGCAAGGCTGGGGCATGGGATCCCAAGCTCTGCCCATGGATCACCTGGCTAAGGGCTGGCTGGACAGAGGGAAAGCTCGCTGAGCTTAGCTTTGCTCTTCTGCTTCACCTGGTCCATATTTCACTGGGTAGTTGGTGGCTTTCTGGATGGAGCCTTCCCCCTGGGGCTGGGTAATTTGGGGTTTCAAAGGCAAAGCAGAAAGGAGGATGCATTGAAATCATACTTCAAGGTGGGCTTCCTGCACCCTGGGATGTGCACAGCTGGAAATCTGAACCTTCCCTGTGTCACATCAGTGGTAAACTGATGGAAAGCCAGGAAATTGGCTGTCAGCACCGACACTGCACAAGTGTCAGTGGGCAATGGGGGGAGCTACCTGGGCTTGGCATTTCCTGGCTGTGTGGTAAGGAGAGAACTAGGGCCCCAGTGGAAATCAGCACAACTCCTCCGGTGCCTAACGAGAAAAATCTCTGGAAGGAGCTTATAGGACACTCACCAGCTTGTAAATATCTTTTGGCATATCAGTTTGTGTGTCATGAGATTTAAAACCTTCATCACCCTAACGTCTTCCATCTTCCAGAGAACTCTGGTCTGAATATGGTGTGTGCTCAAGGATGTTTGCCAGTAGTGTGATGTTAAAAAACTTGTGAAATGCCTCAGTTAACCACAGCATTATGTATTTTCCAAACCACATACCTATCTCTTACAAGGTCTTTCAGATAGAGATACAGACAGACTGTGGGTCATGAGATCCTGACCTTGGTGTGTTTTTACTCCCTACTTCTCATGAATCAACTCCTGAACTATTGACTCTCCATTGAATGGATAGCAGAGTTCAGGCACATTTTGCATGCGAGGTTTTACATCCTGTACCTCTACAACGGCAAACCCCAAGGACGAGTAAATACTTCAGCCTCGGCCATAAAATTGATGTGTTGCAAAATGAACAAAATGGGTTTAGTAACTTACAAGTGAGATACCATCAAGCCTGTAATGAGCCAGAACTGAGAGTTATCCTGGCCCTGTCCTCGGCGGCGTGGCTGGGAGAGCTGGGAGCAGATCACTCACTTGCAGGTACTCCGCTTATGCCTTATATCTTCTTCACTGAGAACAAAATCCATCTGTGGTCCTGTCAGATCTCAGCCCTTTGGGCCCTCCCAAAAGGAAAAGATTGACTTAAGAACTGCAGTGTTTGCAAGGAGAACATCAACTGCTAAATCCTCTTTTTGCCTTCTAGTTTCCAAGTCTGTAGATTATCCCTGCCAGGTAGGAGAGCTCTCTTCCCCAGCCAGAAAGGCAAATAAGTCATCAATAACACATAAAAATAAAATTCTAGAGATCTTGGGAAGCGCAAAAGGAGCAATAAAAGCACAGAAATCACCCAAACAGCCAGTGCCATGATAAGAGATCAGCAGCCACACTCTACTGCTGTAACCTGGTGCAAATGCGCATGGTAAATCTGACTACAGCTGGGGACTGAGCCCCTACTTCGTCATTTAAATAAAGGTCCCTAAAACATTGCATACACCACTGGTGTATTAGAAGCTGTGCAGCTTGTTTCTGTGTTGCGCGCCCTGCTGAGCAGAATTCTTAAGAAACTGAAATTTAAGTACTATAAGGAAAAAGTGCAGTTTTCTTTAGAATTAGAGGTCAGATGGAAAACATAGTTTGGAGCTGGTAAAGAAATTCTCTGTAATATCTGAAAGCTGCTTGGCTGAGGAGTAAAATAGCTTCATGTGTGGCTTCATGAATAGCTCCCTAGCAAGCCTGGCTCTGAAAGACACCCCTCCATGGCTGTCTGGCTACAAAGAATACAAGTTTGAAGCTTTTCATGCCGATTCTTCATGTTTAACTGGAAATTAAAACACAACACCTGTCTCCCCATTTCCAAAATGCAATAGAGGTGGTGGTGGCATATTAATAAATGCCCTCTCTAGAAAAAATTGTGAGCAACATTGTAGGTTGAGCCCCAAAGCAGAATGTTTCCATCACCTTGGCAAGGAAAAGTCACTTATAGGCAACTCCAGCTTAATCTGCAAAGGGAAACAGAGAGGACTGAGCCCTCCTGGTGCAACGCAAGGGTGGTTGGGGTTGGGATGCAGTGAGGAGCTGGAGAGATGTGTGATATCCATGAGGCATAAACAAGGCACTAACACTTCCCCACCTCAGACAGGGCTTATCAGGAGAGCTCAGCGATATCTTAGATGAACTCAGGTCACATCCAGGCTGCCTACCGGGATCATCACTGGGGCACCTTTGCTGCAAGAGATCAAAGAGGCTGCCGGCTACCCCAGGCTGGCAGACTGGTTCCTGCGTTCCCTGGCATGACATTTGGTCCATGCAAACCAGCAGGCTTAGGGCATTACGTTGGCCAGGGTATGTGGTCGTGCTAGCAATGCCACTCTGAGGAGTTTTGGGAAGGGGGCAGGAAGAGGTGACCGTGTGGGCATGACTTGTGTTGTGGGTAACCATATAGGCACAACCTGTCCCAGTGCTCACACTTAGGGACAGAAAAAAGGCTGGGGCAAGCTGGTTCTGCTTGGTTTGCCAGTGTAGGCACAGCCAACATGGGCTGCCAGACTATCTGGCTTGTAGTCAACGATCCCTAAATACAAAAATCTGTATTAATGGCAAAAGGCTAAATGGCAGCTAAGTGGTGATTATCACATTTTACCAAACGTCAGCTCTGATATGGCTTCAAACACCTAGAATCAAAAACCTATCTCCTTGACCTATGGCCAGTCATGTCAAATTCCCTACCTAAAGGTCCTTCAGAAACAAAGCAAAGTCTTGGTTCCCTATGAAACCTCAAGGTAAGAAAAAAAATCAGAAACAGAGAATGTTCATGCCTACCCGTGTTTTCTCAGCGAGTCTTTGTGTCTCTGAGTGGAGATCATGGCTATGTGAGTTTGGGACCTCAGACACTTGCCTGGGATTTCATCCTGCCCCAAGCACATTGGTTTTGTGCATACAGTCCATCCGTACAGCACATTTGCAGCAGTCTGACAAGCCCAAGATATTCATCTGCTGCATTTTTTTTTTTCCCAGGAAATCCTGTGAGAATCCTACAAAGCAGGAATAATAAAATATGCATGAAACATCAGTGTTCGGTGAATGTATTACTCTTTGCTGCACTTCAGCTTCCTTTTTTTTCTCTTTCTCTCTCCCAGGAGCTCCCTGGGACTTGGAGCATGCCCCTGAGTCCTCCAGGGGCTGGCCCAGCCTATTGGCATGTCTTGGTCATCACGTGGCTCCGGTGAGGCTGGCCGGGCTCTCTGATGAGGAAAGGGAGATTCAATGTAAGCAAGATGGCAAAACCTGGCTCCTGTACTTCAAGGGGCAAAGGACACCAGGGAAAAGGGGAAAGATGCCCTGATGTAAGCACATCAGTGAGGACTTGTTACACAGTGTGGATCTGGATTCACCTTGTTCACATCTGTTGATGTGGAGAATTTCCCTTTTCTTTCAAAACAGAGCAGCTCTATCGGAATCCATGCTGAGAAGGAGAAAAGAGGATGCTGGATGTGGGTACCACAAGAAACCCACCCAGCCCCTGCTCTTTGAATCAACAGCACAGCAGCCCGTGGTCAGAGCTTGACTGGGCCTTCTGGAAGAGTTTGCAAGCCCCTCTCAGTGTTGTCTGTCCGCCCTCTGTATTCTGGCCCTGCCTGCAAAACTACAGGGCTCTTCAGATAATGCTGTTAACGGGCCACGTGTGTTGCAACAGAGAAATAGGTCAGAGGCATCACTCTGAGATCTGGTCTTCAGCGTGCAGCCAAGGGCATTTTTCTGGCTGGGGCTTTAAATACGTGAAAAAAAGGGATGAAGCTTAGAGATGCTGTGATGACCGCTGGGCTGGCACGTGGCTTCGTGAGCCCTCGGTTTTCCTTCAGTCATGGTGCTTCCTGGAAACAGAGCAAAGTGTCCCAGAGCTGGCTGTGGGTAAGTGCCTCGAGCGTGTCAACCAGGACAAAGCTCTTGGACACGAAGAGCTCTTCAAAGGCACAAAAGGATACCTAACTCCTCTTGAATTTCATGCTTTGGAAAATCTATCTAGCCATAGGATTTTTGCTTGACAGGCAAACTTAGGCTCAAGTTTCTCCTTTTTAAAATAAGCTTGACAAACTAATTAATTAAAAAAAAAATCTAGCTATCAGGTTCTACTCTCTCTTGCAGCAGAGTAACCACTGCAGCATTAGCAGATAAATGTGTCTGATTGGTGGGGAGTTCTCGTATGCCTGGTTTAGATTAAATAGTAGGTCAGTATAATAAGGCATAAAGTTAAGAACACAAGCAAGTCTGATCAGGAGTGGAGAAAACATTAATGTAATTAAGTAGGTCAGTAATTGATGATTCAGAAGAGTCAGAGTAAATGACACTGAAGAATGGCTCCAGATTTATTTATATATTTTATTTATGTTTATTAGTCTTTTTAATTACGGCTTTTGGATAAGCCTGTACACATACAGCATACCGCAGAATCTATTTCTGGCAGGACCTGAAAGGCAAAATGACAGAACACAGTGGAGACAACTTCCATGACCTAACAAATAAAGACTAACCTGCAGGAAAAAAAAAAAAAAAACACCTGATTTTTTCCATGAATTTTCAAGCAGCTGACTGCTTTGATCCTGGTCCTCTAACCCAAGTCTCAGAGACGGAGCATGTTGCTCCATGGTCCTGTAGGTATTCCTTTAGGTATTTCCAGGATACTGGGCAAATATCAAGGTAATAGATTTGTACATTGTAAGGCCTGGAGGGATTAATTCTTGTCTTTATTATTCACGTATAAATATATTTTAGAAAAAAAAATGTCTGATCTGGTTTAAAAAAAATACATGGATGGAAACTCAAACAGAAACCTTAAGAAATGGTTCCTCTAGTTGATAGTTCTCATTGCTGGAAAATAAGTATCTTTTGTCTAATATGAACTTGTCCAGCTAAATTTCTTGATGTCTGATTTTACCTGATGTGCCCATCTCAGGTAAGCTGAACATACTTCTGTCACCAGAATCAAGTCATTCCTTAGATTTTCCTTGGTTTTTCAGACACCCTGAGGGTCCTTCATGCCTGTCAGTGTATGCCATATGTATTCAAATCCTTTTATCAGTCCTGCAGCTCTCTGCAATATATTGGGATTTTTTCTGCTGTAGGAGTACAACTGCGTCAACATGCACATCCATCAGATCTGTGCCAGATGCAGACCACAACCTCCCTGCTTCTGTGCAGTGGTCTTGTTTTTACCTTCAGGACCTATTTAAACCCCTGGGAGATAATTCTCAACATCCCAGCTTCCTGAGCACTGTTCTGTACTATAAGCGTGCACAGAAGTCCTCATACCTCGAAGGATAATTGTATGTTTGGCTGTGATGAAATGAATAATGCAGTGAGTGTAGCAAGCAATCAGGGGTACCCAGTCCCCCGATTCTTTGGCACTTCCCAGATTCCCCCATCCTTTGCAAAATTTAATGATGTGTTTATCTCAAGGATATTCATAAAAAGTTAAAGTGTGAGGCCAAAAACTGAGCTCTGCAAAGGACCGCTGGAAGCACAGGAGCTCAATGAACTGTCTCCTGTTGCAATTAGGGTTTGAGATCTATCAAGTGTCCAGTTCTCAATAGATTTTACATATGCCAAGTGGATTTAATCAGCTTAAAATACCTAGTGCTACTGATACCTCTATGAAGTGCCAACTCTGTTAACACTGTTGTCCCTGCCAGCAACAAAAAGGTGAGTTTACTTTGACGGGATCTCCTTTCCATGAACCTGTGGAGATTGGTATTGACTACATTAGTGCCGTTATTAATCTGGTAAATTTGAACTGATGTAGTTATCAGTGGTTTATTATTGTGCTAGGATTGGTGCAGTCTCCGATTCTAACTAACAGCCACCCTTGAAATAATGAAATTCAATAGCAATAGCCCTTGGGCAGCTTGGTGAAAACCCTGGGGTTCAGATTAGCCATTTAGCTTTAGTCACTTGCTGCTTAATGACTACAACAAGTGTTAGAAGAACGGAAGTATTTCATTTCCAACACGTAATAAGACCGTATCGCTGGGCTTTTCCCCCAGTACACTACAGAGATATTTACTGAACTGTTCTTCCCTCTGTTCAGTTGCTTTCTTTCTCAATATCCTACAATTTCAGACTTCTCATCTATACTTATTGTTACCCTCTGCTTGTTCTGTCCTCTGCTTGTGTCGTGTTTGACTGTGGACACCCAGGCACCACCCACAGGCAGTGCACATTCACTCTGCATCTTGGTCAGCATCTCAGCTGTGGGGTTTTGGGGCCACAACCCAACTATGCTCCACTGAATTCGTAATTATTAGTCACATTTTTAAGGGAATTCTTTCTTTCAAATTTGTGGCTTGTAACTGATTTCAGCCTTAGGAAAGTGGTCATTTTAAACTGCTCAACATGCATATGTGTAATTCATGTGTATACATTTACACACACGAGGATTTTCTTCTCAATCTGATTTTTATACACATATTGTAAAGTATCCATGTTCCTGGCTCAGTCCCTCTTCTTTAATTCAGTGAGTGAAGGAGTAGCTGGAGACGTTTCTGGAAGATAAGGGAGCAGGGCTCCAGGATCTGTAAAAGCCAAGCATCTGTTTAGAGCAGGGCTCTCCGCCTTCGGCACAAGCTGATGCTGGATGCCAGCCAGCTTCCCCTTCCCGCGCACACCAGGATTTGTTCAGCTGTCCCTGCAGCAGCAGCAACTTGAACTCAGAGAAGAGGAGAAGGTCTTGGAGGTGTCTTGGAGAGCTATTTCCCCCACTCCCACATGACAGTGCATGTGGGACATGGCAGGATCTGACAGGGCAGCTTCCATGTCAAATGTGGAATTCCTGTAACTACCCTTTTTTTTTTCTTTTTTTCTTACCTGACAAATGAAATACTTGTCCCCAGACTCATTGTTCCTTCTTGGAGGAGGAACTTCAGGGGATGACCAGCTGTTCAGCCCAGCTCTCAATTAAAGCCCTTATCTTCTCAGTGTACCCAAAGGTAAGCCCACATCAAGGCAGCAATTGGAGCTCCGATTCCTGGCTGGCCTGGAGGCACCTATATGTAGTGTAGGCAGCAAATTTAATGAAACAGCTAAATTTAGATGTTTTGTTTGCGAGCTTAATCTCATCCTACCATGCTTTGTTCCAAGCTACATTTTACCCTTGGATTATCAACTCTACAAGCCATAACCAAATCTGTTATTCATAGTACAACCCTTCAGTGAGCTTTCCTAACCAAAGATCATGCAGGGCTTTTACACCCACCTTGGTGTCCTTTCTCTTTCTCACCCTTTTTGTGGGTTCCTGACCCCTGTTTACTTTGGGAAAATTCCCATTTCTCAGGTGTCCCTCTGATTTCAGCCGGACTTGGATCCCAGCCCATCTATACAGGACACCCAACCCGTCGCTGCTTGAGTTATGCCAAATGCCTTGGCCTTAGCAAACTGGAAGCATCAATATTGACACGATGTGAGGCGACAGCCTTGGTTCATGGTAACACTCAATGAGTGTCCAAGAGCTCTCCCAAGCCACTGAATATCAACAGTAATGTCAACAGAAAGGTCGGCAAACTTTGTAGGCTGAGCTCTGACCTCCTGGATGGCTCCCGATTGCCTAATGCCCTCGTACTGCGACAACAGCGATGCATTAACGTGATATGTTTATGTAGGTTTGGCCTGAGGAACCTCAACGGCTGTTGTGTCTTCCAGCCTTTCTTTTCTTGTTAAAATCCAGATGAAATGGAGCTTTCTAGAGATTTCTGCTGTTCTTGTAATGTTTAGTTTGCTCCAATGCAAAGCAAGCCAGGCAGAGCGAGCCATGACTCTTCTCCTGCCTTTCTTTTTTTTTTCTTGCTAGTCTGGCATCACTTTCTCTTGTAAGCTGGGCTCTTAAGTGGAGACAGTGCATCCAAGGTAAGGATATTACCTCAAACCTCCTCTCTATAAATAGGCCTGGCTGCTTCTCAGAGCCTGCTCATTCTGCTGTCAGAATATGGCTAAATGGCCACTCATGAATTCCAACATGTGCTTGATGTGGAGATTACAGCTGCTATCCAAAACAAAGGAGCTTTTTTCTTCTCGTAATGCGCTGCTCACTTTATGAGGCAGTTTGGAAAACTTTCTCTGGAGGGGTATTAATCCATGCCCTGGCTCTTCTCACGTGCAAGGAGCGAGGGAACATTTAGGTTCCTCCAGACCTAAATGAAAGCAGGACCCTGAGTGCCCACCAGAACTTATCAGGTGTCCTGAAAGTCTCAGGGGAGGAAAGGTCTGATCCCTGGGGCCCCGTCTACCCTGCACCATGGTACAAAATGCAAAGAGGTGGAGTTATGCCAGCACAGCATAGGATGGCAGAGTGCAGGGATGACAGCCTGGACCCCAAAACAGTCTCAATGCAAGAGTGTGGCAATGCCCCTGTTCTCCCAGAATCCTTGGCCTGAAGGAAAGCTGTTTTGTTTGGGCTCAGGACCATGCTATTATGCCAGGGGTAGCAGCAAGTCTGTCTCTGTCTTGCAATTAGATGAAGAGGGCTAATAAATGTTAGCTGGTACAAAAAGGTGAAGTTTTGCAAAGAAAACAATTTATTACATACTCCTGAACAGCTGTGTTTTCTCACAGTAGCATTAACAGGGCCAAAGAAATCTCTGGTTTTCTCGGACTTTGTTCTTGCACTATTTTTTTTTTTTTTGCTTGAGGCATTTTGCAAAGGAAATGGGAATGGCTACGCTTGCTTGATGGATGTGGGAACTGGAGGATCAGGTGAAGGGATGTTTCCTCCTGTCCTGCAGCAAGGCCAAGCAGTCTGGAATACACTGTCCCACCATGTGTCCTCTAAGAGGTACAGGCTGAGTGAGCATGACATAGCAGCTCCCGAAGTCTCGGAGGGCCCCATCCATGCTGGTATGGTGGAGCTGAAGCACAGCTAGCCCAGAAAATTCTCTTTGAGTGCTGGCAGTGTGACTTTGAGCTTCATTTATTCCCCAATGTTTGGCTGATGTATCTAGCTGCCATTGTGTCTCCGCAAAAATAAAAATAAATAAAAAAAAAAACAACTTTCTCCTGGGCAGCCAAAAGGCAGATGGCCATCATTGGCTTGGCAACAGCAAGCCAGATGGCACAGTGGTGGCCAAGGGGTGGCCGTGTCCCCCCACCTACCAGCATTGCTCTGGGAGCAGAGCATACTCTGTGGGTGGCCAGTATTTACGTTTGCTTGTAAATTATGGCCCACAAAATGCTAAATGAGTCTGGCTGCCACCTCAGAGCACAGCCTGGCTCCTGTGACTGCAGGTTGGAATCTCGTGAGCATAGCCACGCTACAAAAGATCCCTTTGTGCATTTTCTCCTGCTCCTCCCAAGCTGTGCGCTTCTCAGCAGCTCCTGGTCCATGCCTCAGCCCCGTTGCTCCCAGCCAGGCTGATGGTTGTGGCTCAGCTGGGATATCCCTCAGCTACCCAGAGCTCTCAGCCTCCAACCAAGGCACCAACCAGCTTCTCCTGCCATCTTCTCTCCTCTTGACATCTCCAGCACATGGTCACATGTCTGATGGAAAGCATTGTTAGGGCGATGTCCTTGTCACCGCAGGAGGTGCTTGCTCCGATGGGAGGACAACGTGGCTCTTGGTGACAGGAACGCTAGTGTCCTGGCCACATTGCCACCTTCAATGCCAAGTCACAACCAGCAGCAGCCAACACCTGTAGCATCTTAAGGTAGGGAACACGTAGCGTGCACAGCCCCAGTCTGCTGGCATTGTGTTCAGCACTCAGCCTGGCACGCTCCCATGTCCTCATTTCCCCCGCTCGCTGGGGCTGTATCAGTCCCTCAGCCTCACCACATTACATGAGAGGGAAACCTCAGCCCATGTCTGCGACCGTAAGCTCGGTTTCCTTCCCACTGCACTCATTCCCAGCAACGATGACTAGCAGCTTCAATTTACTGCCTCCGAGGGAGTTTTATTTTGAATGCTTTATGCAAGGCAGAGCATGGCTGCAGCTGAGGCAGGACATTGGACCCGCATCCCCCGTCACTGTGTCACCCTTGGGTGCGGGATGGCTGCATGGCTCCTCCCTGGGAATAAGCATCTGCAGGGACACGGTTTACTGCTTGTCTCACGCTGACGCAGCCATCGTTAGCTGATGATTTTCAATGGAGATGTGTGTGTGCTAATGGGAGATTGCCAGGCCAGGAGTAATTAAAAAAAAAAGTTCCTTTCAGCATGTTATAATCAGTCTGAATTATTAAACAGGATGGCATCTTTAAAAGTCTAATTCACTTTTCTATTATTTATGTGTTTGCTTCAGTTTTATTCCATCTTTCAGGAAGGATGAACTCACCGAAAAGTTTCACTTTCGGGTGCTGAGGCTGCTGGAAGCTGCCCAGGTTGAAACGCAGCTTACTGCAGAACCTGGGCAGGGTGTGGGGGAATCCTTTCTCCTGGCTGCACACTGCATTTTTCCCCTTTCTGTGCACAACATTTGCATTTCAGGCCACTTCTAGCTCTGCACCTACAGGCCGAGGAATTTTTGGAACAGCACAGGGGCAGATGTGTCCCTGCACAGGTATGTGATCGAACAGATAAACTCTCCTGCCTGCACCCAGTGCTGCCTTCCAGCCCTGGCTAACACATCCCGGCTCCAGCAGCAAGCCTGGCTGCTTAAACGTTCTGAAACAAAAGGGTTTTAAAACATAATTTGCTGTTCCTTTTTTTTTTTTTTTTTTTTTTGACATATTTCTAAATCGGTTCAGCATGTCTTGAACCACTAGACTAAAGCGTTTGACTTGCTTCCAAACTGAAGTGTTCATAAAGAAAAAAAAAAGGAAAGGGGGGATGGGAGAAGAAAATGCAAGAAAAAAGGAAAGTGCTCTGATAGTTTAAATCAGTCAGCCCTGCACAGTGATTTAAAACCAGTGGAGCACTTCAAGTTTTCATGAGCACTTAGGGTTGGAAGCAGTCCGAGTCCTGGACACGTGCATTTGTGGAATCATTTACCATTATTAGAGGGTTTGAATGGTGCTTGAGCTCTCCCTCTGCCCCGATAAGCGCTCAGATTGCCTGTGATTAGTAGGGAGGTTTCAAGTTGTGCACAGTTGAGAGTGATTATTTTAAAGCGTGCCATCGCCTGTCCCTATCTCAACAGATCTGAGATCTTCCAAATTCATTAATTCCTTCAGCTCATCTGAATGGAAATTGCCAAATACACATACTTACCTCAGCGCAGTTTTACAGCATGTGTCACAGAGAATAATAAATGTTTGCAAGCAGGGCAGATGGAGCAATAATGTGCATGCCACAGAGCACTCCTGCGCTGGGTAAGACCTGTTATTAAGACATGTGATTGCAGAGACTCTGTGCTCCAGTCACAGACTGGGAAATTCTGGTTTTAGATGCCCCAGTGAGCTGGAGTACACTGCTGAGTATTCCCAGGTGTTTTACTGTACTGTACAGCATTGCATCGAGGAACAATACTTGGTTAACCCCAGCCTAAATTCTTGCAGCAGCATGTAGGACATCAGCGAGCTGTGCAAGGAGCTGGTCTTTCAGGGGTGCTGTCTGGACCAAGAAAGTTTTAAAAAATTACAAGAATTCAGGTTGACTAAAGATGGAAGTGCTTAGCTTTTCTAAGCTAAGCAAAACCCTGATTCCTGTGTTTTGTTTTTCAGCTTTTTGGTTGCTAACTGCACACAAATTTTGAAATATAATGCTGTTGCAATAAGAAAAAAAATGGAAATGCTTTGCCTGAAATCATCTGAGCAATTTCCCCCAGGTCTTTTGCTGAGATGGTAAACCAGCAGAAAATGCAGTCCTGAATTCCCAGTTTTCTGTGGAAATTTTTGACTGTCCAAAAACACATGGTCCTGTATAAGAACAACTTGAAATGCCCAAATGAAACAAGTTGGGTTTGCAACAGATGCTCGGCAGCAGGGCTCTGCAGTGGCACGGGGTGCAGAGCTCTGCTGCTGCCAGCAGGGAAGAGGCCGGGAGTTTGAACTTTCGAGAGGGTCCCTAGATCCCTCCATGTGGAAAATCAGAACAATCTGCTGGCAAAGAGGTCAAACTGGAGGCAGAAGAAAGATAATCCCAGCCCTGCCTCCTGCCAGACAAACAGCCAATGGTCTCAAGAGCCCCGGCCCCCTCCGGTGCTCCTGCAGCCTATCTCGAAACATTATGAGCTGCTTGTCTTTAGAAAGAAAGAAAAGAGAGAGAGCTTTCCCTGGCGAACAAGTGATGGAAGCATCACTACCCTCACTGGTTTCAAGCATCCAGGACTTGCACTTCAAATGCACGCAGCTCAAAACCCCTCTGGTTCAGCATCTGTGCAAGCACCGAGAGATGCTGTCTGTGGAGGAGTCATGTCCTGTGGCCCAAGGGAAAGGGACATCCCATAGTGACGGCATTTCTGACATTCTCTGGTGCCCAACTCTTATCCCTGTGCTATCTAAAACAGGTTATTAAATGCTACAAGGGTCCCTCAGCCAGTGGTAGTGTTCCCAGACTGCTCTGGACTTTTGTCAGGTGTCTCTTCATGATGGCCCCATTCTTTGCTAATAGTTTGCAAAGGGTGAACCTTTGCAGGACAAGCACAGTGCCTGGGCGTCCCTGCTCCACAGGGGGCTGCATCCCCATGTGGGTGAGGGTGGCTGGCCCCCTTCCCCAAGGTTCAGCCTTGGGCTGCTGTGTCTGGCCCCAACTTTTGAAGAAGCAGATGCCTCTGCCTGGACTGAGCCCCCCCTCTTTTCAGATAGGATGACTAACCTGCAAAGGGTGGCTGAGTCAGATGGAGACACTTGTGCTACAGAAACCTAAAATCAGGGCAGATAACTCCCTCCCAATCTGCGGTCTCTCACCAGTGTACCCCACCACCCCAACATCTCACACAACTACCCACCTGCCAACTGTGTTTTTTGGGAACTGGGTGACTCTCTGCAGATCATGCAGTTTGCCTGTAACAGCCAAAATCAAAAGTGGGTCTTCTAAAACATGGGCCAGCATATTAGACACATGTTCATCCTTCCTCCTGTGTAGTGTGCCCTCAGTCCTGTGCTGATCTGCAGTCTTCGCCTGCGGCATTGCAGAGCATTTCATGCACAGCAGCAATGTCAGTAACACTGACAACTCTTCCCTGGTATGTAAGAAGCAGGTATCTACAGATTTGCATGCACAGCAATGTCATTGTCTTTAAAGACTTGCAAAGGGCTTTAAAGAGTTTGCAGGCTGTGTGTAGCTATCCTGAGGTTATGGTGGTGGTGTGGGACTACAACAGTGCAGGGATATGGAGGAAATTCAGCTACATTAATTGCAGTCTTGCATACCGCTATCTGTGTGAAAAGCTGGTCTTGTTAGAAAGAAAAAAAAAAAAGTATTATTAGAGAATATTTTGGAGAGTAGTGCTCAAGAAAATTTTAAAACCATTTATTTTGCTCATCAAAGGTTCCAGTGTCCTAGGGAAACGTATAGCAGAAGGCCCTCCTCCTTCCTTACCTTTGTGAAAAAGCAAAAAATTCTGGGCCAGATCCAGCAGCCACTTCTCAAAAGGAGCAAATCATATATTTACACACTTCACGGCTCTCCCATAAAATATAGAGAAGCTGGGAATGGGTCTGGCTTTTTGGAAATACAGAAGTTCGAAATACAAAGTCACAGCCAAAATCTAGCTGTGATAAAGGATGACAACTCCTGGGCAGCTGTGCTGGTGTCTGTAATCACAGAAATGCAGGCTGCAGTGAGCTGCAGCTGAGGATGCAGTTCCTGCTCTGACCACTGACTGTCTGGATGATGCTGTTCAAACTGTCACACAACTCAGTGCCTCAGTTTCCCCGTCTGCAAAATGAGGCTGGGATTCATTCCTGTCCTGCTCTGCTCATGTACTGCTTTAAAGCTGAGCTCTGAGAGGTTTAGATGTTAGCCCTTTCTTTTCTTTTCTTTTCTTTTCTTTTCTTTTCTTTTCTTTTCTTTTCTTTTCTTTTCTTTTCTTTTCTTTTCTTTTCTTTTCTTTTCTTTTCTTTTCTTTTCTTTTCTTTTCTTTTCTTTTCTTTTCTTTTCTTTTCTTTTCTTTTCTTTTCTTTTCTTTTCTTTTCTTTTCTTTTCTTTTCTTTTCTTTTCTTTTCTTTTCTTTTCTTTTCTTTTCTTTTCTTTTTTTTCCCCTTGGATGTCTGGATCTCTTTTGTCTCATTTTACAGTCCTAATGGAGAGGGAAAATACACCAGAATTTCTCATGGTCTGGAAGGAGAAAGTCATTCTCATTATTAAGCTGTTATTTTTATGAAGCCATAACTTACAGGCTCTCAATACTTACGGTATAGTAGTCAAAAAACAGGATGAGATCCCATAAACCATTCTTTATAGTAACCAGATGGTCATCAAGGCTGCAAAGGTATCTGACAGTGCCTATTACAAGAAAACACCTGCATGAACCGTAACTACCTCTGTGCCAGCCCTGCCAGTGGGGTGACCTCTCCTGCCAAGGCTGGGCATGATGCAGTCCCCCTCCCCAGACCCATTAATCAATGTTGTCCTCTAACAGGGGTGTATCACCAGCCCTGACTCCTCTTTTATTTTTAAGCCCTTTGTTGGACATAGTGTGGGCGGGTGAAATGTTGAACTCTGCCTTTCTCTACCCATTAGACAACTGGGTTGATTTTCTCTTGGCTTCCCATTTCCTTTCCTTTCGGCCTCCCCTTGACCTTGAGAAAGCTCTTTGGGAAGTCCCCAGCTCACCATGGACAGAATGTGGTCTTATGTCCCCTCCAAGACCCTCCAAGGTGCTAGGAGGTGCTAGGTCCCACCAGCACCCCAGGAGACACCCAGTATCACCCAACCTGGATGCCGCTTCCATTCTCATCCTGGGGCTGTTGGCTCACCTGCTTGAACAGAGGACAGTCCAAGTGAACTGATGTAAGAATTAGGTAGGCACCAACTCATGTCACCTTGACCAGGAGAGGATGGTGAGCAGCCCTGGGAGCATGTTGGCTAGCTGAATGCAGGAGGATGCTCAGAGAGGGTGCTGAGAAGAGGATTTCCAAAGAAAAGAGTAACCCATCCAAGCACATGTCAGCTGCCAAAGTTTCTGCATAGAGTCATAGAATCATAGAGTTTCCTGAATTAGAAGGGACCCACGAGGGTCACTGAGTCCAACCCCTGGCCCCACACACCACCACCCAGCCCCAAACCCTGTGTCTGAGAGCGGTGCCCAACAAACGCTCCTTGAGCTCCGGCAGCTCGGGGCTGTGCCCGCTGCCCTGGGGATCCTGTGCCATGCCCACCACCCCCTGGGGCAGAACCTTTCCCTCACAACCCCTGACCCTCCCCTGACACAACTCCATGCCATGCCCTCGGGCCCTGTCGCTGTCCCCAGAGAGCAGAGCTCAGCGCCTGCCCCTCTGCTGCCCTGGGAGGGAGCTGTGGGCTGCCATGAGGCCTCCCCTCAGCTCCTCTGCTCTGGGCCCAACAAACCAAGGGCCCTCAGCTGCTCCTCACACATCTTGCCCTCCAGACCCTTCCCCATCTTCATAGCCCTGGTTTCAAACAATTTATTTATTCCTTTATCCATCATTTGCAGATTTTAATTCTTAATAACAGCACCCAATGTTGCAAGGAGGTGCTATTACTTAAAGGCTTATTTCACCTCTCTGAGAAATCACTTTGCCTAAAATGTGCTTTTGTAAACTCTGAAAGAAATATCCACTGAGCCACAACAGAAAGCTCTGTGGCCTCTGTGCAGGAGGAAGCAGGGGGCCTCCTGCAGTGTCCTCTTCCCTGGCAGCCATGTCAAGGGGTACCTCACGTCCCCTTCGTTTTTGTGCCACTGTCCTGCATGGCCCAATTCTGCTTG
>VXAV01002113.1:612832-623758 GCA_013399715.1 Alectura lathami | reverse complement strand
GGGGGGGGCGGGGGAAGAGAGAAAGAGAGAGAGAGAGAGTCCTTGCTCATGGTTTCTTTCTTCAGAAAGCCACATCATGCTCAGTTTCCCAGAGAATGAGTCATGCACTGGCCTTGCCAGCATCCTGCCTCTTGCTGAGTAGCCTGCAGCAGGGCGGAGGAGGGGCAATAAGGTGTTCTGCTGGGAATTTCCAAGAAAAAGAGAACTTCCAAAGAAGAGATGATTGTGTCGTGGCACTGAAGTAACCGCCACCACCACGTTGACATGTTTTGTAACTCGTGACATCGGCGCGCTGGAGATGGCCTGCAGCGTGGATACACATAGCTGAGCACCACTGAGGAGAAAATGCAGCCTGTCCTTCTGGTAACTGTCCTTCTCCCTAAATAATAGGGCACAAGCAAGCAGGGTTTTTTTTGCTATAAAGGAACAGTTGTGCCATAGTCCTAAAAGTGGACAACTAACAGCACAGGAGATTTCTGCAACAAATAATATTTTTTTACACTTTCTGTAGAGTTTTTTTAATTTTGTAGTTGTTTATTTTTATTACTAGGTCACTGGTATACACCACGTGCTTCTTTGATTTGAACACCCAAGGGTGACTTTCTTGCCTTAATTTTTGGATGACTAGCTAGTATCTGTTCTCCTAAAATTGTGGGTTGCCTTTGAAAAAGGCAATCTAAAGCAGTCAGGGTAGGTCTGGTTATACATATCTGGGGAAGTTTGAAGGTCGTTTGGTTTCCATGTGGTCAAACAGCTTCAAGGCTGTCTCTCCACGACCTTCCTCTCCAACCTCTGACTCTCCATACCTTGCATCTACCTCTATTGCCTGCCTCTCAATGCCTTGTCTGTCCGACATCTGCCTGTCCTGCTTCTCCATGACTTTTCTCTCCATCCTCTGCCCCTCCATCCTCTACCCCATGACAAGATTTCTTTCACCCACATCATTTCCGACAGCAACACATCCAGCCCACCAGCTGCCCTTCAGAAGTGCTCTCTCATGTCTCTAATCCACCACAAAAGGACAAGTTTGCATCTGCCCTCCAGAATCCCCACTGCTATTTTAAACTGAGCTTCCAGACACTTCCTGCAAACAGTTGTCAGCTCATGTCCCTTCCTGAGAAATCAAGTGCTGCGAGCTATCTGGATTGGAAAGGGCAGCTACCCAGAAACAAGGAACAGTGGAAAGTGTCGATTTCCAGAGTGTTCTGGTGTGATATCAAAGTGTGATGGAAATACAGCGGATTGAGGGTTACTAATGCTTTTGAGCTTAGGGCTGGTACCTATAAATAGAGACACCCAAAATTATTCTTAGGAATTGAGTCATTAGTTCTTAATTCATGATGTTTCTACTAAGTCAGTGGGAGTTGAACTATTTAGGAAAGAGGCAAAAAGTGAGTAGGTCCATGCAAAAACAAAACAAAACAAAACAAAAAAACAGCTTCAAAAAGCAATTACTAGGCCTTTCAGTCTTGAGCAATGTTTTCCCTAACAGGAAGATGTGTTCAAGAGTGAGATAACTTATTCAAATCAGCTGTGCACAGCCCTTTTTGACTGTAAAGGCACAAAACCAGCACCTAGCCTAGCCCCTGCTGCTCCCCTTTCGTAGACACTTTTTTTTTTTTTTTTTTTTTTCTTTTTGGGTTTCTGTAGCCACAGGCAGCTCAGCCTTGATGAAAGCAGTGGCAAGGGTGGAATGTGCTGGTGGTGGTGGAGGAAGAGGTGGTCTGTGAAGTCTTTCCATTAGGGTGTGGGTCTAGGCTTATCGCAAACAGGCGTTTGGTGGCATCTCACTGCTTTTAATGGCATTTTTGCACAGACCTGCACATGACAAGTGTGGGTATCCCAACAGCAGTGTTTTCTGCTGTCTGGCAGTGATGACACAAAGCACAAGTCCCAGGGATGACCTTTGCTTGTTTTCTGCCTTTGCCTCCTTGGCTCCAAAAGTGTTCAATCTGTGGCACCTCCAGGCTGAGGAGGAGGTGGGGATTTCCCTGCCCCTCTTGCGGTGCTGACTCCTGCATCTGGTCTGCAATAGTCAGTCTACTCACACAGGCAGGAAGAGGATGAGCGATGGAGCCCCACAAGTTCTTCCTCTTGCAAATTTATGGTCCTTTCCCTGTTTGAGGGCTAAGTTCTTTCCCTGAGCAAAATTCCTAAATCAATGCCTTGATTAATAGCTGGGATACATTTTCCCTGTGGACACCAGGAGGACTTTTCACACAGCATTAGCCAGAAAAGCAGTAGAAAACTTACAGATTTGTTTTAAATTTTACAAAGCAATCAATTTTGAGTCAGCTGAACAAAACAACTTTCCTAGTTGTCCTGTCATACACAGGAAAACAAAATATAAAATAAAAAGTCTGAGACATTCTGAGAGTCTGAGTCTCTTTAATTCACAGCATGCCAAAATATGTGACTAATTACTGTCTCAAATTGCATAAAGACCTGAACTACTAGAGGTCACCTTAATTTCTTCCACCTTAACTAGTGCATCTCTGATAAGCAGAGTGAGTATTAGAAGATGGGACTAAGCCAAAACAGAGCATTCCTTATCAGAGTGTATACAGGACGAAGGGGAAAATGGCTCAGAAATTAATATGTCTGTAGTGTGTTTCCCAGAGTGACTCCTCTTAAGACAAGCATAATATTTGCAATTTCCCTTTAACATTTTTCACTGGGTCAGGGTTGTTATGGGTTTTTTGGTATTTTTTCACTTTTTTTTTTTTTTTTTTTTTTTTTAACAGAAATAACCACTAACCTATTCAGAATGTGAGGCCAGGTCAGGATGGTGTTTTGGAAAATCTGAATTTCAGGCTCATTCTGAACTGCCACCATGTTGTGGTACAGGATGCAAGGCACAGCAACAGCGCAGGCCATCTCTGCCTCTCCAGGAGAAGTGATGTGCTGTTCCTTAAGTCCGTGCCTAGCTCCAATACAGATCATCACTGCATGAGAAGGCCCAGAGGTGGGAATAATGCATGCATTTTGATGGATTTCAGAGCAGTGCACGGATGCAGATTGGATCTTTTGGTGGAAATGCTCAGGTGTGTTCAGGATATGTACAGCTCCAGGTAATTTCCTTTTCAGTCAAAACAGACTTGTTCCTCTTCCTTTTTTTCCACCTGCCCCAAGACATTCACAGGAATCCCTTGGCCCAGAAGAGCTGTTCCCTCTCTTGAAGCTAGGGCAGGAAGTTTCTTTGTTTGCAACTCCTTATGAGATGCATGAGATCATGAGAATCCTGAGATATTGGCCAAATCTTGCTTGCATGCAGCCCGAGCTAGCTAAGGGTGCAGCCTCTTGAACCAAACCACCTTGAGTTCATCACTACTTTACATCAAATTAGGGTGTTCAAGCTGAACACAAACCTGTGCTGGAGTTTAACCTTGTGTGTCACACTTCTGTGTGAACTGAGAGGTTTGTTCCCACAAAGACCCAAGTTCTGCATTATCATTTTGGCTGATATCACGCCCTCCAGCATGTTGAAAGACCAGAAATTGCTCCAACAGGAAAAACACATTCACCTCCTCATGCTACCCAGCCCAGCACCTCTGCCAAGCACCTCAGGCCATGTCACAGTTAAGACTGGAGAGCACGGGGCATCGGGGAGGAGATGGGTCCTAGTCTTCCTTGATGAGATCTCCATCGAGTGCAAAGGAGTCCGGGAGACTTGCTCAGATGAGCAATTTAGGTGTCTGCTCTTATCAAATGAGTCGCACCCAAAATATTCAAAGACATCCTACCAGCTTCAAGCAGCAGACTTTCCCATGAAACCTCATGTTTACTATACAAATACTGACACCAAACCTGCTTTTGCATGATAGAAATCAAGTCTGCTTTTATTTTGGTGCAAGGGGTTTATCACAAGTGATGTTTTACATGGGAACAGCACAAAAGAACCAGGAATAGCATCAAACTAAAAGAAATTGATCTCCTGCTAAAACCAAAATGATCATCAGGGGAACAAACCAGGAGAAAATATGAATACCCAGCAGCTGGAGATAACTGCCCCTAATCCCCAGGGCAGTATTCCAGCTCTGGAAATTTAAGCCAGAATTTGGATTTTTCTTCAGAAAACAATTTAATAGATTATTTGTTTCATTTCTTGGATGTTTTTCCAGCTGAATTGCCCTGTAATCCACCCTCACATCTGCTGGCCAAGAGGAAAAGAATCCTGCTGAAAGGGTAGACAAGCATGAGGAAAAAAAAAAAAGAAAGAAAGAAAGCAATGGGGAGAAATTGTAACTTTGCAGCACATGGACAGAATAAACATGACAAGCAGATAGGACTGCATCTTCCTACAGCCACTGCTGCAGGGAAGGTGAGGATGAGGAGCTAAGGCCAGATGAATCTCTGCCCTGAAACATCCCAAGGGATGCTACTGACCATTGCAATCCTCCTCCCAGTCTTTGTGCTCCTAGTGGGAGTTGAACTGGTTTTCAGGATGTGCACAAAAGCAAGTGTTGCTCAGGGTCCTACAGAGCTGGCTGTGAAGATCAAATATTGTCATTGTGATTCTGCTGCGTGGTGTGACCACTTCAGTTAGTTTAGCTGATAAGACATGGCAGTGTGATCCCCTGTGCTGGGCATCTCCTCAAATCTGATTAGCAAAGCATGACACAAAATCAAGCAATTTTTGATGGTTAAAAATGACCTTTCCTCTGAATTAAAGACTCAGAGCAATATCATATTTTGACCTTCTGTTCTTTTTTTTTTTTTTTTTCTTTCCCCAGCAAAACACACCCCAAACAACAACAACAAAATACATTCAGTTTTCATTCATCCTCCCCCTTCTTTTTTGGTAACAGAAAGAAAGAAGTTTTCTGTGGGTGAAAAACTAAATGATTGGATGTTTGCACTGATACAAATGAAAAATGTCATAATAACAAATAGCTCTTGTTTAAAATTGTTGAATGAAAAGATTTGCTATTTTTTTTCATGAAGAGATCTTTATGTGGGTAAATAATTACATGTAACAACTCCTAACTGCTGACTTCTCTTACAATGTAAGTGGTTCCCAGCAGCAGGGAATGGCACAGCCTATGAGTGGATCTCACCCTGCCTTGGGCAACTCAGATGAGGGACAGCTTAGGATTCAAGAGTTTTACTTGTGAGGCTCTCTGGGCTCGTTTTCTCTGGGTGGTCTCCTCTGAGTGTGCTGAACCACGACTGGCTTTCAGGAAGGTTTCCATCATTTTCTTGGGCTGAGAATGTCATTGTCACACTTTTCTGCAGGAGAGAGGTGGCATGCTGCGTCCTGGGACTGTGGTTACCATGCCCCGGGGCTGCACAGACCTGGACTCTCTTCTCATCTCCTCCACGTGCTCTGCCTTGCGTTTAGGGTTTTTGTGCTGTTGTTGTTTCATTTTTCCAATAGGATGGACCCAAAACAAGCCACACAAGGAACAAACCTGAGATTTTCAGCTCCTGTAAGACTGAATGATTTGAGCGCATGATTGGGAGGTTTGAGAGCGCATGTGGAGTCTGCAGGACCTGCTGGAGAAATGCCACAGGGGTTTTGCAGCGGGGTGACCTACACTTGGCCTACGTCCACGCCCAAGTGCAGGATGCTCACCACGGAGGGGCTTACCCTGCAGTGCTTGGATCCTAGGTCTATGTCCATGGAGGGGCCAACTGTGATGACGGGACACCATGTCTTGCTTCCCCAAGCAGCAGAGACGTTGCGATGACAGATCCCCACCTGCATCTTGTTTCACCCAGCCCTGAGCAGGGGTCTGGAGACACTCATGCCCAATTTGTCTGCAGAGGACATGGGCTGTATGCAGGTTTTGCCAATTCCTTGTGCCCTGAGCACCAAGGGCTTAGAGAAAAAGGATTGCATCCAGCAAAGAGGAGCAGAAACTTCCCTTTCCTCCAGTTCTCTCCTGGTCTGCAGGAAATTTTTCTATTTGCAGGTTCAAGGGGAGATTGGGGAAATTAATGGAAAAGGGTTATTAAACACAGAAAACTCACATTCAGCTCAGGAAGTCCCTGAGCAGGGCAGAAAGTATCATTTTTTTTTTTTTCTCAGGTCTTTGGAGCAGGGAATGGAGGCTTTTGTACTTTAACCCATGTGGCTCCACAGTCGAGCCCCTATTTGTGTACTTCAGAATATATCTAAGTATTCATGTGCTTGTGCATTTGTGTGTATGGCATATAATAGCACAAAACTGATTTCTCCTAAGCCCCTTTACTGAACATTGTAAACTGGTGAACAATCTGGGGAAAAGCTGGGACAATTGGTCAATGGGTTAAAAGAGAAGAGCATGTTTTTGTGCAAGTCCAGAAGTGAAGCACAGCTAAAAGCACAGAACAAAAACCACCAAAAGACCAAGAGCAACAATAGGGTGTTTTCCTTCCTGTATGTTTGTTACAGTTCTTGCTGGCCGTGCAAAAAAAAAACGAAAACAAAATCTGGCACACAGGTCACTATGTTCTTTGGGAATCAGAAATAGACTGAGTGGGCTTGGTAGGCAAACACACATTTCACAAACTCCTTCTCGTCACAAAGCCAATATTTGTTCAGGAGAGAATTCTTCCTTTGGGTAATTAATATTTTTTTGCTATTTATTGCTCACTGGTTGGAAGTTTCGGAATGCGTAAGGAAGGGGGGAAACCTGGCAGTGTTCCTCATGGTTATTACATTGCTGCGGAGGCCTCCAACAAAAATCACAGTACAGAGTGTACATTCCTTTCATAAGCAAAATGGATCATCAGGCAATGGAATGGCTTCAAAGGAATGCATGCATCATGCCTTTGACATTTTGCTACAGCTCAAGCAGGAGGGGAAAAAAAAGAGCTATGGAGAAGCACTTTCCTTAAGCTGTGCATTTGTTCTTCCCTGTCTGCCGCGAAGGAAGATTTCCACTTGGCACCTTAGAGGCTGGAACCTCAGCCCTTCCTCTTCCAAGCCACACGTTTGAGAAAAGCAGAGAGTTTACATTGGAGAGGAACAGGAGGTGAAGGAAATTGTAAACTCGAGTGAGATGTTATAAGGCAGGTTAGATTCTGGTGGGTAGACTAACAAAAGTGGAATGTTATTGCTAAAATCTGGCTCTTTCCAAAAAACCCGTAACGTTGTCAAAGCCTTGAGTTTTGTCTGCTAGTTTCAGACATTCCAACATATGCTTCTTATTTTGTTTTTAATACTTACAGTCCATCCAGAGACAATTCATGGCAACTGTGGCTATTGTAACACTATATAAAACACAGGGTTTGATGACAACTGATATGAAGTGTGATTGGAAAAAATAATGCCCCCTGGTAATGATAATATTTCCTGCTCAGATTGGTCTCACGATAATAGGCCTGCTCCAGTGCTGTTTTCAGAGTTATATACAGGACTCTGGTATTACATTACAGCCGCTGCCTGGTTATACATCCGTGTGAATAGGAGGAAACAAATGCACGTGCAGAAAAACCAGAATGTCTGAAAACAGGGGCCTGACAGTGGCAATTTCTTGTTTGGCTCTTGTGAGGTGGGTGAAGCATTGCCTTTTGAACCTGACCAACCAGGGAAGCATCTCACCTGCTTCTGACGAGGGCAGAGATACAACCTCTGGAACATGACCCAGGCTCTGCAGCCCCCTGCCAGCCTCCCAGCTCATCTCTGGGAGCTTGGTAGCCTGCTGGTGAGGTCAGAAACAGCCCGCGGCAGAAAGCTTTGCTCTCAGATGGGAGTGGATATGGATGAGGAGCTCTAGGTAAGGTGGGGAGGGGGCCGAGAAACTTCTGGATAGATTGAGCTGCGGGTTGTTTGCTCTTCTAAAGGATTCCAGGTTTGAGGGGCTGAAGGGTGTGAGGAGAGGAGGGTGGGTAATCGGTTTCACAGGGAATGAATACTTATGTTGGTGAAAAACGGGTCTGAGAGGCTGGAGCTGCAGGGCTGGGACATCGTGAGGGTGCTGGGTTTGTCCACTCTCTTTCTGTGACCTGGAGCAAATTCCTGCTCAGATTAAAGGCCTGTTATGTCTAGAGGATGGCAGATAAGGGCACCTCCGCTCTATTCCTGTGTCTGGATCCAACTTATGGCAACAAGGTCTGCTGCTAGCCGTGGCTTTGGGTCAAAAAGCACCAGACAGCCTGAAGCACTCGAAGAGCTTGCTAAAGGTTAGTGCAACATCTCTGCTTCCAGCAAGCCAGAACATCCTCGGGACACAGTTACAGGAGGAAAGTTCTTTGGAAAAGATGTGGGCAAAGGAGAAACTCCTGAAGGAGGAAAAAGAGAGATCAAAGGGACTTTACTTAGGAACTTCTTAGGGAGGTGATTTGGCTCTTTCAACCTCAGTTATGCCATGCACAGTGATACTGGAAAAGAAAGAGTTAAACACCTCCTTTCAGTTGTTGGTAGGAATCTTGAAACCTGTAACGCTGGGCTGTAGGATTCCACATCCAGAAAATGGGGATGTCAAAGACCTCCACGCCAGCAAAAAAGTCCTACAAACAAGAAGAAGCAAGACAGTGCTAATATCTAGTGTCCCCCAGAAATTTAGAGCCTGTGGACACAGTGGCTAGAAGCTGTACACAGCAATCTGCCAGTTATCTACACAGGAGGACGTGAGACAAAGCTGGCAAACAAGATCTGATCTCTCTTGGAGAGGGAGGGAACTGAGTCACCCAGATATGGGCTTACATCAAGGGGAAACTTCAAAGAGGCAAAGAAAATCGGGATCAAGGACTCCAAGGAACTATCTTCAAAGGCTGAGCAATCTGACCCTGGGGCTGGAAGAATGCTAGTGTCCACCCTCCCCAGCACGACGTGGGCCTCAAAAGTCAGCAAACACGAGCGAACACACGTGGAAACTGGGTACCGCTCGGGATGACTGGTGTCACGTCCCGGGAGCAAGACCAGCTGATTACCACCACTCTGATCAGGGAGCTGAAAGGAGCTTTTCTCGCCAAATCCCAATGTCCTGGTGTGAGTTGGACCTAGGGCTCTGCCTCATGGATATGGGTAGTGAAATTTCCAACTGAGTCTTTTTATTCTTCCCAAACTGTCTTTCGCAACTGCTTCTCTGCTCTGTGCCTTGTGTCAAGCTGCAAAAACTGCTCAGTTCCCATCTCAGCAGTGCCACATGGGGACAACAAGCATGTGGGGCTCTTTTGGGGGTGACAAAAATGGGGTCTGCCTAGGTTATTCCACATCCTTCTCTAGACCAGTACATGGCAGAGCACATTACCACGCTGTGTCTACCGTTGCTTTTCTTTCCTTTTGTCCCCATCTCAGCCTGAGATGGAAGATGTCCATCAGGAAGAGATGTTACGCTAGGTTTGTTGGCCAGCATTGTAGGATAAATGACTTCTTGTGCAGAGGCAGTGTGAGATATTTGGTGGGCAGATCTGGCATGCTCCCTCCAGCTTGGCAGAGCAATGCTGCTTTTAGAGCAAATCAAATCATAGAACCATAGAATTGCTTCGGTTAGAAGGGACCTTAAAATTCACCCAGTTCCAACCACCTGCCATGGGCTGGCTGCCACCCACCAGATCAGGTTGCCCAGGGCCCCATCCAACCTGGCCTTGAGCACCTCCAGGGATGGCACAAATGGACAAGAAGAGATCACCACATGGAAGAGTGCTGAGAAATGTGTTGTCCTCTCACCCTTCTCTCCTCTCCTCAACTCACTGATGCCCTGATGCTTCATTAGATCAGCAAGCAAAGTTGTTGGCCAAAACATGATCTTCTTCCTGCTGAAACATAAAGGACTCCAAACTCCTGCTCTGACCATGCCAGTCTGTGTTCCCTTTCTAGCACCAGCTGATGAGGTCCCCCCATATTTTGGGAATCCACCTGTCCTGCTGTGTAATTCTTGCTGTACAGGAATTGCTACACAATGCTCACTTGCTACACAATGCTCACAGCATCCTAGCTCCAACTGACTGTCCACAGCTTGTTTCCTCACTGAGGATGCACCTCCAAACCAAGGCATTTCAACAGGATTTGGTGACAGCCCTACAGCTACCCAACCTGCCCCAACGCACAGACATGACGTGCCAGCAAAACAACTCGGAGAAAGCCTCTGGAGGAGGTAGCTTTGGAGCAGCTTGCCCAAGCAGAGCCTAAAGGCAGATTTGCCTGGCACCAAGGCAAATAGATTTGCCAGCAACAGGGACAGCCTGTCCCAGAAGGAGATGGAACAGCCCATGGCAGGGTGAAACGCAGCCTTGGAGCCAGCACGTGGGGCAGACAAGGAGTGCAGACAGGGTTAGCATGGACTGATCAGGGCACCATTCCCTGGGTACCGAGGGCAGATTCATCCAGCTGGCACAGAGATGGCTGGGAACTGCGCTGGCAGGCATGGGGTGAGCTCCCCAGGGGCAGCCGCTTGCCAGTCCCATGCAGCCTCTGCTATCTCATCCTGGCCACTGTGCTCCCGCAGCCGGCACCTTGCCCAGATCATTCCTTCCCCACACCAGCATCCAGCTGTATGGGTTAGCTCTCTGCCCGTGATAAAAGGTGCTGAAAAGAGATGTTTTTTTTGTAACAACTTTATTTTTTTTTTTTAATGTCTACTACGCTCTCCTGATCTCTGAGAAAAATAAATAAATAAATAAATCCCAATTGGAGACGCAGCGAGGCTGGTTTACTCAGCAGCAAGCAGAAAATATTCCCATGGCCCTGGAACTAAACAACATACTTGGACACTTGGACTAAAGGCCAGATTATGATTTTAGCTTTATTGCTAGAAACCTGGACGAAATCCACTTAAACAATTTGGGTTTGCCACGGTGTGATGGCAGCCCCCTGCCTTGCTGCTAGCAGCCTGCTGGCTGCTGCCTGGACCCTTGCTCTAATTCACGGATGCAGGTTTGGCTTTCTGGATGTGAAGGCAGCTGGTTGTTGCCAGCCAGGAAATTGTCTCATTTGCCATCCACACCAACATGTTGCCAATGCTTTTAGCCAATATGTGATTTTTTTTCTTTTTTTTT
>VXAV01002113.1:598220-612816 GCA_013399715.1 Alectura lathami | reverse complement strand
TTTTTTTTTTTTTTTTTTTTTTTTTTTTTTTTTTTTCACGGTTTTGTGGAAAGAGCTCTGATGCAGAAACTGACTTCTCACACATAAAAGTTGAAGAAGATCAAACAGACACATTCTAATGTGCCGGAGAGATTCAGGGATCCTGATGCCCATCCTGAGTCAAGCTAATGGCTCTGTCCCAAAGCAATATGGAAAGAGAACATCCTAAAACTGATGAAGTCCTGGACTGAAGTAGGTTGGAGTGACCATAGGGACCATTCAGAGATCTTGCCAGCAGGAAAATGTGCATGGTGTAGGGCCATGGGGTTTTTCTCCCAGCAATACCTAAAAAACTCTGTAGAAACACCCTCACTGCCTCTAAAGAACTTGACTAAAGCCAGAGCTCTCTCCAGGCCTTCAGTCATCTCCTTTTTTGCCCTTACAGAGGAAACTGAAGCTGTTTTCAGCTGTTGCTGCCTTCCCATCCCCTTGCCTTATGCCTGGGGAAGCCAAGCAGAAGCTGCCATCAGCCTGGCTGGAGGCAGCCCTGGCTTTACAGGAATCTCACAGCCACCCCATCTCTGCTTGCCAAGCATCTGGGTTTGCAACCTGTGCCACCATCTCCACCTTGAGCCCTTGCTCTTCAGATGGGTGGGGAGCAGAAAGGAGGAAAATGGGCTTTGTCAAAAAGGAGAGTCCCTGGCTTCTGTAGTCTATGGAGGAAACAAGACGGTGATGCCAATGGTTAGAGGTGACTTCTGCTTTTTCCTCTGTGTTATAGTCCCTGGCCAACCTTTATGAGACTGGCCTCAGGTTTTGGGTGACTTGTTTTTAGTTTTGAGTACTTAGTCTGTGACTTCTCCAATGAATGGGGACTCTTTTAAAAAGAGTCACACCCCATCAGTGCAGCACTCTACCCAGCAAACATGACCAGCACAAAATGGGAATGTGCCCATTGATAGACAACCTGAAACAAGACAATCCTACCCAACTCCACATGGATTATTCATCTCTGAAACTGTTACGCAATTCTGAACACTGTGCTTATGTGTATGTGGCTTATTATTAATTTATTCTTTGGGATTGCATGCTGCCAGGACAACGTATATCTATAAAACTGTTCTGTAGGTGTTCTGAGACAGTGTGTGCCAATCTCAAGTGAAAGTATGTCGTAGCCGTGATTTAAATGACAAAGCTCTGCGCTGATGATTAGGCCCAATGTCTTCATAGCAGAGACTGAAGGACTCTCATCCATAGATTCCCATATGAAACCTATAACTTCTGGTGGATGATTTCCATTCCTTCGCACAAGCTCCCTGGGTCAAGCACACTGTAAATTAAGTTGCTTCATTTAAGGACTAGACCCAAACCCCCTGAGCCAAATACCTTCTGTCTTCATTCATATTCGGATTTGTGGCTTGGGCCCATCCCCAAATGTACTGTGAAGTGTCTCTTATTCTTCTCTTAAGATGTAGACAGAGACAGCAGTCAAGAGCCAGTGTCCAATGTGTTGTGTCTCATGTCAAGTATTCAACAGGTCCTTTGAAAGCCACGCACCCACGGGCAGAAATGGGCTATTCTGAAGAGTAAGAACAGGCTAAGTGCTGGTGCCCTGTGTTTTCTAAAGAAATGCACAAAATTTACTGGATGATGGAGCACTTTTTCTCACAGGGCAGCAGAAGGAAACCAGATCCCCTCGGAATGGACCCAGGGACTGAGGAAGGCCCTGGGTGGTAGGTGGGCAGGAGCAGGGCCACCACTGCTGCCCCATGCCCCACAGCCTGTGATGTTTGTGGCTAATGAGGTAGCAAGGAGCACGAAGAACAAAAAAGGGATCTGCCCAGAGATACCCACACCACTCGACTCTTCTGCTTTGCAAAATGAGGCTCAGCAGGCGTGTGGGTGTGAGCAGGAGGCTTGGGTCTCCTCATACCCTGAATCCAGTTGTTTTGCTGCCTGAAAAATTTACACCAGTACTGGTGATCTGGACAGACTGGCGAGGGTCATTGTGTCCAGGTGTCTGGACCCCAAGGGGCTAGGAGTCACGTGTTGATTGTGGTTAGAAAGACGCAGTAACACACAAACACATACAGAACATAAATCTGGAGAGTTCTCAGCTTTGCATTGCTGATATAAATAATAAACCCTTCCTCCCTATTTTGTAGCATGGATGAGGAAACCTGGGTGCAGAGTACTTAAAGAAAAAACTCATGGCTCACAGAAAAGCCGCTGCCAGACGTAGCAGCATTAACCCCAAGGGCTGTTCTCCAAAAGAAGTATTCAGGTGGAGACACCACCCATACATCAATTTTGGCCACAGCTTTGTGAGTGCTCGTACCCCACAGACTATTTTCTATTCTGTTCCATGAGCACCTTTGGGAAAAAGCACATCATTGAGAAAACCGTTGTTATTGTTCTGTCTGGGCCCAGGGATAAGGCTGAGCAGATCAGCTGGTGGCTGAACTTCACATAATAACAACCTCTTCCCCCTTCATCTCGTCCTTTTGTAGGTTTCCATGTGGGCTTCTCTCAGCAAAGAGGCAGGCTGGTTTCACACACTTTGTTGGGAGGAAAAAGAAAACGGAAAACATTTATGCTCCAGCACCTGGGTCCCTCTAGGAAGAAGCCAAGATCCTCGCAAATATGCTGGGTTGCAGGAGTGCAGATACTTGTACTCTCTCTCACCATCCATGCAGGAACATTTCTTATTTTCATTGCTCTGGCTTTTAGGGGCACTGAACACAGTTGCTTTAAGGGCACAGAGGGGTTTTGAGCAAGCTATAGGATGGAAGTTTGAGCCGGAATAATATTTGAGTGCATGGAACTAGTCTGTGCAGGGCACATCAGCCTGCACTTCGGCATCCTCTCATTGCACAGAAAACCTGAGATCTACTAAAAGGGAGGCTGGGCCTTTGAGGAATAAAAGGAAAAAAAAGCCATTAGATGGGATATTACCCACTGGCTGCTATTTCATTTCTCTGGAGAAATTTACGATTTGATCATTAAATCCTCAAGAGATAAACCTGAACAGTGTTTTCATCCTTCTGGGCAAAAAATCTTAAAAAGACATTGTATTTCACAGCTCAGCAACCCAGCAGCATTCAAAGAACTGGAGAAAGAACAGGAATTTTTAAATGAGGTGTTTTTGTTTGTTTGTTTGTTTTCTGTGAAAGATTCTACACTGTCAGAATTCCTTTCAGGAAAAATAAATAAATTCTAACATCTGGTAATTAATAGCTCGTGACCCACAGAGCGGTTGCCTACAGAGACAGCTCACACGACTGCAGTGTTTGCCCTGCCCCTTATCTCTGAAGATCACTCACTAAAGGAAAAGCTCTCTGGGTACAACATTTGACCGCATTTCTGCTTTTGCGCTGTAGAAAGACAAACAGTAGGATCAACATAGAAACTGGGACAACATTAGGCGTTCTGACCCCCTTTCGACTCCAGACAGGACTGGCACTATCTTCCCAAACCTTCATGCCTTTGTGGTTGTGTTAAACTCTTTTGCTCCACATTGATGCAACCAGCGAAATGCAGCTACTTGTCATTTGGATGGTTCCCCATCTTGGTGGCATCCGAGCTTCTCTGGTACCTGCATCATTTGTTCTCAGAAACGGTCCTTGAGGTAGGGCAGGTTTTCTTGCCCTTGTTTTATAGGGGAGTACAGAAGCAGAGTAATGAAGCGACTTACTGAAGGTCTACCAACATACTTAAAACCATAACCACAAAACTTTCCACTTCACCCTTATAACGCTGCCGAGGAATAGAACTAAAGCACACAGGGCTCGTGCAATACTTCAGCACGGATGTCACTACCCACATCACTGCAGTTTTAAGTAAGGGTGGCAAAAAAAGTGCCCAGGCCCTTCAAGACCTGCAGAGTAAAACCTTTGAATTTCTGAAATATTTGGGTCCATTTCTATTTTACTGGCAGGTAAAAACTACAGCTTCTTCATACAAGAAAGACTCTCCCCATGCTATTCTTAAAGCAACCTAGGGTGGAGATGTGTCTTTTGCTGGGCTCCTTCTTGCAAGACTGGGCCTTCCTGGAGAAGTCACCATAAGAAGAGGACATAGGATGGCCAGGATGGCAAAAACCAATACCTGCAACACTCAGCTTCACAAAATGTGTCAGTCTTGACATTTGTGAGGACTAGTTTGTCTGGTAGCTCTAACACATCTCTGGATAACTGGTCTTCATTCCTTGCTTTTTCATAGGTTTAATGTGTGGTAGCCTGCAAATCTGTATGTCCCTGCTCTTTAAAGATATTTAAATGTTTAAATGCCATTGATATCCATGCCCCGGCTTGACGTTGGTAAATGGCATGTGGAATGAGGATCCATACACTTGAAGATGGTGAGTTCTTAAGGCATGGAAAGAAAGCTAAATTGAAGTGGTATTCTAGCAAGAGGTGAAGTATGGAGACATATCTGCCCAGCTGGGCATGCTTAGGCTCTCATTTCCCTTCTCTCTAAGTCACTTGTTGTAGTGCCGTTTGACTGGGAAGAAATTTGTTCCAAGGAAGTGAGAGAGGCAAAGTGGAATTAGCATTGAATCCACACAGAGATCAGGTGTTGCATTCCCCACAGCCACTGGCCTCTAGTTCCGCTAGCCCACTGGAGCAGCCAGCATGCCTTCTGCAATCCTACTTAACCTCAAGACAGAGGACTGAAGAGCTGCATTAACACCCAGCCTTGGAAATTAAAGACTATCTGAAGACAGAGTGCGGGCATCCTTTCTTTGCATGCACAGTGCAAGTGGTGCATGCCTCACCCAGATGACCACCTGCTGTTCCCTTTCTGTCGAGAAAGGATTGTCCCAGTCCTTGGAAATACAGACAGGAATCTTGATTNTTTTTTTTTTTTTTTGTAAGCCTCCATGCTTTGAAGGGCAGCTAAGCTCAGTTCAAACTCACATTTAACACAAAAAAAGAGTGTTCTTCCTCCAGACCTTGGCACCAACAAGTATCCAGAGCGGCTCGTGCAGTTTAGGAAGCACTATCATCTCTCCGCAGTGACAGCACACTCAGTTTCAAGTAGCTGCAGTTCAAAGGAAATAGATCTATGTGGCAGAGGGATGTGGGCTCCCTGATGAGCCAAAATAACTGGTCAAACTCCTGTCGACATAATGCCGGCGTCCTCAGGGAAACCAGTGGGAGTTTTCCCATTGGCGGGAGCGGCAACAAAGGCTGGGAGGGCTGCTTTGTCAGACACCAAAAGAATTAAGTCTCCTCTCAGCAATTAAGATATAGAATTCTTCTTGAAAGTGATTAATATTCCTAGTGTCTGCTTATAGCCAAGCCATGGATCCCGAGCCCTACCAAATATGAACTTAAATACACAACGCTCTCTGGAGTTACTTCTCAGTTAATAATTTATGTATTCTGGCAGCAGATCAATGCAGCTAGAAACTAGTTTAGTAACTTACCTTCAGGGTTGTCTATCTATAAACACTGCAGATTCCTAAGTTAAACAGAACCCAATTGTTTTCCTGTGTAATAGAGGCCAGGGCCTGATTTATATAGTTAATTTAAATGGTAATCTTAAGGAGTTGGGAAAAAAACAACCTGTATCATTAAGGATTATGAAAGAGGGAGAAATTGTTTACTGCTGGGTTCAGAAATATGTGATATAAGTGAAGATAAAATGTGAGTATCAAGACATAAGTAATAAAAAAGTACTGGAATGTGTTGTCTGTGCTTATAGAACAGAGCATTAGTCCTGGCTGATTTTTCCTGAGGTTACTCTGCACCCACAGAGCTGTCTGATGATGGGTTTGTCTGCAGCTGCACAACCCAAATTCTTACCTTTGTAACACCAGGCTGGGTTCAACAGCAGAGCAGGCAGGGCTTGCTTGGCCGTGGCTGGTCTGGGAGTTTAACTGAAATCAGGGTGCCCAGACTTGTCCCTGCTCCTCAATCATCCCCAGCAATGAGAGGGGACAGCAGCCTTTGCGGACTGCTCGTGCACCAAAACACAGCTCGCGTCTGAAAGCACCTCGCAGTGACTAATTAACAGGCATCTGTTACAACTTGTTGAGCCTTATCTTCATTTTCATACGCTCTATTTTGGAATGAAGCTTTATTTGGGCTCTGGCTCCCAAACGTTGCTCAAGAGTCACATTACAGGATAGGAGGATTAGCCCTCCTGACAAAGGGGAGGGGATGCTTTGTGGTTAGCAGTGCGAGGCAGGAACCTGGCCCTGTCCTCATTATGTGCTCTGAAGCCACCCTCTTTGACTCACACAGCAAAGCCTGCACAGATAGGAAGAATTCATTAATGTACATGGAGCCTTCAGAGTTCCTCTTTTAAAAGCTGTCATATAAATTATGATTTAGTAGTTCTCATATGTCTCTGAATTACCGTTCTGCAAATCTCTGCTCCTGCAAGCATGAGATCCATGGCTGCAGACACTTGTCTCAGGAACAAAGCCTTCAAAGACACCTCTACCATCCAAGCAGTCACCATCAGGGCTTCACCTTAGCTAAAGGCAGGGCAACGAGAGCAGATACCTCAAGATCTAAAAACCACAGCCCACTGAAGTTAGAAGCCTCTGGATGGAGAATAAAAGAAGCCCTCTTTGTGGGTCACCATGGAGGATTACAGATCTTCACTCACACCATGTCATTTTATATCTGGGTATTGCTCATCTGAACTGGGAATTCTTTGGCTGCTGTGAGGCTGTGAAGTTCCCCTTGTGTGCTGTGGGGAACTTCCAGATCCCATGAACTCGCTCAACAGAATCCTTTTTTTTTTTTTTTCCCCTTTAACATTAGAAAAACAGTGAGGGCTCTTTAGAGGTTGTCAACTTGGAGGTACTGAACTACATGCCAAGCTTGTTGACATGGGAACTTACACTACAGCAATGTCACACATGAACACATGCAACCTGAACAGGACTAGTATTGGGGCCACATAATGGAACTGGTGGTCCCTATAGGGTGGAAAGAAACCCTTGGCTCGGCTGGGTAGCAACATAAGGCAGCTAGGCAGCGAAGGCAGACCCATACCCTGACCTCTGCTGAAAGACCCTACAGATCTATGGAATATCTCTGCCTGTGTGTGCACTTCAGTTATGAATCACCTGCACAAACGCAAATATCAACATCTGAGACACTCTTACGGTCAGTAGAGAGGAACAGGCACTTTGGGGTGCAGTTCCTCTGCTATATTTTAGGCTTCTGTTGGAGGAGGAGATGTACAGCTCCAGACCTCAGTGGGCTGTTCTTTAATAACTCGTGGGGTGGGGGGGACTGTCTTCAGTGATGCTGCCTGGATACAGCCATCTAAAGTAAGCACTGAGACATCTCTCGTCTTCTTGGGAATAGCAGTCACTTCCTCACAGTTCATGTGCTTCCAAAGAGAAATCAACTCCAAAGGAAGAAAAGGCTCTCTCATTTCAGAGACACTAAAAGAAGTGGGAGTGTGAACATATGTGTGTGTCCACATGGGGAACTACTCTGGAGCCTCAGTGGTTCTTTAAATACACAGCGAACATGATGCCAGGCTAACCTCCCCTTCTGCACACGCTCTTGGATGCGTGTAGGCTGCACGCTTCTGGTTTGCAACTTTAAGGGAGATGCTTGGAGCAAGGATAGCTGATGATGGGCTCCGAGCTCCTGTAATGGGTAACACAAAGCCATCCCACTCGCTTCCACTCATTTCTCGTGTGAAAGTTGGCCTGACAGAGAGGGAAGGCAAGCTGCTCTCAACTGACACACACAAAACCATGCACTGTTCTGCAAAAAAATATTAAGGANTGAGAACATGATTTTCTTTTTCTCATTGCATATGTTGCATTTTTTTTTTTTTTTTTTTTTTTTTAATAGGATCCTGCAGCCTCTACTTCAGTATAATAGGGCTAAATAAGAAGAAAGCACGTCAGTGTCTAAATCCTCTGATCTTGTTCATTTGAAGAGACGTGGGATCAGATCCTGCCCATAGCTACACTGACATCAGTGTGCGGTGACTGCAGCTGAGCTGCTATGGGTGAAAATCGGGCACAAGAGTACCATTTGAGCCCTAAATGTTTCAAAATGCATCCTGCAAGCATGAATTATGTGCGTGCATTAAAGGAAACATAAAGCCTTCAGATTAGGAGGACAAGATAAAAGTTCAGCTGCTCTGCTGGTTTTCCTGAAGTGATTTTGAACTGCTCCTTGCAGAGGTGAACAGGGGCATGCAACATTTCCCACTGCGCCTGCTCATTTCCAGTGTGTACCTTGCACATCATGCACTGCTGCGCAGCGGGCATGGCAGCAAGCTGCTCAGATGTGTGCTGAAGCTAACTTCTCCTTCAGGCCTTTGAGGGGAAATTCTTATTGCTTTCCCTCAAGAAAAAAAAAAAAAAAGGGACAACTGAATATGCATTTTTAAGAAAGTCCCAGGTGACAGAACAGCAGTGAAAAGCCCGGTGCTGTGGTGTGGACATGGAAAAGGGAGGTTGGTGAGTGCAGACTATGAGAAAGGGAGGATGATGGATGCATGGCTCAAATGTGCAGAAATTCCCCAGTACTAGCTGGGAGTCTCATGGCTCTATTGTCCCTAATTCACCTCTGACTTCTGACAACAAGATGAGATATTTAGGGTTCAGCCTGATGAAGGCACAAGAGTATTTCAAAGCCAGACATTACAGTGCCCAATCTTGGAAGTGGGCACAACACGAGAGATCCTGAAACGCCTGTTAGGAAGGGAGATCTCCTAGAAGTGATCTTTGGAAAGGCCAAAGACCTGACATGTTTTTTCTTCCTTGGACCTAATTGTACTCACCTTCTTTAAAGAAAAACATCCCAGTTTCAAAAGGTGGGCTTCTCCATGACCAACCTTCTGACCTGTTATTAAGCGACATTTGTGGGATTGGAAGTCTTGGGAGTGCCCTTAGGCTGTGGGGCACACCAAAAACCACCATGCCACTTCTGGGATTTCCAGATTTATATCTGGAAAAGATTTAAGACCAAAGGGATTTTCAGTGTCACGTTTATTTATTCATTCTACGATTCTATGTTTTGAATTTTAGGTAGTCCTGCGTGGAGCCAGGAGTTGGACTCGATGATCGTCGTGGGTCCCCTCCAACTCAGAACATTCTATGATTCTACCGTTTTTCAGGCAGGCTGATGCCAAACAGTGGGTAGGATCCCTGGGGCATTAGTCACAGGAACAGCTCAGTTCTGGCTGCTGGTGGAGCTGGGTGTGACCTCAGCATGACCTAGGCACTGTGCCATTTCCACTAAGTCTGTCCAAGAGCAGCTCTGGGCCCCTGGAGACATAGCAGACCTAAAAGTGAGGTGCTCACAGCACCTTTGGATTTGTGTGTCAGATAACTGGAGTCTTCAAGGTCTCTATTTTGCATATAAACATATGTTTTAACGTGGACTCTTTGCTGTTTACTTCCCAGCAGGAAAACAGGGATATTACTACTCAGCACTTCTATTTTTATTTTTATTTTTTTCAGACTGGTTTCACCTCTGCTCTTCGTTGGACCAGAAGTAATAGATGCAAAATAATTGTACCTAAAATAGGCTTGGAAATTAATCTGTCAGGAGCAGGGTAAAATGCAGAACTTTTAAAAACTAGTACTGGTTCTTTGCAGTGGATTTTCCCCAGCAGGAAAGCAGGACAGTGGTATTTGTCATTCTTCAGGGAGAAAAAAAAACACAGTAAAAATCCTGAAGAAAGAAAACAAATCTGCTGTAAAGATAGAGAATTTTAGTCTTTTCCACTGATTTTTTTTTTTTTTTTTCCAAAGACCTGAGAAAGCCTCAAAGATTAGAGGAAATGGGTTAATCAGATTGAGTGCATGGACATTGGTGTTGCTGTGACTGAGTGGTGTGTCTGTCCTAATTCAAGAAAACTTTTCCAGGGGGTAAAAATGCACTTCAGCCCTTGTATGTTTGTGTTGGTCACTCACTGAACATGGGAAGTTGTGGCTTTGCTTTTTTCCTTCAGTGAGGATAAAAATACACATTGTGCACATTTGGTGTTTCGTTTTTCAGTGGGGAGGGCAATTTTTCAGCAGGCAGCCATTGCTCCTTTTTCTTCATTTTTTCCCTTTTCTTTTCATTGGAAAGGAGAATTTGATACCGATTGAAGATGCCAGAATGACACCTCTTTTTCAGAGGGTGCTTTGGGCAGCTGCAGGGTGAGTTTCTTCCTACATAAGTAACTCCAGCTTTGATATGACCCCCAGCCAACTTAGCAACCTCTGATGCCAGAGTGAGCAGCTTGGGTTATGATCCATCAAGGTTGCTTGGAATCATTTGGACTCATAAAAAAAGAGATGTACTGACTGCTGGGCCAGCTACTCTCTGTCTGAACAAACAGATCTCTGCTCAGAAGGACATCCCAACAGTGATGTGGGGTATTGATCCAGATGGTGGAGGGGGAAGGATCTGTCTCCATCCTCACCATCACAGAGGAGCCCTTCCAGGAGGCCATGCTTTTCCAGGTTATCGTGAGAATAAATGGGAGGAAAACTTTTCATTACATTATTCAGAAGACACTAAAAAAATATGAACAAAGAGACCAAAAAAAAAAAAAAAAAGAGAGAGAAAGAAAAATTCTACTGACAAATGCACAACCCCAGACCTGAGGCTCTTTTCTTCTTTTTGGCCTGTCCTGACTTTACCAGTTGTTCGTAGTCACAGCGAGATGGTGGTGAGGTCAACCACTGTGCTTTGCTGGATCCTTTCTGTCGGAGGAGACATCTGCTAAATCCAGCTGTGCAAGTGGCTTGTGAGTGATGGAAGGCTGGACTCAGACCGCAATTCAGCTCATTAAAAGCACCCCGGGGGCTGCCATGGTTATTTGCCCCCTGTAGTGCTGGCATTTTTAAGGCCAGGTCAGAACGCATTGCTCCAGGCTCTGTGCTCTCTCCAGGCTCTCTCCATCCTTTGTCAAAAGGCAAGTCTTTAGTCTGTCCCTCATTTTATCCACCACCTCGAAGGCAGAGACCTGTGTCTGAGCAGACTCCTGTCCTTCTGCTCCCCTGCCCTGAACAAATGTGGTCAGCGTGAAACGAAGCCCAGAGCGGCAGCACGTTCCCCTGTGAGCAGACGGAAAGTTTCAAAGGCACAAAGGGTATTTAGGCACCGACTTCAAAGTCAATAAGTTGGATGCTGAAAAAAAATCTCCCCTGTAGCCTTTATGTCATGCTACTTAATAAGTAATTAAAAGCTCAAAAATCATGAGTCTGCTGCTTTCATTACTTCCTAAAGCACACTCGATACATCATCGCTCTGTGAAATGCTTCACATGTACCGCATCCTACTTTAAATATGCCAAACAGTGAAGTGCTTAGCATTACAAAGGCAAAGACATCAAGGAAGCTTTGATAAAATCTGCTGAGCAGACAAACATCTCTTTGGTTGGCACTAGCCAGGCTAGGTTTTTATTCCACAATGATTAAAAACATTTCAAGTGAAGGCAGCTAGGCTTGTATTTTAGACACAAGACCTGGCTGCCATTAGGTGACAAAGAGTGAAACCTTTCATTATGAGGATGCTGGCTAAAGGGGATTAACCCTTCCAGCATTGCTGGTGTAAGGCAAAGATTTTCAATAATTTTCTCTTTTCTGGGGATGGGAACGGGGAAAGCAATTTCCCTTGTTGGTGGTAGAGAGGGTGGGCAAGGACACTGGCACAAGGATGCCCTGTTTCCCAGTCCCGCAATGATGTGATGCATCTGAGACATGTTTGCAGGGTAGGGCACAGCTGTTCTGAAACACAGAGGCTGACATCTCTGCTGTTGCAAAAATCTGCCTGTAAAATAGGCAGGGCTTTATTTTTCTCTCTCGGGCTCTGTTTGTGGTAGAGCACGTCTGGCCGTAAGCTCTGGATAGGACTCAACATGGTGAAGCCCCAACAGTGACAGGGTGTGTTGCAGAGATATAAATAGACATTTAAGATGAGCTAAATTTACTCAGTGAATCATTTATTTGCTAAAAATGTGGTTTCAGGGTGGCCACAGTTATTTGCCAAATATGATGCATACGCTTAAATGTTTTCAGATTAGAAGAGAAAATTTGGAAATGTTGAAGCGTTTCATTTCAGCATTTCCAGAAACACACACACGTATCTCAAGCTGTATCATTCTCATGAGTCTGAGAAATCATTCGCAAGACGGAGGAGAAGGTGATCACATTTCTGTTCCTGGCTGCCCATAGCCCAGTGTTTTCAATGTCTGATTAGGAAATGACACAACCCAGGAGAGAGCTCCCATTGCGATAATTATGGGGTACTCTGACCTGGGTGCTTCTTCTTTTCTCCAGTTGAAATTACTTCTCTTTGTAAGGATAATTAAATACCCACTGGACAAGAGCAGAGGTGATAATAATTTTGTGCTTAGAGCACTCCCCTGGGATGTGGGAATTCTCCCAACAGCTGCAGCAAAGAGAAGTGTTTGTAAGAGTGGAACAGCTTCTGAGAAAGAAGGTAAGAGAGGCTGCAGATTGCCCAATAACCTACGTACAAGGCAATGACAGTGGACAGACTTGGAGCTGGCTCTTGCACAGGGCAGGTAGTTTGCTGCCAGTGGAGATGGAGCTGTGTCAATTGTAATTTTGTTCTTCCACTTCACTCAAATTTTTAAACCTCAAAAGGTGTTTTAGGGTGGAGAAAAATCCTCCCCAGCTCCCTGGAGGTTCAGTTCCCATTGCTGCCCAGTAGGTTAGCTAGTGTAACTGCAGTTGAGGGTGGCTGCAGCAGGGAAGCAGTGATAGCTTTTAATATTTTGGTTATGATAAGCTCCAGAACCAAAACCCAACTTCACCAGGTTTTCTTATTCTTCTAATGAAGCTGCGGGAAAGTTCAGCATACCTAAGCCGGTCTGCTGAGAAGCTAGGGCTGCATTTCTGTCAAAACCAAACAGAAAAGGATTCAGGTCTCATCTTGTGGATTTACAGTAGAAAAATATAAGCTAAGAAATCCCGAGGTCATTATTTTTCTTTGCAGGGTTGCATGAGGGTATGTGGAGAGTAGGTTTCAGTTTGCCCAGGAGAAGCAAAGAGACAGGTAGCTTTTAAAGAAAGCTCAGAGTCTCAGCAATTACTTGCCTCTAGGAGACAGGGATGTGAGTAAGCTATCAAGTAACATGGAACATGCATATTTTCTAGCACCTGAAAAGCTGAGGTTTTTGTAGAGCAAGCCACTACATACTTGTGGGTTTAGGCATGTTAAGGAAAATGTAGTCTTCCAGCCAGGCTATATATATATATAGCATGATGAAGGGCTTGTTCCTCTGCTTTGACTGCATGATAGTAGACTTCATTTCAAGGCAGAGGAGGGAGGTTCCTTTCTGCCTCCTTGTCTGCCCTTGTGCAAGACTGAAAAAAAAAACAGAGAGCAAGCTGAAATCAATGTTATCTTCTCACAGAACAAATAGTAAAAGAGGTAAAAAAAAAATAATAATAAGTGGAAGCTGTTATGCTTATGTACTGTTGCTTATGAACAATCAACTTGTGCTGAATGCAAACAAACTCTTTGGGAGAGGGTGTGTATTGGTAGAAATATTTAACAGGCTGCTTAAAGCTGGCACTGGAAATAAAACCATGCAGAAGCAGTGGGGTGGGAGAAGGAGTCCTGAGTGCAGTGATCCCACTCAACCTGGTTTCAGTGTTGGAGGAAGCCTCAGACAGCTCCATGTTCTATCCTGTGCTCTGCACAAGGAGTGATGGAGGTCCTGTGGTCCTTCCAGGCCTTCAGCTCTTGTCATTGTCCTCAACAATGTCCAGGTTAACGAGGTCGTTTGGTCTTTTTGTATGTAAATATGTGATTCCTAGAGCATGCAGAGGTACAGGAATTGACAAGGAGGAACCAAAGATGCACTCCAAGATGCTGTAATTCAACTCAGGGAGGGCATTTGGATCCCTGCAGAGCCATGCTTAGGCGGGATTTAAACTCTTAAACACAGCTCGAAACGGGTGCCTGCAGTGCTTCTGGACTAGACCCAGCATGGGATGGGTTTTGAGCAATGCCCACATAAACCCTTTGGACTGAGGCTCCATCAGCCATTGCACACTGCTTGCGGGGAGGCTGGCATGCAGAGCATGTTGGATTATATGTGTTTACTTGGTGTGAAGGAAAAGAGAGGAATGGTGATACCTCTTGAGCTCTTCCAGCTCAGATCAACCCACTAAAGAAGTGTGAATCTGCAGGGAACTTTGTTTCTCCTCCTGCAGGGAATAGATGTGTTTTCAAGTGCTCACTGCATAATTGTGACTGAATACCACAAGGACATTCTCTTGAAAACACGTTTCATCATCAGAAATATGATGTAACACGAGGCTTCCTAACCAAACCGTCCAGAGGCTTTTCTGTTACGAAGTGAAGTTATTCCAGAAGAGTTACTTTACCTTCAGTTCCTGGCCCATCTTAATCCTGATTAATTTTCATGTACAGACGAGCCCTAGGGGCCTGACTCAGGGAGTACTGCAATAAATGAGAACCTTTCTGCTGAGCCTTGGATCAAGCCTGAGGCGCTTCAGGCTGCCTCCACCTTCTCAGTTTTGGTTGGGAGTAGCAATGCTCTTTCACAGCAGCTCCCTGGCTTGGCCTCCCTCACCCCAGAGTGGTCCTGCTTGCAGAATGTCTCTAATGAACAGAAATCTGCCTCTTCCCTT
>VXAV01002113.1:575557-598145 GCA_013399715.1 Alectura lathami | reverse complement strand
TTTTTCCCCTGTTTTTGTTTTTTTTTTTTTTTACCCCAGCAGAAGGAAAAAAAGTTCTGCTACAACCTCTCACAGGGATAGAAGGCTACAAATTAGTTGCTGGTCCTTCAGCCAGTCTCAGACAGAGTGCAGGGTGCCAATTTTCAGGGCATTGGAATAAATCTAAGCTGGATGAGACACTGTACACTGCACATGGCGTAGATGTGCAGATCTTAGCACCAGCCTGCTAGATCTCCTGATACTCTGCTATTGCTTTCTTGCTAATCTGGGCATAGCAATTACTTGTTCATGTAGATATGGTCTGTATGATGCATATCACTGCTGTATCTGACTCCACGCAGCCGCACACACAAGGCAAGATGACAACATTTGCTTTGCAAATGGAGATAAGAGGCAGTCCGAGGAGATAGGAAAACTGAGAGCTAGGGTCTCCAAGGATTTGCCCTGAGGATGGCATTTCTTCCTAAACACCCGCAAGCTGAAAGCACATCCAGTACTTCTCTGAGGTCTGAAAAGAAAATCTGGAGGAGACAAATACAACTTTCAAAGCCTGTCCTCCACCCAAGTGATAAAGAGTGCTGAAGCACCAGCCCTTGCTCCGACACAGACTTCCTTTAGAGCCTCTGTCAAGTCACCCCATCTCTCCACACTTAATTTTCACCCAGTACCAAGGAATGTGATATTAGCCTGGCTCATCCTCTGGGGTGATGTCTGAAGTCACCTGGTACCAGGGTGTGTTCCTGGGGATGGAACCTTACAGCAGCAGTACCAGCACCTGCCAGCAGCATCCCAAACATCTCCCCAGGATGGCTCACATAGGCCAGGGGCTGTCCCCAACTCAAAGCTTGCATGTGGCTGCAACATTCCAGAGCCTAAAGGGGGTTGATGGACATAGGACCTTCTATGTTTGCAGTCTGAGAGCCCTAAAATTGCCCTGGGCACTTTTAATTTATTAGCTAAGATGTAGAATTACTTGGGAGCCACTGGCCCCAGGGTCTGCGCTGCTTTGTTGGCAACAGACCAAACAGAAGGAGGTCCAGCCTTAAGTGGACACTGCTTTCATGTCATAAATGAAGAAATAAAGGCACATCTTTTTTAACTTGCCCTAAGTAATTTGCCTGTCGCTACCACAACCACCACCCTGGCTTTCAGTCTTTTCTTCTCCCCATCCTGAGGTGCAGTAAAAATAGGTAATCTGTAATGAAAGGTCAGCTATTCTGGCCGGCGGCCAGGCTGGGATGTGGGGAGGAGGCTTTTGAGGGCAGCGGTCGCGGTGGCTGCAGCGCTTGCTCGTCACAGTGCCGTTCTGCAGGGAAGGAAAGGGCCGAGAGACGTACTGTACGGTCTTGTACTGGTTGCCACATTTATCATTTTCAATAAACCCCGGGAGCAGCCAGCCCGTGTACCCTGTGTACTCTTACAACTCGTTTCTCTGTGAAATTGGAAACAGGACAAAGTCAATTATGTTATTTTCCAACAACAAACCTCTGTGGGATAGTAACTCAGATACTGACTGCCGCTCAGAGAGCAGCGAGGGTCCCGAGTGAAATTTTCTAAACAGTGGCAACACGGTCACAGCGATGCTTTATTCCACCGTAGTAAACACCAAGGGGATTTTTATTCTTGAAAGACTTGTCCAAAAGGAAATAAATCAGTACAGTGCCTCTGCTGCAGCCTGATGAGAAAGTGGAATTCAGCTCTGCAAGTTCTTCGGGAAAGCTGCTTGTTTTCTGCTGTGTTTTGGTTACTACTTCTGCAGAGGCACAGCCAGAGGTTCAGGATTGGTGCCAAGCCTGAAGAGTGTGTTTGTGGGACAGGGGAGGATGAGGTAAGCACAAATCTAAGAGCATAAATACCCCCACGTCACTGCAACGCCAGCAGCACAAAATCCCCCCAGAGAAACACAGGGGAGGAGCAACTAAAAGCAAGTTGGAAGAAATAGCCCTGACTGTGGGATTAAAGCTCTGAAGTCTCTGAGAAATGAACGGTGCTCAGAATTTTCCCAGCCATGCCTGTGAATTACCAGAGATATTTATTTTTAACATAAGACTGTCTTCCCCCATCGTAATACTTAGCACAGGACTCACAGGTCGAAACTGGATGAAAATTGCAGCCACTTGAATGAAGCCTTGCTCTGTGAGTGAGCTTCACAGTGGGGATGTCCCCAGTTCATCCCACATGCTGTGAGCCTGTTACCATGAGTCCAAGCTGGTAAAGATCTGAGCATCTTTGCTGAAATCTCAGGCTTCAGTGTTTGTGGGCTCCAAGCTAAAGGAAGGGGCTGGGTCCGTGTGGGCGAACTCCTGGGGTGGGGATGGGGACAGCAGGGGTGGCCCTGCCACCTCCTACCTGGCTTCCCTCATGGGCAGCTAAGGACACATTGTCACAAGTCATGATGCTGGGCACCGGTCAGTAGCGTCATGATGCCAGAGCTGTCCCATCTCATGCTGCACAGAGACACAAACCTCTCCTCTCCCCATCGTCTTGACATGGTTCTCTGACCGGCTGCCAGCTCTGTCTTAGCCTAAGGGCCAGCTGTAAGACCTTGGCCTCGGTCCTGCCACCTTTCCTTCTTGCAGGGGGATGTCCTGTGATGCGGAGAGAAGGGAGCACATGCGTTTTGCCATCCAGAGGAAGTTACAGGTGCTGCTGAATCCACAGATAAAGAAGGGAAGTCCTTCACAAGACAAACCTGTAATGAACACTTCTCACAGGAAAAGAAACAATGATATCTTGGCCAAGAGCATTAATTTATGAATAAATATCGTATCTCTCATGCCTGCACTCCAGGTTTGGTCTGATGGCCTTTTCCTCCTTGGAAACTCCTGGCCCTTCCCCAAGAGCACAGAGCTGTTAACTGCCAGGCTTGCTGTTGCAAATGGAGTGGTGTAACATCAAAATGTGCATTTCCCTTTTTGACTTGGCTTCCTGGAGATCTCAGCAAAGTGAAGAAATCTCTCCTTCTGTATGTGTGTGTTGATGTGGTGGAACGTGAATGGACAGATTGGCTAATGTCATCTTGGGCATGTGCTGAAGGCAACTTGTCTCCCACTGTCTCAGCTGTGAAAAAAAAAANAAAGAAAAAAAAAAAAAAAAAACAAAAAAAAAACTTTTTTTTTTGTCCTTGGTACAGTTCCGCATGACATATCCCCTTCCTCCTCCTGAACCTCCTGTCACAGAATCATAGAATGTTGGAAGGGACCTCAGAGCTCATTTAGTTCCAACCCCCCTGCCGTGGACAGGGCTGCCAACCACTAGCTCACTAGATCAAACTGCCCAGGAACCCATCCAGCCTGGCCTTGAACACAGCCAGGGATGGAGCAGCCACAGCTCCTCTGGGCAGCCTGTGCCAGCGCCTCACCACCCTCTCAGTGAAGAATTTCTTCCTGACATCCAACCTAAACCTCCCCTCTGTCAGTTTCAGCCCATTCCCCCTTGTCCTACCATTATCCACCCGTTCAAAAAGTCGGTCCCCCTCCTGCCTGTAAGCTCCTTTCAAGTATTGGAAGGCCGCAATGAGGTCTCCCCGGAGCCTTCTCTTTTCCAAGCTGAACAGTCCCAACTCCCTCAACCTTTCCTCACAGGAGAGGTGCTCCAGCCCTCTGATCATTTTGGTGGCCCTCCTCTGGACCCGCTCCAACAGCCCCACATCCCCTCTGTATTGGGGGCCCCAGGCCTTGACACAGTACTCCAGGTGAGGCCTCACAAGGGCAGAGTAGAGGGGGACGATCCCCTCCCTCTCCCTGCTGGCCACCCCTCTCTTGATGCAGCCTAGGATGCCATTGGCCTTCCTGGCTGCAAGAGCCCTTCATGGTATCTGAGGACTTTGGCCATTTGGCTAAGATTTCTTGACATCTCCAAATTGCAGACAAGTAGCCATGGAGCAGAGTAACCCATAGAATTCCCCTGCTTCTATTTGTGCTACGGCCATGCCGCAGGCACCCAATCCCAATAGGCTTGCTTGGCTTTTGCAGGCCATGGCTGAAACACCACCTGTCCTAACACAGCCACCACCACAAATAAAAACACTGCAGCACATAAAGAAACAATACAAGCCAGATAAACCAATACCTCAGGTAAGGACTTAGGAAAAGCTACCTTCCTTTCTGATTGTATCTGGAAGGCATGCAGAAAACATGGCCATGAGTAGCACTATTAAAAAAAAAGATAAACAAGGGGGAAAAAAAAAAAAAAGCTTGATTTTTCTTCTTTTCTAGTTCTTGAAAGAAGAATTATAACAACTGGAGATAAGCCCTGTGATTTGTGTATACTTCTAGGAAAGGAAAAGGAAAAAAGGAAAAGGAAAAAAGGAAAAGGAAAAGGAAAAGGAAAAGGAAAAGGAAAAGGAAAAGGAAAAGGAAAAGGAAAAGGAAAAGGAAAGAGAAGGAGGAAGAGAAAGGGAAAGAGAAAAAGAAGAAAAAGAAAAAGAAAAAGAAAAAGAATAAGAAAAAGAAAAAGAAAAAGAAAAAGAAAAAGAAAAAGAAAAAGAAAAAGAAAAAGAAAAAGAAAAAGAAAAAGAAAAAAAAGAAAAAGAAAAAGAAAAAAGGCAAGGCAAGGTGAGGAAAGGCAAGGCAAGGAATGGAAAAAAATAAAAGGCTGAGGTGGCACTGGCATGTTCCTGCCTTGCAGCAGAGGTGATCAGATACCCAGGTAGTTTCCATGGCTCAGCACTTGCAGATCCCACCTGTGACTCACCAGCACACAGGCCTCAGCAGCTCAAACCCTGGCTTTGACACATAGATGCGGGCTCTCTACCTCCTCTCTCCTTTCTCCAAGCCTCTCAGCCAGAGCCAGCATGAAGCCTGTGCTGCTGCCTCCATGGAGCATCTCAAGGAAGGAGCTGTCACACCAATGCTTCCTTCTTCCAGGGGTCTTTCCTATCACGTTATTCACCCTTAGGAACTGGAATCCTCTGCCCCTGCCCAAACTGGTCATGACAGCAGGAATCACAAGCTAACGCCCCCAGAGTACAATCTTTTTCCCAAACCAGGCAAATGGATAACGCAGAACAGCACACAGGAACGTCAGAGCAAGTTCTCCCAGGCACTTCACTTCCTGACTAGTTAAGCAGATTATAATGAGCTTCAATTGTTACTCCCACGAGCTGCAACTTTACTTACTGCAGTTGATCAGCTCTCACAAAAGGGCGAATCGTCCCTTTGCATTCAAAAACCAGGCAGAGCTCTCCTCCTCACCAGTGACGTCATTCAGGAGAAACCCACATCCACGGGAAGGCGCGACCGATGCAGCCACCAATAAAGGAATTCTGGGAGCTAAAACCAGGTTCCCAGCCCCTGCAGTCTATGAGAATAATGTATCTTCTCTATCATACTGTATGAGAGATTGGGAAGTGAAATAACATGGCAAATCTGTCAAGGCAATGAGAGCATTGACCTGGCACTGCAGGTTCAAGTCATCTGCAGACACGATGAGCACTATTATCCTGTCCTTCCAGCTGGGAACCCTGGTGTTGTTGTCTCTTTAGACACCCCTCAACAGGAGTTTGCAGTGGTGCTGGAGGAACACCTGCAGAGGACTGGGTGATGGTGCTGCCTGCTTGCAGCAGGAAACGTGCTTTCCAGGTCACCAGCAGCTCCTTCCCAAAATGTTACTGTTGGCAATGCGGCCTCTGCTAGCAGATGCTTGGCTGCAGTGCTGCCCTCTCTCCTGGCATAAGATCTCTGAGCACATTCCCCACTTTCCTATTCTGCTTTGTAACCCCTCTGAAGCTGAACATCCTAAGTTTAATGGTATGGTTTCACTCGATTCATCTTTCTCCCTTACACCACACCTGCATTCCCATAACGCAAGTCACAGGTGTCTTTGCCTAGGCTTAGCATAGCAGCTGCGGAGTTAGAACTACAAGGTCTGTGACAACAGGATCCCTGAGGAAACACCACCAGACATTACAGCATGTTGTTCACCTGCGTATGTGCCAAAGACCTTATGATGTGCATCGGTTGCGAAGCAGAAACCTGGTTTCCATGAAATGGCAGCGCTGTCAGCATCACTTCTCTCTTTCCCTTGATATAACTTGCATCCTACTTTTACTTCATACTAATGCAGCACTAATGATCCCTGCAGTGGACATTTACTGCATTTCAGCCCCTTCTGATGGTCAGCACACCTTGTTAGAAACCCTCAGGGCTTAAACTACCCCATGTACTCCACCTTGGAGTGTGTCCATCTCATGCCGATCTCGGGAAGCCTACAGCCTCAGGCACGTTCTCATCTTCTGATAGGGCTTGCACAATCTTCCTGGACCTTTACCATGCCCAGAGGAACAAGATGTTTTGCTCAGACCTGGCCCCTTCCCTTCCCAGGAAGGAAGGTCTTTTACCAAACAAGGGTAAATGGGAGCATCATGCAGAGAGGGTGAATGTTTAAGAGGCGTTGTAATCCTGCCCACAGGCATACGCCAGCCTCTCTGGAAGCAGAGAACCAGCTTCTTTCACTAGCAGGTTTACATCACTCAAGGGGTTTTGTACACCTTCTTCAAAACCATTTTCATCTCTGAGCATCTCCTGCTAAGCCCTGTACACGCAAAGCCACCTCTATAGCAATGCCCATGTCCCCCCTCCCAGCCCTTCTGGGACACCCCACATTCCAGCACAGCTGTGGCACCACACTGCTAGCCCAAGGTGTGCTCTTCTCACACACATCTTACAACTGCAGATGTTTTAATATTCATGCCATGCCCCCTGCTCCCTTCTCCTCCAGCGCTGAGATGAGTCTTCACTTGTCGCAGCACGTTCTTGGAAGCGCAGGCAGGATAGAATTAAAGGTTTCAATCTAGCTCAGCAGAGGTGAAAAATGTTGCCTAAAGACAGAAGGAAAAGATTGTCAAGTGAGATTTAGAGATGCCCTGGGCAGGTAAGGGCTGATTGCATCCGATTCCGATGATATGTCTGATTCTTGCACTGCTGGGCAGGTCTCACTCTCTCCCATAGCTTGTTTTTGTCCCATCCACAGAACTATTTGGGTAGAAAAACATCCTCTCCAACTTCAGACTCTCCAGAGTCTCTAACAGCTCCCGCCACTTACTATGAGACAAGGCAATGAACTCTTTAAATGACTCCCAGTTTTCTGCAGCCATACAGCTTGTTTGTGATTCTGTTACTCTTGTGGGCTTCTCTTCCATGACTCAGCCCTACATGAATGGCTAGAAATGAACATCAAGCTAAAACTAACAAAGTCAGTGCCAAGTTTTTTTTTTTTTTTTTTTTTCCAGAATGCCATTTTTCCCAGAGCCTCTCAGAGGTAATTAAAAGGTGTCAGCATTTATATCCTTGACAGTAATATGATATAATTCAGACTGAACAATAAGTTCTGTTTGTTCCCTGGACCATAATACAATGCTGCAACAATGCAGTGTTATATTCACTAGAGATCATTCTCAGGAAAGAACATTCTGATTTAACAGAAATAGGACAAAAATTTTCACATAATCACTAACAGGTCTGACTAAACTTTTTAGAAAAAAATCAGATGAGTGTCTAAAAGTGTAATTCTGGGATACAGAAGGCCCCTGTTCAGCCCTGAGATTCTCATTGCTTCTTGTGACCTTAAACCATTTTAGCAATGCCTTGCCTATCTGAAAAGCAGGGGACTTCTTCCTTCCATGCTACAGTTGGGTGGCAATTGCGATAGTACAGGATTGTCCTGCTCTTATTTCCTGACATAACCCCTCACACCACGAAGCCCTATTACTTTTTGGGTCACTTCATAAATTTGATATTAACATGTTGATTTTTAATGTTATTTCATTGAGTGGGAGAGAACTGATCATTTTTTGCTTTCAAAGCTAGGACACAAATGCCCACAGCATTGTGCGCCCTACAAGTAAATCCTAAAAAACCCTTAGAACAAGTGAGATACAGAGCAGAACCAGATTAAATATCTTCTGGGTCTGCCTTTCATTCACCTGAATGTGACTCCCTGAAAATGACTCTGAGCTTGCAGCGTTCACCTGGAACATTGAAGCTCAAGCACCTGAATCACAGCTGAAGTGGGGGTGAGCATTTAATAACCAGAAGAAATCATGAAATACATGTCTGTCACTAAGCATGACACAGATTAAGGTGGGTTCAACATTTGTTCTTTTGAACATTTTATTAAAAATACCAAAGCTAAGACTCATATGCCTTACAGGTGGCCAGAATCTGCTCTTTTCTCTAGATTTACACCAGAGTCATCTCACCGGTGGTGCTGATTTGCCCCACCAAGTTTCATGGTAAGCTGGATCCTTGGGTTTCTCATCAGAGTTCAGCCTAGATAAAAGATCGGGTAAAGGCTGTGGTGTTTGACCTGGGATTGTTGGTTTAGCCCTATGGTAGGATCAGGGCCAAATTCCCCAACGCAAATCTGGACAAACAGCCAAACCTGAGCAAGCTCCACCTTCTGAGATGAGCATATGTCATGTTTTTAACTTAAAATTTGATTTATATTTAATGGCAAAGTCCAGCAGAGACCGATGGATCTAATCAGAGCTTTTGAATCATCTCTAACTTTTTTTCCCTGTATTTTCATGTGGTTGTTTTCACTGGAGCAGAGCACATCTCAGCTCCAAGCAGCAGCGAGAGTGGGGTCTCAGGAATGCATTTCTGCCGCAGAGCAGAAGTTGCTTAGAAACCAAACAAGCAACAAGTTTATCTTCAAAGCCTGGGACCTTGGAAACTGGAATTATCAGGAAGGAATATCCTTCAGTGGGAACCATCGCATCACATCATTCCTGGCAGAAAACCTTTTAGGTTGTGACAGGGTGCTGATGTGTGCCCAGGGACTCCAAAACTACCAGATTTCCAATAGCATCTCGGTGGAAAAAAATGCTGAGCATAACTGCTTTTNAATGAAAAAAAAAAAAAAAAAAAAAAAAAAAGAATTGAGTTTTAAAGGCTTATTATCTCAGGAAGGTTTTAAGCAGCAGTAAAACAAGGGAAGGCATGTGGCCACACCAGTTACTGGTGAGGGCAAAAGCTACATCCCACTTAGGAACTGAAGGTAGACCATTGTCTCTAAGCATGTATGAAGCTCTCAGCGGAATTTTGAATTCAAAAAGCAGTTGAAAAGAAAAAAAGTTGAAAAGCTGAGCCACAAAGATTTATTTAAAATAATGCTGGTACCATAAAAAAAAAGCAGCATTTTTAGGCGACAGTCCATTTTGTAGTTCTTCGCTTCTGCCACATGACGGCAATTTCAATCAGGCTCGTCCCTGTAGTGTGAGATGTCCCCATCTGTTGATGACACTAGCACCAAGAGTGTCTGTGAGCAGGAAGAGGTATCTCAAGTCCCAGAGCAAATGCCATCTTGCTGCTCATCTCCACAGGATCCAAAGACAAACACACGCACTCAGTTCTGTGGTCAGCGCTCAAAGGGCATCTTCAGAGGACGAGTATGTCTGGGGCTTTCCTCTGTCACTCCATTAACATTGCTATATGAGGCCTGGCCTCAAGGTTAGCATGGTTTAAAAGATTCTTCCATATGAGCAAAGTCCACCTTCATCTGGATATCTGCATTGTGGTCTTGTCCAATGTGACTGTGCCAGTGACGGAAAACTCATTGTGCAACAACAGCTCCCATCAGAATTGAGAGTTAACCAAAGCTGAAGGCACTACCTCATTTCAACACTTGTAAAAATTAAAATGAATTCCTTTGGGGGCTCTGACAATGTCATAAAAAGGGAACCATGGCTCCGGCTCCAAAATGTAACACCCAGAGGACTAGAAAGGAGGAAAAATCACTTTAGTAGTGACTTTACTACTAATTCCTGATTGATTCCATCAGATTTAGAGGCCAAACTTGCTTCCAAGTTCCAAGGCCCAACCATTAAAAGCCACCCACACTGTGATACTCAGGCAGATGTCTGTGTGTATCACTGACATATATCGGAAAGAAACAGCACTGCAAATGTGTCATATGCCATGTTCCAGCGCCACCAGTGGTAAATTCTTTAGCTGAAGCATCAGATGCTTTCCAGGATGGGTGGCTCTGAGTTCTGCTTCTCCAGGTGACATCATGCTGCAAACGGTCATGTCATGGAATATGCCTGGTGTTCCTGGATGGCCACAGATTTGTACAAAATTGTAAAGAAAAGGAAGGAGATAGAAAACACCTTTAAACTGAATGATTGTTCTTCTGCTTCTCCATTAAAAGTATGTTTTTCAGGGTATATCTGTGCATCCTTGGCACTTGGGTAGAGACTTCTGTTTTGATTTGGCTTGCCCAGTATGTGCAGACCTTCTTGCACCTTTTGTACTGTTAGTACTGCTTTATTTCACTACTGGGCCAAGACAGGGATAAACTCTTGTCTGGCACAAAGGTACAACCACGGTTTTGTACTGTAGGAATAAGCAGTGGTGCAGGTCTCTTGGGCACTCTGCATCTCTCAGACAGGCAACCCCACTTCATCTTCCTCCACAAGCAGAAGCACTTGCAAACATGCAATTAAGAGATAACGTCAGTGAGACAGAGCATAACTGCAGCATAACAGTCTCTTGCCTCTGTATAACTACCACAAAAAAGCAGCAAGATTTATTTCCCAAGTGGAAGAGGCAGATTTGACCCCACGATAACGACCTCTTACAGTTACCTCCATGGTGGGTTTGGTCAGTGGCTAGTGTGTCCAGGAGTGTTTTGTTTTGGCAGTGGGCTGCTGGAGCAGCTGTTCGTTGCTGAGCAGTTTACATGCCTCTTGGCTTAGAGCATGTGGATATACCCAAACTGCTGAAATACCATTCGGTCCCCGGCCTCCTATTTCCCTTGAGGACGGCCTGCAGCCTTGTGGGAGAGCAGCTATGCATAGCGATGGCACTAGTAGACCTGAGGCAGGGGAGGCTGAAGTTTTTCCTCAAGCCAACAGATCACAAATCTCCATTATACAGCTTTTGCAACCTGAGTTTGGCCACATGTTCTTTCACAACAGAGGGGAGAATGTATGTCCGTATGAGAGGGAGACTAGAATCACTGTGCTTGCTGGGATCTTTTATTGGCAGTGTCAGGAGAAAAAGCAAGAACGGGTTGGCTGGTGGGAGAAAACAAATTGTTTGCTCAGAAGTGAATAGATCAGCTGTGGCAGTGCAGGGTAATCACCTTTCTCCTGTCCCTGGTGTCACTGCTCCGTGCCCAGGGTCACCCAGTAGATGGGTCTACTGAGTATTCACCAGCTTGGTGCCAAACCTCCTGGCCATGACAAGGGCTCTGCTTTTGTCTGAAGTTGCTCAAGGAGGTGGCAGGATCCCATCGGCAGACGGAGTTGTGGGGTAGTGGATCTCAGGTGGCAATCAATGGTGAGGAACTGGGGGAATCACAGCCCAGCCCAGGAAATACCTGACTGCCATGTCCCCAGGGATCAGAGGGAACATACCTGGCTGGGGTGGATAGGCAGTTTGGAAGAAGGTTCCTGTTGTTGAGATAGACGCTTGGCTCAAATCCAAGGGTGTCAGTAGGCAACTTTTACAAGCACGAGACACTTAACAGAAAACTCCCAGTGCTTTTCTGTTCTGTATTTTCCCCTAGTGAAATGGGATAGGTCTTATCTTCCTAAGGAAACTGTCCAAAATTTGTTTCCTGAGAACAACCCCCCACCTTGCCTAATTGCTGCACACAGCTAAAAATAGATACGCTGCTTTCCACTGAACTGCCTGTGCAAAGCAGACAGGCTTTAGGGCCTTGCTGGGAACTGTAGCTTTTGAAGACTCCTCCACATCGATGCAAAGCAGAGAGTATGCAGATAAAGGCTGCTGACTAGCAAAGCAAACATTCCCCTGGCTGAATTTTTCCTGTATCCAAAATATGGCTCTCTCTGGCCTGCTCAGTCTTTCCTCCTTTGTAAGATGTGCCAGGACTCCCTTTAATGCCTTGCTGCCCTTGCTTCTTCACTTCTCACCCAGGAATACTTGAAAGTCAATGGCTCAGCTCAACCTCTGTCTGCAAACAGGGGCTAGAAATGACATCTTGGTGATTCTCCACCAAGAACTGGAGGGATTTGATTCCTAGGGATCCTCCAGTGCTTTTACTGTCTTCTACAGAGGACTCAGAGCCAGGGTCTTGTTGTAAAGCTTGCCAGAATTAATGTGGTGCACATGTCAACTCCCAGAGCTGGCACAAAGGAAGATGAGAAAACCGGGAAATACTGTTAAAAATGCTTGTCCTGACTCCAGTTCCTATGTCTTCATCCACCAGAGAAAGGAGCTGCAGGCCTGTGGCAGCAACAGCCTCAGAGAGGATCCCAGCCAAGGGAAACCAGTGCTTTTGGGAGCATGGTGGGAAACAGGAGGAACACATGGAGGGTTGTCCTCCATGCCAAAATGTCTCACTGCAGCTCTGAGGACCACACTCCAATGCAGAACCACCAGGGCAATTTTCTGGAGCTGCATTGCTTCTATTTGCAACAGCCCCTTGGCTCAGTCCTTCAGCACTGGTTAAGCTGCAGGGACATACCTTCTGGCAGGTCTCTGGGGGATGGGTTTGGTGTTGAACGAGACACACCTTAGTGGAACAGCCTTTCACAGTGCTCCATGCTCTTCTTCCACACCCTGGCAGACAGGGACTCGATGGGATTTTAATGTTCAAAAGGCGCAGGAACTGCAGGAGGAACCAAGGCATGCACCCAAAGCAAGCTGTTGCCTTCTGGTTCCTCAGCTCGCAGGAAATATGGTTTTGAAAGTGTCCTGCTCCATCAGTGAAATGGGTCACAGAGAGAGGAAAAAGAGCTATCTTTCTCTGCAGATACAGACAACGGTTTTCTGAAAAGTGCAGAGCTGAAATGTAAACTTGAAATTTTCTATCAATAAGAGACTGAAAGAGGGGCAAGCATCTTGAGCACGGACATATAACTCATTAGGACCACCAGCTACTCAGTACCTATGAGGAAATACCCAGTAAAACCGCATCTTTGAGTGACTAAATAGTTCATCATTTGCTGGGACTGAATAGAAAATGGATTACTGGGGCTCTAAGGCTTGATTTCTGAGTGGTGGGGATTTCAGGAAGACTGATGGTTTCCTGCAGCTAGTGTGTCACAACTACTGGCCCCATGCAGACATCTCAGAAACCCTCAGGCATCTCTGACACCACCACACACTTCCCTTCAAGCAGCAGAATTGCCTTCTACATCTCCATTGACTACAATTGAAGCTCAGACATGGTTTGCAGGTAGACATCCACTTGTTCTGGGGTATTTTCAGTGTTTTACTCCACAGGAAACAACTCATTTTATGAGCTGTGTTGAAATGGGGGGCATAGGAAGGAAAAGGAAATTCCTGAAGACCTTCCTGATCTCAGACAACTCATGGTTGGTTATCTGGTTTTATGCAGAATGAGAGATGAATTCCACTGAAGTTTGCAGAAACTCTGTGTGAGAGTAAAAAACAAGGATTTCAGCTTCCCGAGAAAACCCGCTCACTAAAGCTCCCTCGAAATTCAAATACCAGATTGATAAGGTCAGGGAAAAGCAATCTTGGCTGCTTATCCAAAGGCTAATCACTGATCTTTTGTGCTGGTTGTGAGTAGAATCTGCATCTTGATAAAATATAATCCTGTCATCAGCTTCTGCTGAGAGAGGTTGAAGGGAGGAGTTAGCAAGAAATCTGGTGCCCTTCTTCCAACGAGGGATTTTTGCAAAGTGCTGCTGGCTTTTACTGAGCAGGATGGATTCTCATTGATCTTGACATATTTTGGATCAAGGGAAAAACCCTGAGGAAGGGGAATGCATGGGGCTGAAGGATGATGGGAGTCCCAGGAACTGTGACAGTGAGACGTGTGACCTCATTTTCACCAGAAACTGGGAAAAAAAGATGCCACACCAAACCGCAGTGTCTTGCAGCGCTGAATTTGTTTGGCCTGGTTTTTAAATAAAAGGCAGAATTGCCTTGCTTGGGTGTGCTGCCTGTCTGCTATTATCCCCCAGAAATCAGGGCTGGGGTGCACAGTTTTCCCTTGGCTCTCTGCACAGCCCTGCCCCACTCTTTGCATTCAGGGACTTTCTGGGAAATGCTGACCCTTACCAAGAACACAAAGTTCGGAAGCAAGGTCCTGTGACATGACTCCCGCTAACTCCATGAAACTTTGGACAGCCTGGCTGAGACTCATACCATCAAATGTTAGACAAGCAAAAATAAGTTGCCTAAATCTGAGCTAGTCTCCCTCTGGTTCCCTTTATAGTCTGTGGAGAGGAGTCAGAGTCTGCTGGAGAGCGGTTCTTCTGACGTATTTTAAGATGGGATGAGTCACTCTCTGAGAGAACCTGTTTTTCCCCATTGACCGTGAGGGGAGTCCAGGATAGCTAGCTCAGACTTGTGTGCCTGACTTCAAGACGAGCCCTACTCCACCTGTCTGCTTTTGTGGGGCTGCATGCTGTTGATTATTGCTGCCAGTGCTGCGTGCATTGCATTATTGAAGGAACAAATACATTCCTCCATGGCCGCAGCATCGCAATGAGACATCACATGCTTGGGTATGTCTGATAACTATTCTGATCACAGAGCTAGCGGCTGCCAGGGTCAGGCTGAGCTTCCAATACAGCTAAAACTGTCACATTTTGTGTGAACGGAGTTATAAATGGGCCCTCGACAAGCATTTCTGCTACAGCAGAAATCAGGAGAGATGTTATGTCGTAGGGTGAGCCCTCTGTGTCGAAAGGACTTGCGACATGAGGCTGAAACCGAAATGGGTAAGTAACAGACAAACTCATTATCTGCCTGTACACAGAGAATGGTGTGAAAAGAGCCAGGCCCTCCTTGACTCTGCTGTGTGCTGGTGAATCCTACTGTGGCTCCAGTCAAACCAATTTATTCTAGCATGAGTGAAAACAATATCTGCTCTGGGAATGGTAAAGGATGAGAGGGTCAGTGAGGCTCATGCAGGCAGCTTCCTTCAGTATTAATGTATCTAATGTTAATTCTAGGAAATAAGAACCATTTGACACATCTGCTCTTAGTTACATGCACAGGCCCATATTTGCCAAATCGGTTGTTGAAAGCTAGACACTGAGGCTGTCAACATGTGTCTGCTTCTGGATTGGGTTGTCCTAATAGAGACATTCCCAACCTGCTCCTTCCATTCCCATCACCCTCTGTCCAGAGCCTCTCACCTCAAATCTGCTGCTGGTTTGCTCCAGAGGCCATTGCCTCACCTGTTCCAACTCAGATGAGCTACTTCAGCTAAGATCAACATGTTAATCCCCTTGAAAAAGTCTTTGTCTGTAGCTTTGGCAGTGGAGCATGCATTGGAGGACATGCTGCATTCCTTCTAACACTGTCATTTCAGCTGGTCACTGGCTTTCCCTCTAGCATGAGGCAATGAGCATCAGACAATGTGGCTGGCCAGAGGCTTTCCACGTGCTCCAGCTGCTGGACTCTAGATTAGCTGGTCTCCCTACAAGTAATCCAAAAGGCAAAGTGATTTTCATAATGACTGAGAAAGCAGAAAAAAATCATGCCTTACTGGAGATGCCGACAGTCTTAAGATTGGGGAGAACATAAAGAACTTTCCCTGACATGAATGTTGGACTCTCACGAGGTGTTGTTGTGGTTACAATGGGGCAAGCCAGCCCTTGTTGATGTCCTGCTGGGCAGCACCGAGCCATGCTGGGGTGGTGGCTTGAGCAAATGATCCATTTTGAAGCCACAACTGCAAGAGTGCATGGAAATGAGGTTTGCAATTGGCATCTGAGGTGAGTTTCTCTAACTGTCTCATTGCAAAAATGCAATACAGATAAAGTCTCTCCGCAAAATAGTAGCCCATCCCAAACGGAAAGGAAGACATAGCCTCTAAAAGTGGTTCTGTGTGTTGAATTAAGTAAAAACCAAACAAAAAAAAGAAATTAATTTTGGAGTTTTGAGCAGCTGCTGAGCCCTTCTCAATGACTTCTCCCACTCAAATATTGACTTGAACCCAGCAGGTTCTCTTTTGGCCTTCCATTAATTCAATGACCACCTTCTACACTCCTCCTTGGTTAAATCTGAGGTGTAGGAAAGGACAGGGCTGATCAGGTTGTGGTCAAAACTTCAGCCTGCACACAGGACATACACCATGTTCATTTCAACCAGCTGCTCACACAGGCACATAGAGAAGTTGGGCTGGTGAAAAACTTGCCTCCCAACTCCCATGAGTTCCATCCCAGGTGCTTGCTGTCACTACTACTTTCAGCTGTGATTTTCTTCTGTTTTGCACCAGCATAAATAACCACACAAGACAAAGAATGATAATGAACCCAGCCCTGGTCCTGCCATGGGGGATACAGCCATCAGAGAATAATAGTAAAATGGAATGGCCTGGGTTGGAAGGCACCGTAAAGATCATTTAATTCCACTCCCCCTGCCATGGGCAGGGTTGCCAACCACCATATCAGGCTGCCCAGGGCCCCACTCAACCTGGCCTTGAATACTCCCAGGGATGCGGCATCCACAGCTTCTCTGGGCAGCTTGTGCCTGTGCCTCACCACTCTCTGAGTAACGAGTTTCCTCCTAATATCCAACCAAAATCTCCCATCTTTTGGTTTCAAACCATCCCCTTTGTCCTGTCACTGTCAGACCCTCCTGTTTATAAGCACCCTGGTACTAGGAAGGCCACAATGAGGTCTCCCCAGAGCCTTCTCTCCACCAAGCTGAACAAGCCCCTCAGCCTGTCTTCATAGGAGAGGTGCTCCAGCCCTCTGATTGTCTTAGTGGCTCTCCTCTGGACCTGCTCCAGTAACTCCACATCTTTCTTGTGCTGGGGGCCCCAGTCCTGGATGCAGTGCTCCATCTGGGGTAAGAAGCACCCTGGAGCTGTTAAGACAGCACAAGAAGAAACAGCTGCCAACAATTTCTAGCTTAAGCAGCAGGTGGAGATGCTGTCAGAGCCCATAAGAACTCAGTTCACTTGTGGCAGGGTTGGGTGATGCATATGCCTGAATGTCGGCCAGATGCAGTCTTCTGGAGATCTCTCAGAAAGCCTGCCTTAGCCCTGTGCTTTGATTCCTCAGCCCAAGCAATACTTTGGAGCTGGTCCATGCAGAATGTCCTTTACTAGTGTCTGGACAAGCTTCAACTTGTGTTCCTGGAGTGTTCCACACCTCCAAAAAAATGCATCTTTCCATCTGCTAATTAACACAATCTTTGGCAACTCCACTGAGCAGAAGCCACCAGCCCTCCCACACACTCCTATTTCTGTGACACTGGCATAAGGAGCAGCTCATTTGACACCCATAAATCTACCTCACGGTAAAACCATGTGACAGCACAGGGAAACAATTCCCTCAATTTTTTGGGACATTTTCCCCCAGGAAAATGGAAGAGAAAGGTAAAAAAGGGGATAATAATAATAAAAACAATAATAATAATAATAGAAAACCCTCTTTTTTTATGGAAATAAAATACATGGTGATGGGGGTGGGGTTTCTCTTCAAAGAGGGGCTAATTGGTTTGTATAAGCTCCACCAGCGTTGCTGGAGGAAATCCGTGCAGTAAACTGCTCATTTGGCTCCTTGCTTCCAATTCCTATTCATGTATGCACTGCGTTTGACTGCAAATTGCTGCCATTTCCATAAACTCGTCACCTCTTCCTCTGAGTGTGTTAGCAAAAGAGGGAAATCAAATGCTCTGCACTTTCCCTCAATAGCTCTTAGCGCATGTTTTGGCTTTAAACGAGAACTAAATGCTTTCTAAGCAGCATCTGATGTTGCTGGTTATCTTCTTGCCACTCTGTGGCTTTATGGCCCGGTGCCTTTAGATAACAGATAGCATTAGATGCTAATAGGAAGGCAGGTTTCTTGAGACAGGGTCAAAACATGACTTAAGCACTATTGCAGGAAGGAAAATATTTACTGGTGTTGCTTCTTTCTGCACATCTTAATGATGCCATAACTCAATCACAAGAGGACAGCAAGCACTTGGTAACGTAGGCCAGATCTCTGGGGGCAAAAACACTAAAAAATGGAGAAGAAAAGGGGTTGCACCAGGGTAAAATCAACAAATAGCATCCAATGGTGTTGCATCCCAGAGTGAAATGGGAGTGGGATGGGCTGAAGGAGGTGGAAGGAGAGGCGGGACGGGCTGAAAGACCTGGAAGGAGGGGCATTGCACGCCTCCAGGCCCCCAGTGAGGCCATGCTCCAGGGTCTGGAAACCACCTGCAATTTCTGGGCTGGGGATTCCCATGGGAAGGGGCTGCTGCGGGCAGGGGCTGTGCCAGAGCACAGTGTGTTTTGTCTCCTCTTGACTTCCTAGAAAGAGGAGAAGGGAGCAGAGCTGGAATCGCGAGGAACCAATGAAAGCTGTGACAGATGAGCCTTGGCAGGGATGACCATGGCAGCTTCCACCTCTGTTGGCAGAAAAGCAATTCCCCCCGTGGCTCAGCTGCTTAGAGTCAAACCCAGCCCAGTGCCAGTTTGGGAACAAATGCTAGCGTGGTAGGACAATGTTGTCCAACTGCCCCATGGCTGGTAGAGCAGAGAGGCAGTGCAAAACAGCTGCAGCCATGCTGGGCAAAGCTTCTTTGGCAAAACCTCTTGGTTTAGGCTGACAGCTCATGGCATTGTTGCCATGTCGTAACTTCTGCTTGGATGCCCTTAAGCCAAGGTGAAGAAAAAGTTCAAGTCCATGGGCCCCGAAGGCCACTTGAATCCCTCCTGCAGGGGAACTGCTATTAAAGGGAGTTTAATACCCATCTAAGCCACATTATTTGTGCACTATCAAGTGGCCATGGGGAAAAAGCTGGACCAGTGAAATTACTCTTTCTAAAACGAGGGGGGAAATATGATCCAGCCAAATGCAGCCGTGTTGCTGAAGGGAGTAGAACAGGGCATCTCCGTGATGTGGTGATGGCAGACCACATTTGCACCTGTGTGGAACATGCATTGGCCCTGCATTTCTCTCTGCATTATTTCCTTCTTTGTAGCTCTGGCCACATCTCTGTCCCCATGAACCACAACAAGAATTTTATCTTTCAGTTTGTCTGGGTGGAAGACTCAGGCACACAGCTGGGATGCTATTCCTGACTCTGCTGTGATTAAAATACTAATAACTTATTTATTTATTTATTTATTTAATCTTAATTTTGCACACACTAATGCATCAGTGACATAATGCTTGAATATCTCTGAAACTTCTGGGTGCTTTCAGTCTCCAGCTGTGGCCCCTGTCTTAGCCCAGTTAGAGCCTGGATGCCCAAGCTTGCACTCCTGTTTATTTGCAAAGAACTCTCAAAGCCAAAACACTCCACACACCCCTTCCATTTTTACAGGCTTTTTCCTTAATAAGGTATAAGTAGCTTATTCTTGCATGTCCTATGCAAAGTCCAGATGGTAGTTAGAAAGGGCAGCCCCATCAGACACCCACCAGCTGTCGCCTGTAGCCTCCACGCCAACCTTCCCCAAAACAGCCTTTTATTGCCTGCAACTCTTTAGTTTACACTAACACAGTGTTGGGGTTTTTTTGGAAGAACAATGAACTCTTGATCTGAGTTGCAGGATTGCCACCGATTTAAAGACAATGCTGGCCAGGCAGTGACTATGGCTACAATTGATTATGGGATAGGAATTATTTCTTTCTCTGTTTCTAGAGGATAGGACAGCACTTTTTTTCCTGGTAAAACTAGTACCCTCTTCCCACAGCTATCACTAGTGAGCTATTCCTTTAATCATTCCAACAGCAGTGGAAAAGAAAAATTCTTAAAGAAATAATAAGCTGTTACTGCAAGAGCACAAAAATTACCAGGAGGATTCATGAACAAAAGTATGTTTGCACATGTACTTTGTTGTGCTTGTCTTTTTATTTTTTAGTTTTAGTTTCTACCTTTATCTCAAGTTTTCTACAGTCACTCTGAAGAGAATGGTCATGAGCTCCTCTATCAGGCTAATAAAAGTGCAGTGGAGTCAACAGACCTGTCTCTGTTGACTTTAAGCTTTAGATCATGCAAGAGAGAGTAAAAACAAACCCCTTATGACAATAACAAAGTTACTGGGGTTAATGTATCCTTTTGATGCCAAAGATCTTTCAGGATTCATGTAATTCTGAGGAACAAAAAACTTTTAAAACTCCCAGCTGCGCAGCCTTTGATTCACTTTAATCCCCGTAAATTCAAGGCAAAGCCAGATGAGCTATTTAACCCAGGATGCATGTGCCCCTGCTGAATTCTCACCTTCAGTCAAGTCTGCTTGCAGACAAGAGGAGGTTGCTTTGGATGCATGGGGGAAATTAAAGCTGCCTTTTGTTCCTAAAATATTACATCTCACTCCCTCCTTTTCTCTGTCTTTTCACAGAATCATGGAATCATAAAGGTTGGAAAAGACCTCGGGGATCATCTAGTCCAACCATCAGCCTAACACCACCATGCCCACTAAATCATCACCCTCAGTGCCACATCTACATGTTTCTTGAACACCTCTGGGGAAGGAGACTCCACCACCTCCATGGGCAGCCTGTTCCAATGTCTGACCACAGTTTTGGAGAAGAAATGTTTCCTAATACCCAACTTGAACCTCCCCTGGGGCAGCTTGAGGCCATTACCTTGTGTCCTATTACTAGTTACGTGGGAGAAGACCGACCCCCACCTCACTACAACCTCCTTTCAGGTAGTTGTAGAGAGCAATAAGGTCCCTGGGCAACCAGTTCAGCTCACCAATCCTGTCCTGCCCTCCTCTGTGCTAGCCTAAGGGGATCACGTCAGAGATCGGGCCTAGCTGCAGTCCGGTGTTGGTGGCCTGTTTTGAAGTGCACTTGCTGCCCAGCGTGGCCTTCCCAGGGCAGGAGCACTGTGTCTCAGTGTGAGCAGTGACCTGTCAGTGCCTTCTGCCCTTTGCCAGCCATCAGGGACAAGCTCAAAGCCTGCTGAGAAAGCCAGGCCTCCCTCACTGACACCCTGCTGTCCGTTATGCTGTGCCTCAGGAGAAGCCCAATCTACCCCACCCCTTTGTCAAATCCTACAGTTATCTCCTTCCTGCAAAGCCAAAGAGGACACCTGTTCACACTACAGTCCTTCCAACGCCAAACCCCAGTCACTGCTTGTTTAAATCAAAGGCCAAGCCGAGCTGGAGAGGACTTGACCCTTGCAGGAGCCCAAGACATCTGCTGAGAGGCTCCAGCCTCCTCTCCCAGTGGCAGATCTGAGGGAACCAGGCACCAGCCCTCCCCATTATTGCAAGACAGCTTAATCAGAAGGGTTTTGTGATAAGGAAAATGATTACCTAACTGGCTGGTTAAGTGGCTGGGAGTGAGTGGATGCACAAGGGCTGCATGGTCCTGGCAGAGGGAGAGATCAGTGTTATCCCAAGAAAATGCAGAGCTGGAAGCCCTGGGGGATATACATAGAAATTGTGCAAAATCTGCAGCCCCAGAAACCCTGCTGCTTTCTCAGAGTAATTAGCTGAACACTAAGTGCTGTTTGCCTGAGAGCTGGAAATAGCAGCACTGAGAGAAAGTAGATGCCGGTGCATTCATCAACGCAGGCATTGCTGACTGGTGTTCAATGATTAAAATGCTTTGTCTCGAAATGCCCGTGAGTATTCACCACTCTGTTGCTGAGAGATGCCCTCGCTGTCACTGCCAAATGTCTAACTCCTGTTTGTTGGGACCTGCCTTCTCCATCCAGGTGCTTCATTCATTCAGGTGGTGGCAATAAAGCAGCCAAACTGGTTTTCATACTGCATTTAATTCTGAAGCCTGTCACATTGTCTTTGTTTGGACTACAATCAGATAAAAATATCACTCAGATTTTTCCTCCTGACACCTCCGAAAGTTGCATTAAACTGCTTTAATGTGACTGGGAGTGATCCATGAAGTACAGGAGAGTTTTAAGATGGTGGCTCTAAGCTATAGCTGTCCTCTCCCTGTGAGGAGTAGGACTGTAATTTGTCCCCAGCGTCACTAAAAGTAGTAGAGTGTTAAAATATTGGTATTGCAGAGAAAACAGTTTTGGTTATGAAGCCATTTTCTTTAACTCCAACCCTTGGGGAAGGACAGGGTGATCCTCATGCCTGGTATAAGGTCTGCAAGGAGAGTTTGTTAAATCTAGATGAGCAACCACTCAGGTGGAGGAGATGGAGAGAGCCATTGTAGGGGTCAAGCTGATGTCTCAAGTCAGAGGAAAAAGCAGCATACTCAGACCTTAGGATCAATCATAGCAGCCGTGTGCAGGGAACAAGTGGATGTCCTGCACCCAAAATACTGTATGAAGGGCTCGGACAGAATTTATACCTTTACCAAGGAGCATTGCATGTGTGTCCATTCTCTAGTTAGGAAGCCCAGTGCAGTAACAGCAATGAAAATTTGGCTGCACTGAGGTGACACAGTGGATGGAAGCGTGGGAAGGCGGTGTAGGCATATCTGACTCATGTTGATGTTCTTGGGAACAGTCAGACACCAGTCCCACTCAAGGTGCCCTAACCTGGAGAATGAAAATGGCTTGCAGTCCTACCCAAGGGACAGCCTGAATGTCAGACCTCATTACCTGGACACTGAACATCTGAAAGCCACAAGCAGTAGAATTCATAGGTGAAGGAGTTGGACTCTGCAGCCATTTCCCCCAGCAAAGTGATTTTTCAGAGCATTTTCACCAGGCAAATGTAAACAGGCTGTGCAAACGCAGCCAGATTTTCTCTCTTTTTTTTTTTT
>VXAV01002113.1:540941-575551 GCA_013399715.1 Alectura lathami | reverse complement strand
TTTTTTCTTTTCCTCTAGACATACTTTGGGAGGCATTTGTTAGACCACAGCCACAGCTTGCCTCAGCTCTGCTCTGCTGAAGATATCCCTCCCCAGCTGGCAAGCCAGCCCAAACGATTTGCAGAAAGAGGACTCGCTTTTGTTATTTTCTTCCCAATTCTCAAAAAAATGAAACAAGGAAATAATACCTGTTTTCAAGGCCTGATTTTCAAGAATTCAACATGTCTTGTTGTGGATTTTCTGTCTCAGTTCCAGTTAATTTAACCTCCACTCTTCCCCATTCTTCAAGATGCTGAGCCAAGAAATCAAGCCTAGACACTCCTTTTGGTCCTGTGTCACTCATGGTGTCCTCCAAGACATTAACCCAGCTACTCTCCTCCTGCTGCAAGTCAAACAATAAAATATCTTCTCACAACTCAACTCTTGAGATCCAGCTTGACCTGAGCTCTTGTGGGGTGCTTCTCCATCTCTCTGGGACCCATGACGAGAGTGGGTCCTTTTGGGAGTTTCAAGCCACAGGGAACCTATGTTCTGCATTTTAAGGGCTGGCAAAGTCTGGATGGACGTAGTTGGAGAAACCTTGGAAAATCTGCTGGAAAGCCACCTGCCCAGATGAAACCCATCCCCATGCCATTTTCTAGGTCAGTGCTCACTTTTTTCTGAGGTTTTCTGAGCCCATGGTCTGTGGCTTGCAGATGTCTTAGCAACATTTAAGTACCTTACTCCTAATGGGTTCAACTGGGTACCAAAATACTGTGTGGGCTCTTTCTCCTGCTGTTCAAAGCTAGGTTGTGGCCAAAGCAGGCCGTATATACTCTTACAACCCCTCTTGATAAGTCTAAGCAGGCCCTGTCTCCTTGTTGTGCTCACTAGCAATCATTTTACACCAATAAGGCAGCCTCTTGGCTACTTACTCATTTTTAATTTAATTTCTCAGGTAGTGACCTCCTCTTCTACATGCCTGACAGAGCTTTACAGCAGCACACTAATATGCCCACAGCTTTGATTTTCCTGCAGCCGCCATCAGTGATTTACATTAGCTGAATTAGCAGCACTTCTTGCCCCAGAAAGAAAGAAACAACAAAAAAGAGCTGATCAGATTTTCTGGCAAATAACTTATCCTGACAGCACAGCTATCAATCACTAGCCCCCCCCTCCCTAATGGGGAGAATAGAGAGAGACTCGGATAGAGAATCTGCCTCCAATCCACCCACACTTCCACAGAGGTAAAGGCTGAAGTAACTGAGAATTTGTGCAGTGCAGTGTCTTCCCCTCCTCTAATTATCCATTTTTCTTCCCCTCCTCTAAAGCTCCTTCTCTCTGGTCATGGGCTCATAATTAAGGCTCTTCTGGTCCTGGAAGGGTCAAAAATTGAGCATAAACGCAACACCTGAGAGCTGAGCTGGAGGGAGGTGAGCAAAGAGTGAAGTTGTATCTGGAAGCTTTCCGGCTCCAGACATATCAAGGACTTTCTCACTCCTAAATCAATGGTTTGCTACTATCTCTTGCCATGTCTCATCCCAGCACTAAGCAGCTATTTAAGGGCAGGGGTGCTAACCCCACCTCTCTCTCTCGTTCCTTGCACCTTGTCTGAATTACAGGTGCAATTTTTCTGGAATAGCTTTGGTAGGCATCAAGCAGTAAACTCTGCTTTGGATACAAGGATTTTTGCTTTCCCTTCTTGTCTACATATTTTTAAGCCAAAACCCACAAGAGAAAAAAAAAATCCTTCCACCTGGAATGAGGCTCAGAAAAGAAGCTCATTAAACTTTGATGATTACCCAGTCAAATGCAGCTCTGTTGGACAAAGAGATAGCTACCGTTGAGGACAAGCCAGTTTTTCAGGACTCAGCTCAAAGGGGCTGTTGGCTAAATGTGGGAAAGCTTGGCAAGGGATTCAGCTCCATGGAGGAGCCTGATCAGAGAGCCAACCTGACAAAGGGTTCTGGCACTTAGAGAAACCAAGGTCTCTCCAGCCACTTGAAAGGAAACTTGTGTAGAAGAAAGAACAAAGAGGTAGAGTTTTTGTAACACAGGCATCCTTTAAATTGAAGAACCCATGCAGGGAAAAAAAAAGGCTTCCTTAGAAGAGGAGGGAGAAGTGAATGGTTGAAAAGAGAAATCCTGTGTAGGAGGAGAAAGATATAGGGCATTTTGGGGGGTATATGAAAAAGTCAGCAGAATGAAAGAAAAAAACAAGGAAGGGAAGTACCTGCAGATGTTATATTGCTTTTACTGCATCTTTTCCTTGTGCTATAGTGAAGGGTGACTGCTTTGAGTTCTTGCAAACTACATGCACTTGCACAATCCTGCAGCTACATGGACTTGGAGGAGAAGAACTTGGGATTTCGGCTGGTGCCTCTGCACCCTGGAGTCCCATTTGTGGGCCAGGGAGGCAGCAAACACATCTCTGAGAGGGTATGGGGAGGGTTTGGGCAGCTGGTGTGAAAATGAACAGCGAAGCCTCTGGCAAACCTGTGAGTGTTTGTTGATAACCCCTCTACCTCTGTCATGTCAGTGAACCTCTGGCTGCCGACACCGATCAGCAGGAAGAGTTGGAAATTTTGTTTTAAAATCAATGTCTTCCAAAGGCTGGGCTTTCAGCTAAGGGATTTCAATATATATATATATTTTTTTTTCTACACATAAATTCACTTTAATTTGAAAACACTTGTTACTGAGGAACAGACACCGAATGCCTCAAACTAAAATTTGTATCTATAGATGTATACATACACACAGGGATGTGTTTACGTTTTGTATAACTGTGTGCATACATGTTTATTTGTAGATAGATATACTTGTCCATAACAAGTTGGCAGACGGCCTTTCTCTGAAAAGGGGAATTTTTCCATGGAAAATTTTAACAAAATCGAAACTCTTCTCGCAGACCACCATTTCCCCCTTGACACCCGTGGGTTCCTCTTGGCTGTCACCGTGTTTACCCAGAGCCAGGGGTGGTGGCACAGACAGCCGTGCCAATTCTTTACCCCAGAGTACCCACACATAGGGGAACCCCAGGACTGCACCATCCTGGACACCACAGGACCCTCGTGCTCTGCGTGTGTCTGCAGGGCTGGACGATGGCCCTGGTAGTGGCCAAGGGGTGTTTCATACATATCCTGGGCTTAGAGTGAATTGGGATTGAGAAACACAGGCATAAAAAGTTTGCTTTTAAAAATTGAACCCTATAGAGCCCAAATATGATTTCTAAAGTGTGAATGTTAAATCCCTAGCCATATACTCCATGAAAGGTAGACGTCCTACTTCTTTGCTCTGTCAAGGAAACGAGGGTGGCAGCAAGCTGAGAAAAAAAGGAGCTATGGGGTGAAAGGAATATTGAGATCCTTTCTTGTATCTTCTTTGCTTGCAGAGCCACCCTCCGAAGAGCACTGTTTTTTATTAGCAGCCCCAGCCTGCAGGATGTGATCAGATACAGCCCATATGAACACCACATCTCCGTTACAACACGGAGCTGGCTCCAGGCCATCTTTAGATATTTGCTGTGCAGACCTGCCCAGGAAGCCTGCAAAGACCTTATCACTTCTCTACGGTGTGGGCAGGGACCCATAGCACAGAGTCCATGTGCCCTGCACCTGGCCCCTAAGTTGGAGCAGAGGTGACAAGATGGGTGGCACGAAGGGACAGGTGAGGACTCCGATAATTTTAAGGCATGTCCTCAGGAGTGAATGTTGCACAATGTTAACTTCACACCCACAACTGAAGGCTGTGGGATGCAGCGTTTTACTTCAGGTTATCAAAGCGTAAATGTCACCCAGGGAATATCATAACAGGGCTCAGTTCCCAGCCCTGTGCAGCCTGGTCTTGGAGTCACTCCTTATTCCCTGCTGTTATTTCTACAGCCCTCCCCAGGGTGCTCCATGATTCATGGCTATGGGAAAGAAAACGGGAAGAGGTGAATTTGGGGAGGAGAGGGTAAATGGATATCGGTGGTGCAGTGGGAAGGTCAGCTGGAGGAAGGAGAGGTCAGGACAGAGGGAGCACGGATCAGATAACAGGTCAGACATGGTGGAAAAAAAAAAGACAGGAAATTGACATTTGTTACAGGAGAAAGGGAGGAAGCGAGGGAAGGGAATGAAATGGGTGAGGATACGGTTAAGTTACCAGCCAGAGAAGATGTGAGGTGTAAGGAGGCAATTTTTTTTTTCTCCAAAATGGACAGATGGGCTTGAGTGCAATGTCTCACCAACTGAAAGCAATTTCAGGGAATTATTCTTCAGTAAAAAAAAAAAAAAAAAAAAAAAAACTTTGTTATTTTTTGTAGAAATATTTCACATCTCTTTGAAGCTTCTCTCATATTAACAAATTATCTGAGCAATTTATGAAAAACACTCCAAGAGATCGCTGTGGTCAGACAAAGTGCATGCTTGGCCTGAAACTGATATTTCATTAAAATACTGATTCCTCCCGCCCCCTCCTAACTGGAAAATATTCGTTTCTGGTTACCCCACAGCAAATACGTTTATTTTTTCCTGTCTGGCTGCCCCTCACCCCGATCAGTTATTTGTGCAGTTCTGCTTTTCAGCAAATTTACACAGCTGACAGCCGAGTATGAGTACCGCAGATGGGCACAAGAAGGAAGTCCTGTTAAGCAAGAAAGGTGATCGCTGGAGTCTGACCAAGCTATTGCCTGCCAGTATTACTGGAGCAGAGAGCAGTTCTGCTATGGGGGCAGGAGCACTCTGCTGGGCTGTGGACACGTAGCTGCATGCTGCTTTGTATCCTTGACAGCATCATTTTAGTCCAACTTGCAGCCAGTCGAGTTTGCAAGAAAACAGCATTTTGAGCTCTTTTCAATGTCTTGTGTGTGTGTGTGAATTAGCAGGGCAGCTCATGCAGGAAGCTGGGCACAGATGGAGCAAGAGCCTGGCTCTGCTGCAGGGGTTCCAGCCACAAAACCACACCAGCTTCACCCAACAGCTATCCTGGCTGTGTTGTGGGATCCAGAGCTCAGAGCAGGGTGAGGAGCTGTGGGAAAATCAGGAAAACTGCTGGTGCTGAGTGGTAGGGGCTGGATTACCCCAGTGTGGGCATATTCTACTGTCCGTGTTCTGCAAAGAATGGGCAAACACAGCTTGTTGCAACCACTTGGATTTAAAGAGTGACAATAACACAGCCTGCATATGCATGGGTCTGCGGTAAAGTGGCTTTGCACGCAGGAATTTGCACCTGGCTGGGCATAAAGTGGCCCACCATCACTCAGACAGCAGTTTGTGTTTGAGCAGAGCATCAGATTTTGCCTCCACTTGAGCTGCCTGACTCCCAGCTGATCCAGGAAAAACAAACAGGACACAGCAAAGGCATCGCTGTGCACAACTGCGAGCACAAGGATTGGCCAGGAGGGTTGTCATTTGCATCTCTGGTTACAAATACACAAATTTCTCAGGCTGGCAAAACCCTCTTTATTTTGTTGTAACAAGGTGGGAAGAGGGTTTTCATCATATTTTACCTGCTGCCACTCTGAACTGCAGCAGGGAGCAGAGTCACCGCGTCTCCATGCTGTGAGCAGCCTGTTTACACAAGGATTTGCTTAGGAGTGGATTTCGTTGCTGCTGAGTTTCTCTTGCCTTTTGTACTACTCATCTGCATTATGCTCACTCACAGAGCCAGTTCACATCCTATTCCTAAAGGTTTTACAGAAGATCATGTGATTTCACCGAACTCCCTGGCTCCTTGGGCTGCTCAGGTGTTGGCACACTGCTCCTGTGCAGCTGCAGTCTTGTTTCTGCAGCAATGCCACCCGCCTTTCACAGCTTCTCTGGTAACACCATCCTGGTCCAGGCTTTTCTTAGAACCAAACCTGACATTCCACAGCTTTGCAGGATTTTATTAATTGGAATTTATCCTAAGCATGTTTGAAGCCTCTGATATTAATGTGTAGCCATATAGAAGGCCAACAAGAGTGTTGCAAATGTGTTTGTTTCTCATCTTGGAAATTCAGGGATTTGCCTCCTGATTTTTTCCCTGATTGGACTCATGTGTGCTGGCAGCTGTGCACGAGGTGTGGTTTGCAGGGTGCAGGCAGTGGTCAGGGCATGCACAGACCCAGGAGTAGGTGCTGCCACAGGGAGCTGGCAGAGAAGTTACAGGACATGGTTTGCCCTGGGGTTATCTATCCAGCTGTGCTCGTGTTTGTGGCAACATGCGTGTGCCTCTGCAGTACACGCACAGAGCATCCTCCCGTTATCCACAGGAGGCCTTAGCTACACAAACAAGCACAGGAGATCTCAGAGGGATGAAAACCCCAAGCACCTGAACCCTTAGGGCTACTCCTGCTGCCAGCCCGTACCTGGCACTTGTTTCATTACAGGGATGAAAACAGCCCCAACTCCCTAGCCAGCATAATTTTTCCTGCAAATACTCCCTGACACATGGGTATTTGAAATTATTATTTACACCCTAGAAGGGAAGTAGTTACAAAGAGTGGGGCAATTAGCTTTTTTTCCTTGTTTTTTATTGGGTATCCTGGTTTACAGGTATGCCAGTGATGCTGTGAGTAAGGTAAGGGGTGTTAGAGGTCCTTAGTCTGCTGCTAAACATGCATTTCATGTTAGGCAAGAGACAAAACCATTGTGCCAGAGTGGTTTAGTTTATTCTAGGAACTATTACAGCCTATCCCTACCAAAGCACTCCTGCAATAGCAAAGGCTGCATCTTCCCTGGAAGAACAGCATCGTGCTGCATCTCCCACTGAACCCATCCATTTGCACAGGAGAATCTTGGGGTGAGTTTTTTACCCTGACACAAAACACCCCGCTAGCATAGCAGTGTCCCTGAGGTGCCTGGTTAACACCTCCTGCTGCAAACACAGCCTGTGGGAAGTGACTGGAGGCACAGGCAGTGTTCCCAGGTTGGAGCCAGGTTAGGAATTGGTGATGATGGAGCAGAAGTGTCAGGTCCCCTGCCAAGTTCTTCTGCCTGGGGGAAGCGGTTTTTGTTATATAGGCAGGCTCAGCATCTCCCCCATTGGGTCAGCAGCTTCTCCTCTGTGCCCATATGAACCCCCATCGCCTGTCCTCCCTTCAAACCCAGAAGATGTTGTAGGTGCTCAGTACCCAAATTAAGTTGCTTCACCTTCCCCACCCCACAAATCTGAAAAAGCAAAACTTTCCTTCTCCTTTTATTAAAAATAAAAAAAAAATAAAAAATAGAGAGTGACTGTTTCTAGCCTTTCTGGTTGCAAACCAAGGTAAACTTTCGCCTTTGAGTCTTCAGCCAGGCAGACTGCAACAATAACACCCGCAGAAAAGGGTGTGCTCCCATTCATCTCAATGGGTGTTAACTTGGAAGGGTAATTATGACCCCCGATGCCAAGAGCTCTAACCGTTTCGCTGCTGAGCATCCCAGCCCATAAATAAAGCCTCTGGCCGGCTGTGCAGAAACCTGGGTGGGAGGGAAGCCATGTAGCAATGAGGCATTGACTTATAGATGTGCCAGGAGCCTGAAACGCCTTGGCTCCTGCTGAGGCTCCCAGTCTCTCTGCAAGCCCTCTCCCATCTGCACCAGGGGGAACACGAGCCGTGAAGAATTTACTGGGTTTTCTGCAAAAACGGTCCAGCAGCGGTCTACTCAGCTTGGCTGAACAAAGGAATGAATGTCTGGCAGAAGCCTTGTGCTGGGTTTCCCTGGGAAACTCAGCTGGCGTTCAGATAAACAAGGTCCCAGGGAGCAGGGGAGGGAGCAGGGCGGAGGTGGATGCGGGGAGCTCGTCCCTTCCTCCTGACTGCATGCCTGTGTCTGGAGCCCCCAGCCCAGACGGGCTCCTCACTGTCCCTGGAGCTGCACAAAGGCTCAGGCTTTAGTAATCTAATTAGTGGAGACAGACAAATAGCAGGAGGAAAGGAAATGTGTAAAGAAAGGGAGTGGTTCAGGCAGTCACACAGCCTCTCCTCCATGCCCCTGCTTCTGCAGTGCTCTAGCCCTTATTTGAGTGAAAAAATGCCTGTAAGAGTCAAAAATGAGAATGAGCATGAAGCCTTTTTCTGGACAGTGGCATGCAGCAAGCTGAATGATCTGTGTAAATTCATTAACTCTGGAACCTACTGATAACAAATTAAATCTAAGCTCTCTTACTTATTTCTGCAATTAAACCATGTGTAAAGATGGTATATTGCTAGCATCTCATATCCCACAGAGTGAGAGTGGTCTGTCTCTCCTCCTGACACCCTACAGATGGACCAGCGATGATTGTGGGAATTGGCATCACTACTGTGTGCTCCAAAGTGAAAAAATGGCACAAGTCCTCAGTGAGGTTAGTACCAGAAATCACCCATGTCCCCTCAGCAGCTTTTTTTCTCTTACTTTTGATGGGTATACTTCAGTGGGGCCCAGCTGTGTCTAGTGTAAATAATTCTTTGTGCTCATCTACTGAAAGTAAAAGGAAGGAAATTAATGACAACAATAAAATAAAGACCAAACCTCCCACTTGCAGTCGGTGCTGGCGCTGCCCAGTTAACCCTTGTTTGATTTTGGTTTCCTGTTGGCTGAGGAAGGTGGTTTCCTCTCTGTTTCTGCTGTACTATTTTAGCTTTCCCCTCTGAAATTGCCTCTCTTCTCACAGCATGGAGGATGCAAAAAGTAGTTGTCCACCTAAATTTTAACTCCACATTTGCCATTAATAATTTTTCCTAGGTTGTGAGGGTGGCAGACAACCCAACTAACCACTGTTGTGGCTGGGCCATGGAGGCCTAAAAGGCATTCTAGAGGTAGGCTGGGATTCATGGCTAAGGGACTAACGACAGTAATTTTATTATGTCTGTGTCCCACACATGTTAAATACAAGGGTAAGCATTGTGTATTAAAAAGACCCTGACTGATTTCATCCCTAAGATAGATGTTGGAACAAGACAGTCTCTGTAGGTACAGGTTTCTTTCCATAGGTTATTAATATGGTTTAAATAACAAGCTACCACCTCTGCACGCAGCCATCCAAAGCGAGAGAGGGTTTGATGCCCCTTGAAAGATGTTGGTCCCCTTCCCACTAACGGCCAGGGCTGCGGAGCGTGCCGATGTGGTGCACCTGCTGGGGGCTATTTAAGCTGAGAAATGCATAAATAGCATCACCCTCATTTTGAAGAAGGGGAAATGGAAGCCCAGAAATTAAACTGCTTGCTCTAAGTCACACAGACAGCACTCTGAAGACCTTTGTACATGTAAATTTTGCACCGAAATAAGCACATTTGTTTTTCTCACCGTTTGTCCTGTCAGCGCAAGAGTTGCACATTGGTCTGAAATAGAGAGTTTTGTCCTGTTGGTGAAAGTTAATTGTTGATGAAACTCAGTCATTTTTCCTTCAAAATGAGTATCTCCACATAGTTCTGGACCTAAACAGATGGTTTCTGTTTGTAGTGAAGATGGGTATAGCTCATCCTTCAGAAACAGGAGGTAAATTCCTCACTGGTTGGCCTCATAAAACCCTCCACAGATAATTGAGGCCAGAATTCCAAGGGTGATTAACATCCCACAGGTTGTTAATAGGGTTTTTCTGGGGGTCTGGAGTGTGGGTGCTCAGACCAGCACTCAAACAGGTGTGTGAGCATCAGAAGGGGCTCAGAGGTAATTTGGTTACAAATTTCTCACTTTATTTCTTGGCCAGATTGGCTGCTGTGGAAACATTGCCCAAGGAGAGGTTAGCCCCATGCCGATTCACTTTGGACTGCTTTCATTAGAGGATTAGTGCTGGCCGTGAGTGACACAGGAGGATGAGGTCTGCACTTTGGTTTTCTTTGTATCCTAACAACACGGTCTTGATCAGCCCAAATATAGCTTTTGTTGGGAGCTTTCCTCCCTGTGTGCTCCACACTTGGGCTAGGTTTAAGAAAGGACCAATAACCTTCATAATGTGCAACTTTCTCATAGAACCATAGCCCTTGCCTTCCTATTTCACTTTACATGACTTGTACTCCTCTTTCTTTTTGCCTGTGGAACCAGCTGTCAAGAGAATCAGACCCAATCCAGCAAACACCAGTGAGCACAACTATGTTAATGCTCAGACTTCTCTGTGAAATCCATTTGCACGTCTTGCACCAGAGAAACCTGAGTTTTTGATACAGCCCAAACCTCATCCAGTATCCAGAGAGTGGAAGGGAGGGAGGCTGGTGGTCACCAGGCTGCTGGGAAATACCATTTAAATCTGTCATCTGCCTTTGGCATGACCTGGAGATGCAGCTCCAATGTTCATTTGTAGCACCTGCAAAAGCAGCTGTACAAAGAGGAGCAACACCAGCAAACATTACTGCAAGTAGCAGAGGACACCTCTCATTTCAGAGCTGATTTCCAAAGCAAAATGGTGATGAAGGCTGGGGTAGCTGCCCAGATTGCTTTGATAAACAAAGAAAACAAGGTATCTAAGGGCCTTTTGTGCTGATGGCAAAATCACTCTCTTTGGATGCTTTTATTCCTCTGTTGAGCCAGGAGAGAGAACCACATGCTGCCCCTCTGCCTGCACATCCTTTTGGTGTTAGAGGATGTATCAGTGCCAAGCAGCTGCAACTTTATTTGAGCTTTTATCTTTTGTTTTGCTATTTAACAACCCCAAGAAGAAGGTAAAAACCACAAAGAATTGCATGGCCTTCAAAAACATGTCAGGAGATGTACAGGAGATCTGAGGTTCAGCCTCAAGCTTGACTGTCTTACAGTAAAGCCAATAATTGGAAGGGGGAATACACACAGCCCATTACACTCCTCTTCCCAGTAAAGTGCTTTGGAGGCCCACCCTGGGTGGATGTGGATATGGAGGGGAGGACAGAGTGATCCTCAGGCCCACAGTCACCCTAGCAGGCTCCCCAGGTGAGAAGATGTTACAAAAAAAAAAAAAAAAAAAACACCAAAAAAAAAAACCAAACAACACCTCGATGTGAAGGAAAATTAGACAAAGGCACTGCAAAAACAGAGTGGAGAGGTCTGGGAGATGAACTGAAATACCCAACTGAAACTGCTGTGTTGTCTGCCTTTGGCAGCTCTTCCTCATTTCCCCTCCCTCCAGTCTCTCCAGAGAGGCCCCAGAGGGCCAGGTGGCAGGATGAGAAACCACCAGCTGTGGTCCTGGCTGTCTCTCTTGCCTTCTCCCCATCTTCACTTTCCCAGCCTGCTGCACGAGGGATGGGACGCTCTCCAGGTGACACAGTAAGGAACTTCTTGACACCTACCTGGGTCCTTGTGCCCAGTGAGACAGGTGGGAGTTTTGTCCCAGGTGTCAGTGGGAAGAGGTCTTCAGGAGTCATGCCCAAGCCTGAAAGATCAAGGAGCTTGCTGCTGTCAGCACAGATCTACCAACTGGATGCACAGTGTGATGGGGCTAATCAGTTGGGAAAAGATGAGCCATTTCACCAGGGAGGAGATGTTTTTAAGCATTTAAATGGTTCTGTGTTTGATCACACAAAAATAAAATGCTTCCATGATTCAGAAAACCCAAAGGACAACTATTCTGGGTTGTAATGAGATTTAACAAGACCAGAGGTGCCTTGTACGCATCCCTGAGTGTACACAAAGGGATGTTCCTGATAGGTCTACATAGACCTGTCACAGACAAGAAATGTGTATAATCCTCATTTTACAGGTGGTAAATTAAATGGGCAGGCAGAATAAGGTGGGTTTTTTTGTGTGTGTGTGTTTTTCTTGTTGTTGTTGTTTTGGTTTTGCTGGGTGTAGGGAAGTGACTGGGAAGTAAACTTTTGGTGTGAATTTAAAATACCATACCACTTGTAGAGCTGGAGACCACGTCCGTAGCAAACGATGGATGTGGTCCTGTGCTTTAAGCCCTGATTGCCTAAAGGTCTGCATTGGGAACCAGGCTGGAGCCCCTTCCGCACCACAGAGGCCTGTATATGTGTGTGTAAGCTCTTAGGACGGACCAAATTCTGTACCAGACACTGGAAGGAGATTTATCATGAGAAATTTGAACATCTTCGGCTGAGGCATTCACCCTGGGCAGCTTTTGCAGCCAGCATAAACTAAAGTTCATCTAACCTCATCTGATGTTTCATTTAGGGTGAGATGAGTCCCCTATAAAATGAGTTCAGGGTGACTGGCCCCGGTGTGGAGACCTGCTGTAGAGATGAATTTGTCCTTCGTATGAAGTAAATGCACGTACTCTGGTGATCGTGGATAGCTTTTCCAGTCTCTTTCCTCGTGTTCTCAAGTCCTAAGTGGCTTGCCCAGGGTCACATAGAAAGGCAATGGTAGAGCTGACAGATGGAGTAACTCTCCAGAGTTGCAGATTTAATGCCCAGAAAACATGTATTCCTTTCAAACACAAAGGCAGAGTTGGCTGAAATTTAGAATTTTTGTCCTCCGGGAAATGTCCACATTTGCTTCCTATTTATCATTCTGCATCTGAAGAAAACCATAAAAATTTAAAATGTTTGATGGAAGAAGAATGTAAAAGCCATTCCATCTGACACCACTGAAACATTTCACTTTGCTATAGTCAAAATCAAGCATAACATAGGCTCTCGCAACATAAATCCTGACACAATAATACGTAACACAGATTGAAAATGTTTCAATTAATATTCCAATACAATACAAAACAAATCAAAACGAGTTGAAACAATATCTTTTTATGTCACCAAAACATTTAACAGTGCTAAACTGACACTGAGGAAATGCAATTTGTTTAAATGTTGCAATGAAGCTTTTCTTGAAAATTGGTATACTCTTCTGAATGCGTTTTGAGGTGGGGAATAATTTTCTGAGAAAAACTGAACCCCTCTGAGTTGGATGTTCTGAATTTTGCTGCAAAATAAAGTCACATTCAAAAATTAGCGAGATCTAGAAGTCATCAGCTATTTACAGCTGCTTAAAGGTGCTAGAAAAAATTCCTTAGGCCCTTTATTTTTGCTGCACATCACAGCCCTCCTCTTATTACATGCAGGTGCTTCACGGTTCCTGGACAAAGTTCAGAGTGAGTTTTTTTGGTGGCACTGATGGCAACATCCAGAAGGGCAAAAGCATCCAGAAAAGACAAAAAGATAGAAAACTCCATCTCCCCACTGTGAGGTGTTGCATGATTTTCCCCTGTCAGAGTTGAGTCAGCAGCCAGATCCCTCCTTCCTCATATCACGTAAGGAAATGAGCTAAGTAGTTATTACCTCTGGCTTGGACAGAGTCATTCTTTTATTATTTACCATTTGTGACTAATAGTCATAATTAGTCACGTTCCAAATGACAGTTGTGTGGCCATATATGCTGGATGTGTCCTCACCTCAACAAGAGTCATGCCTTACCTCGCCACTGCTGACTAGGACATCCCATGCTGTTTTCAGGATATTTCAAACTCAGACTAAAAGTAACTCAGTATTGGAAAGAGGAAGAAAATATGCCATTTATGGTGGTGTGCCAGCATGACAAATTCCTGGTCTTTTTTCACCTCACAGTGATGGGGGAAAATGAAATTCATTCCGTCTTGGACCTCCATGCTCATTTGGGTCCTTGCTCACTATTCAGCTCCCCCACCTTGGTTCTCATGGTGCACAGAACTTAGAAAAATATCTGGTTTCTTTTTCCTGGCGTGAACCAGGACACAGGGACCTTTCCTTTGCAGTTGTGGTTACTTGGTTATCTCTGGGTTCCAATCACTGCACATTCATAGTTGCCTGTACAAATAAGCTCTACAACACTATGAGTACCCCATCCCCTTGCAGGGCACAGGGGGAACTTGTTTTTTAAGAAATCTGTCCTCTTAGAACAGCCCTGAGGTCTAAGCTCTTGGTCTCCAGAAGGAGTCAGGGTGGAGACACCTAGAGATACAGTCTCCAAGGTCACAGTGGATGGGACCAGAAAGCTTAACACAACAAAAGGGAGTCTGGTAATCTTTTGACATCTGGCCACTATTTTTAGGGGCCAAGACGTGCTTGCTGATATCAAACCTACTGTATAAAAGTTGCACCTTAAACTTCCTCCTTTGTAAATCCATGCCCACAACACAGCCTGACAGTGGTGGGGAGAGAAGTGAAGAAGGCATCACACCACAGAGAGCACCGTGGGAAGGCAAATTAGAAAAAGGAACAGTGTGAGAGAAACCAGTGCCCAGGAAAAAGCCTTGACATTGCAGCACAGTATGCTGCATTCTGCCTATCAGCCCATTCCCTTTTTCACAAGTTTCAGCCTTACCTGTCTGTGGTTATGACCAGAAAGGAGATGGATTTTACCTGGAGCGTTCCACCTCACCTCTGGAAGCACTTCGTCGTTTTTCTCTCCACCCTCACCATCACTGCACCCTCCCTCACCCCACAGCACTCCCGCCACAATTGTCCCTCCTCCCCTTCCCCCGTGTGCTGTGACTTGACACAGAGGAACCTGAAATTCGCTGTGATGTTTGAATCCCAGCCAAAATTGAAAGTGAGACCCCGCGACTGGTCCGAAAGCCTAAAAAACATATGGCATTAATTCTGCTTTCCCACAGTTCCTAGAACTGCAATTAAAAGCAGCCCCCACCAAACAGAGCCCCATAACTCAGCTCCGTGATTTATGGGAATAATGAAGCTTTAGGGGAAAGTTGGCGAGGACCAGGAATTCCACGTCCAGAAGCTGGGCTCTGCGCACAGGGCCCGCGTGCAGCTGAGTTTATTTTATTAGCATGCCACTGCTGGATGAGCAGGATGAGAGGGGGGCATTCCTTTGAGAAAGCTTATCTTTGGCATCCATTTGGCTTCCAGCAACAAACTAGACCCTGTGTGCATGTCCTGCAGAAGATGCTGTGCTGCAGGCACCATCAAACAAAAGCTGACTGGGCTGATCTGTACCTGTGCCACCATCATTCAGTGGGTAAACAAAGCGCCATATTTTTTCCCACCAGTAACAAATGAATGTGGCCCACGAGATGTCAAAGATCAGGAGTCATGGAACTGCTGGGGTAGATTGCCAATCTGCTGTTGCCCAAGGCAGTTTATCCTGCTTGCTTTCTCAAAACCAAGGTCTTTCAACTCATGTCTGTGAGCAGACATGAAAGTCAAGCTGCAAAGCTCAGATCTAGGTTTTCATGTAGCGTGATACTCGAGGAGAGGAGGTAGGTAGAAGAGAGTCATTCTAGCTAAAGATGCAGGTTTCTGTCTGTCTGTCATTTTGCTGATGCCAGTTTACAATGATCCTTTCTGATGGTTCAATGCAGTAGCTAAGTATAGACAGGATCAAACCAATTTCTGGGAGACGTTTTATAATCCTTGTGACCTGATACTTGAACGTCACTCTAATTCATATCATAGAGGTAAATTTTAGCCAATCCGAGTCTCAGAGTAATGCCAACTTAAACAAAGTTCTTCTGTTTAAATGAAGATACGGTAACAAGACCAAATACATCAAACCCCTATCTCCTTTGCAAAACACACTCTCTGCCTCTTGTTCAGCTCTGGCTTCCACCTCCATACTTGCTGACACAGTAGTTTTTAGGAGTACTGGTCCATCTGGCATTTGCCATCATGCTTGTGCTCAGCTGTATTACTGAAGAGGTAACACAAGCTGCTCCCCACTCAACCTCTTTTGGTGAGCAGGAATACTTCACCCTGCAAGCTCCTTCCACACACCTGTTAACATTTTTAAAACAGACTTTTAGGCTCAGGAGAAGATTATATTCACCTCATGCAGAGCCTTAAGCTACAAAGCCTTTTGTCATTGTGTTGTACAGATCTTGTGCTGGCAATTAGCAGAGTGGGGAACTCCCCCTACAAAGAGAACATTTGCTGAACACCTGCCTTGATAGAGATCTCCAAACATCATTGCTGATGGCCCATTGTCACTGTGCAACTTTATACTGCAGCAGGTGCAGCGGAAAGCTGGCTGCAGTCTTTGGTGACATGAGACTCAAATTGTTTGGTTGGCTTTGCCTAGCAAAACAAAAGTGAGACATAAGAGGAAATAAGAAGAGTTTTGCTAATTGTCTCAAGAATGAAGTTTTGACTAGTTCTTGGAGACTTTCAAGCAGAGAAGAGGAGTCAAGAGACCTGCAGTGTCCGAGGAGGGAGTTTACGGAAAGGACTAGCTCACAGGGCATGGATGAAACTGGGGTTAGACGGTGAAGACTGATAAGAGCCGGTGAGGATGACATTCACCCCATCTAACTTCAGATGTGTCTTCAGCTGAGTTAGTGCCTCAAGGTCTCCTTCATAGTCAGTGGGCAGAAACAAACGTGTGCAGGGCACAATTCATCATTGCTGCTGCAGATGTCTTCTTTAGGCTGAGATGAATCGCTCCCTACAGCACATTGACCATATTGATTAGATGTCCACTAACAGCCACCTGAGCAGAAGGTGCCAAGCATACTGATACTGCTGTCTAAACGGATGCTCAGTGATGCAGGCAGCCTTTGACCTGCCTCCTCTACCACCTGCTCCATTCCACCCTGACAGCCCAGATCCTTATGCACAAGTCCAGACAAAGTGTTACAGCTTCAGATTCTGTCCATAATAGTAAGCTGTATCAGATACACTGATAAAGTTGAAAAACTAAATACAGGAGTGAGCGGGAATGTTGGTGATTGCAACAATATAGCAGTATCTCAGATGCCTGATCAGCATGTCCTGCTTGCAACATCTGGATAAAATAAGCCATCAGGTGTGGTGTCAGGAAAGGGAGGCAGCTTGGCAAGAATGGTTAGGCCGTTAAACTTCCTTCATGGTCTACATCCCAAGATCTCCTAGGAATTTTCTTTAACTTCTCCCTGACTAGTGGATGATCCTAGGACAGTGTGAACACTTGGGATCTCTTCTGCTCTCTTTCACATTAGAAAAATGCCTTTCCAAATTTTTCCTCCTAGTCTAAAGCCTAATTGATGGTAAGAGACAACTGCAGCTGGTACTGCGTGAAAGAGATGCTGCAGACGTCTGATGGATTCTGTGGACTATGGCATTTGCTCCAACTGGAGGGGATAGGATAGGATGACCCTAGGATCTAGATCACTTACGTATGACGATATTACTATAATTGGTGTATGGACAAAGAAGAAGGGCACACTAATTACAATAGGACCAGCTCTGAGGTTGACTCATTGGACAGAATGTACATTAGCAAAGGCAAGCCATAATGCCAGCAGCATTTAGTCATCCATTGCAGGTCAGCAGTTCCATGCCAGCTTATGACATCCTTGTGGTACTCTGCAGGGCATGAGTGTATAGAGGGATGTTGTGGTTAGCAGAGCTCGTGTGATCTGTTAATACACAAGGAGTGGACCTGCCAGTGGGAGGAGGGAAGATCTTACTGCCTGTGTAGGCAATGTTAGAGAGGCATAACTGTAAAAGCACAATCATTAATGCTGCCTGAATTTTTAAATGAAGTTTGTAAATCTGTGAAGTGTGCAGAATAAAATGAGCTGTGAACTGCTGAATCTGCCTCACAGTATGACTCTGAAGAAGTTCAAATCTTTCATTTATCTAATACAGATGTCCTTTAAAGTGCAGACACTGGTATGTTCTAGCTTGCTGATGGCTGGTGTCCTTTCCCCATCCCCTTCCATGAAGGTTTCAGAAGTAATCAGTGTCCTGCCAGGCATTCCAGAGCTGCAGGCAGCCAAGCAGCTCTCTGGAACAACACCTTTCTCATAGAACAACGCTTCTCTGTTGGACAGACAGGACCAGAACAAAACACAGAGTCTGGAGAGACAGCAATGTAAATGGAAAACGAGATGCAAACAGATGGTCACAATAAACACAAGGAGGGCTCTTCTCATTGACACCTTTAAAGTGGGTTTCAGCATTTTGAGATATTGGCTAAGGCAGTAGCTTGCAGAGAACACTGAAAAAATTCCCTTAACTGTTCTTAGTCACCTTCACAGACCTTTCTGAAATAGCCTTTGCACACACCACTACTCACAGCCCACAAGTGGAAAATCGCTAGTTCAGCAGGAATGTGCAGGAGCCCAAAGGAGAAGAACACAACGCTGTCTTCTGACTTCAAGTCTGTAGTATAATGGAATAATGCTTGTTTTGCTCAACAATATCATACACAAATAATCTGAAAAGCATGGCAACAGAGGGACAAAACAATGGTGTGATATTTCCCAGAGTGACCTCAAAGTCATAAATCAGTTCTCTGAATTTTCAGCAGCATTCCAGCTAACAGCCAAATTGCCCCACCGTCGAGCATATTTTATTAAAAATTATTACTGTACATTATTTATTTACAGGGTGCTGTACATGTAGACACTGCTTTACAGGTACATAGAAAACCACCCCAAACCGTTCAGGCACTTCAGGCACACAAATATGATATTCATTGCAGCAGCACTACGGGTTAATGATTGTGGTACTGCTTCAGGTTTCTTGCTTCCTCTTTGATTTTATTGCTGTGAAGTCAAACACATTTTAAACTCTGGACTTCGAATCAACCTGTCTGTCTGAGGCAGTATATGGCCACATTACCTCGGAACCAGAGTGTCTGATGGGCTTATTTGCTCTACCAGGATAGCTAAACTCAGGGTTTTTCACTGACACTCTTGAACTCAGCTAAGGGGCTGAGCAACTAGATCAAGTGTAGGCTTACTGGAGATACTAATGTGATGCAGTTTCTCCCCTTTGCACAGCCTGATGGAGCTGCTGAATGGCATTTCTCCCCCAGTAAATGATCTCTTCCAATCCCTGTTACCATGGGGAGGAAAGATATGGCAATATCACTCTTAGCAGCGGTTTCTCATCCAGCCAGAGCAAGCCAAGAACATTTCTCAACACCAGCATCAAAGGGCCCTTCTCCAGATGTCTGGAGGAAAGGCAGCATCTGCCTGTCTGACAGGAACTCTTTGCATCTCTCATGGATGTAGGAAGGATCCTCTCTGATTTTTGTTTTTTCTTGCAGGAATATTACTCAACATTTAACTGTAAGAGAGGATTCTTCTGATCCCAGTCATTGCAAAGATCTTCACGTGCTGGTGGAAATCCATGCGCTCTATTAATTAATGACTTAATTGTTAATTATTTCAGTACTGGAAAGTCTGCTAAACCCTCCCAGTCTGCCCAGGTACACAGCCTTGCCCTGGGGAGTTACTGGCTCGTTTCTGACGGCATGGAACAACGTTGTAATAATGAAGTGGTGAAAAGCTGAGGGTAGAGAGGAGTTGGGACATCTGCTCAGGCTTAGCAAGGACTAGTGCCCAGCTTGGCATGGCAAAGACATGAAAAATTAACACCTCGGACAAGGAGGTGTCTATGCTTACTTGTTTTTCACAGGAGACATAGCTGAAGTTATCTTGAAGAAGAATGTAAAAAAGATGTGAGGCAACATTTCCTGGGATGTGAGAAGTGAAAGAAGCTAGAAAGGAGGGATGGGTGGTTAAGCTGTACATTTGGAGTTTAGAAGATCTCCCCAGCCTGGGTGTAAATCCTTCCTTGGCCAAAATCTCCGGTGCGATCGTGGGTAAATCACATCAACTCCTCAGTATCTGAGATGCTTCACTGGGAACACCAGTACTGCCAAGGGGATGGTGCCAAGACAAACAGGAGCTGTACTGGGAAGTGCTGGTAGCCCTGCTAGCCAACGCTGGCAGAGCTGCAGCAGGCAACACTCCACGCGTGAGCCATGCCATGACTCGCACACCCAACCTTTATCTGATACCCAGGAACACAGCCATCTCCAGCCTTGCCCTGGGCTGAAGAGGCTGCCAAATATGCAACCTCAGTCGCCCCTGGGGGAGCTGGGGAAACTCAAGCAGACCTGGGAACAGCCTGGAGCCACAACCCAAGAAGTAATCCCAGGCTTTTCTTCTCCATGGGATGACTTGCAGTGTCGACAGTCAACGTGTGGTCATCCCGTTGTGCTTCCTGGTCCCCCAGCTGAGGTCAAGGTGGGGCACAGCCTTGCAAACAAGCCCATCCAGATTCCTGCTGATGAATGCTCCTGCCGGAGCTCTTGTTTTCCCCAGCGTGTCAGGAGATAATGATGGGTTGTAAAAAGCTGGCTGAACAGTACTGCAGCACTACCAGCACCAGAAGCAACAGCTCTCCCTGGAGGCACCATCTCCTTGCACTCAAGGGACATGATTTAATACAATGGAGGCAAGAGTGTCTCCACCACAAAGGCTGGTGGGCAGAGAGCCAGGTCTTGGCATGCCCAGACCCCCTGGTGTGGGCAACCTTCTCCAAGCTGGCACCCTTCAGAGAGCCACATCTCTCCAGAAAGCAAACAGGATGTAGCCTTGAGAGTATCACTCCTGCAGACACTTCACTTCGCTGGCATAAACAGCCTTTGAGAAATCCCACAGGCTTACAAAATTAAGCCCACATCTAAGTTTTTGGAGGAAGAGGTGAGTATTGGCAGCCTTGCTGCTCAGAGCGTGAGCATGCATGTGAGTTCAGCTTTTCAAGGGCTACAGCTGGAGAAAGCTGATGTCAGGTCAGACCTAAGTGATATGCATCTTGCAGCAAGGCAGAAAACATATCTCCATGTTCCTGCTAACCTTAGAAAGCAAGTGCTTGGATTGCTACACAGAGGATTTGTAGCAACAAGGAGAATGTAATTAAATAACAGGGATGATCTCATTATTGTAATGATGAGGTGTCATTTAATAAGGAGAATCCAGGACTAGGAGCTGAGAACTGGAGCCCTAATCCCAGCTCTGGCCCCAACTCTCTTGACAGCCTCGGGTAGGTCACACGAGGCCAGCATGCTTTCTTCAGTGTGTTTTTATGCAATGTGCAGCACCAGGAGACACTGATGCTTGTGGAAGCTCTTGCAACAGAAGGAAGAATAACAGTAGCAATAAAAATTGCTCTGTCCCTTTACCTTCCCTACAAAAGCTGGGTTAACACAATTTCCTTATATATAAGGGACAGCAAGGATGTCTGGCAAATGATGTGTATGCAGAGCTCTGAACTAGGAAGGCATCAAGGGAAGTGTTGAGGCTTGTTCTGATCTTCAGGTCCTTTCAAATGCAAGCCTCATGGACTGAAAATCAGACCCTGCTACCCCTGCTTCCTGGGGTAATACAGTCTCAGACAAAACATTTTCCCAAATAAAGTTGTTTACATATGCAAATATTCAAGTATTTATATAATCAGAAAGGTCAAAGTAGTTTCAAAACCATATCACAGACAAGCTATGAGCAGTATATTTTAACTGGGGTTCTGCCCTTATATTATGTGGATCAAAATACAATTAAGTCCAAAGGCCAGATCTCTTGAATCACCCACCCACCCAACCACCCATCCACCCACCTGATTCATCCCAGCCTCTCACCAGGCTGCACATTTTGGGTTTTGGGGCTGAGGCTCATGAAGAGGCAATGCAGACCATGATGTGCAGAGGAGCACTGGGCTCTGCAATGCTTGGAGCTGAGCTGTGCTCACCTCTGAAGTGCTGCTTCAGGTTTTTATTCTTCATCACTCAACATGTTCAGCAACAGTTATTGCTTGTGGCGGTGCGACAGAGAAATCTCCCCACACACAGCATGGGACATTGTTCTGTTTTGCCTTGACATAAGAAAGCCAGAGCATGGAAGGGATTTTTCCCCACAGCCTGACCTGCAAACACTTAGCAAAGTCAACATCTTTGCTGTCTGATCCCTTCCAGTGTTACAGAAAGTTAGGGCTAGAGCAGCATGTGTACCAGATTTCAGCTTGGTCCCACATCCTCATCCCAGGACAAGACTTTGCCTTCTAATTTCGTCATTTGCTTCTGAGCCTTACATGATGATGCTATTTCTCCTTTGTTTTTAATGCAGCCATACACTGCAGATGAAAATGCTGAGCTGCTCTGTCTCCAGCACACACGGTGCGCACGCAGAGTGCTGGGGAACATCCATGAGAAACTCCCCTTTGTTCAAAAAATAGCTTGCAAGACAAGATAAAGCACTGGAGTGTCCAGTGATGACCACCACATTTGGGGAATCCAGGGTTTCCAGGCGATTATTGTTTCTGTGGCAGGATTCAAGGCTCCCAGGCTGCCAGCTTTCAGGCTTTTTTCCATTTCCCAGATCCTGGTATGTTTGCTAGCAATTTTTAAAAGAAACCCTTGCTTTTGGGGAGAAAGGATGAAAAGCCGCTACATAATATTTTTTTTTTAAAGATTTTTAAGCCAACCTTACTATCTAATAGAAAGCCATTGACTCGTTTTTGAATATCCAATGTTAAAATATCACTAATGCTGTTAATCACTCACCTTCATGTTATCACACAGCAGCAAACTTCATGAGCTGCTTACTGCCCACACCCACAAATCACAACTGTAACAGGTCTTTCCTTCAGCCTTATGGTACTACCATAAAATACCTTCAGGAAAATTGATAACAGCTCTCATCTACACCGCTTAAAGCAAATAAGTGTCAGGATTATTCATGACTTTCTGGTCCCCAAGGTTCTATGTCTGGACTTAAGACTTGGATTGGGCATAATATAAACAACAGAAACATAACAATAATAACAATAACATAAATAGGTATTCAGAACACAGCCTGATGCTACTAGGTGCTAAGTTAACCCTAAGTGATTACTTCTGCTGGTCATAGAGCCCAACAATTCCAGCAAAGCCCATGCTTATTTCCATCCCTGGGGCTCATAACTTGGGGACCTGAGCAAAAAACTTTGTGAAACCTGGCTGAGAAACACAAGGTTTCCCTGTAGTAGCCCAGGGTGGATTCCCCACTCCTTTCCATGGGTGTCTACAGTGCTTCAGGTAGGTTATATATGAGTTAAACAATGCCTGAACAGTTTGAAATATTTTAAATGACTAATTTTCACAATCTCCTCCTGACCAGTGAAAAAGCAAACCTTAAACTACAACATTTCCTTGAAAAACTCGTCATGAAAAATTCATCCTGTTTCCCAGCTGAAAACAAAATCACACAAATAAAATTGGTGTTTCTTTTATTGCTATTGCTAAATGAAACCTAGCTGCTTTCTGATAACCTCTTTGGATGGAGGCAAATATTTTGTTTTCTTTTAGTCAGGAGACAGTTCCTGGACTTCTCACTTATGGGGTGATCTGGTGAAAACTTTGCAAATGGAACCCATAGAGTTTCCCCATGGTCTTTTTTCATTTTTTCCTAAGTGGGAAGCGTGTGAGTCCCTGATTCTCTATTAATCATTTGAGGAACCACAAGAGAAAGAGAAAACATCAACCGTGAGTTCCTCTTTCCTCACATGCTGGCTTGAAGGTGTTTGTGGTTGGAGAGAGGGGAGTGAAAAAGAAGGGAAAATATCACAGCAAGGTGGTTTAATAGAAATCCCAAAACAAGAGCTAGTGCCTGAATTCTGCTCCAGTAGTGGAGGTAGGTGCATAGGCAAACCCTTCCCAAAAGTGGAACTACAGCATGGGATAAGTTTGTGGTTAAAAATAGTGTGAGATGGGTGTTTTGCTGTGCCACAGGTGTAGAGGAGAGTCTAGGGAGACCATTGGTGCACGTGGAAGGGCAGAGGGCTGGAGGGATGAAGTGTGGAGAGATGGACAGACAGAAGGATGGAGGAGCGGAAGGTGGGAGGGGAGGAAGAATGGAGAGATAGAAGAATGGGTGGGAGGATGGAGGGGTAGAGGAAGAGCTGTGTACCCTTGCTCCCAAATCACACCAAAACGAGGCACCAACACCCCACAGTGTCCTGTCCCGCAGCTCTCCCTTATCATCATATTTGCCCCAAAATTCACATCTCTCAAGCCCTGCTGCCCTAAAACATTTCCCATCCCAGATCTTCCCCAGTCGGGGTCCATCCCCCCTGAGCACACTCACCCAGATGCTGCAGCCGCCTTCAGCTCCCCCTGCTCATGTCCCATTTTCAGAGTGGATGAAAAATATACTCAGGCAAGAGGGGAGAGAAAGACAATGCAGTGGGAGGAAAGCAACAAACACATGGCAGCTTTACGCTTGCACTTCTCAATAAAATGCAAAGCTGCCCTACCCCAAGCATCAATGGAAATGTTATTAGCACTGGACACTAATGAAGTTGACCTCTTGCCTCAGATGAAAGCAAGCCATGGAGGCAGGAGGAGCGACCCATGCAGTGTGTTCACAGAAGGGACACCCATAATGTACCCACAGCTCTGACGGGGAACGCTGCACACTTGTTTGAAGTTCCTGCGCTCGAGTGATATACATAGTGAACAGCTGCGACGCTGCTCTGCCAATCAATACCTGTCAGGTCACATTACCTGTTATTGATGAACATGGCTGTTAATCCCAACACATTGTATACAGCTTCCCTGTCTCCCTGGCGTTGTCTGGGTTGAGGTTTTGCTTGGGTGAAACTTCTTTAAAAGAGAGAATCTTGACAGAGGAAAGGGCTTTGTGCAAGGGGCCAAATATGCAAGTTGCTGATGCTGTTCCTGAGATCTCCTTGCTCTCCCAAAGGCAAGTTTTAGGAAATATATTAAAATATGCTTTGCAAGCCATGGCCCTTTATTTAGCCATGCCATATGGGCACTTAATTGGGGAAACCATCTGCAAGCATTGTCACCGTGGGGTATCCTTGTAGCCCCTCTGCAAGAGGCTGAGCCCAAAACTGTGAACTGCTGTCTGTGGGGACCTGTCTCCTTCCACAGCCATCGATGGTGCCTGGGATGCTCAGCTCCTCACAGAAATCTCCCAGTAAGGCAGGATGGATCCAGGTGGAAAGGAATGATGGTACTGACAAGTGGAGGAGCTGAGGGGAGAGGTATGGCAGTCCCAGTGCTCTCAGTCTGAGATGGGGCAGGACTGCTGTTGAGGGCTGTGCTGAGATGCTTCCTCCTGTCCTGGGACTTTCCTTCAATTCTCACTTACCCCAACAGCTACACTGATCACACTGCAGGTAGAATTCAAGCCTGGAACCCCATACTGAAGCCTCACCACCCCAAAGCCCCAGTGCCTTTCCTGGCAGGGCCCTGGGCCATGCTTGCAGGTTTCACCTCACTGCCTCCTGCACCTGGACTTAGGGCCCAGGAGCTTGTTTCGTAGCTAAGCAGGGTTTTCCGCCATGCTAATAAAAGCCCTCATACAAGCAATTTGACATGACTTGAGGTCTTGACCAGAGGAAAAGTGTATTTGTGTGAATGGGGTGGATTTTCTGCCGTGCCCTTTTATGCTCCATGAGATCCTGCAAACCAAGCACGTTCCACGCCTGGAATCGCTCTTTAATCTGCAGCTGTGCAACCACCCCTGATGCTAATGGGAACTTTGCAGGGGAAACCTTTATTTTTACCTATATTTTACCTATAGCAGAGCTAGGTCTTCTTTATCTCTAAATGAGAGGAAGGAAGCAGCCTTTGCAGCTGGGAGACCATGCCGCAGCAGTTAGGGCTCTGGCCAGATTCCTCTTGCAGCTGGCTTGAAAGAGTCCCCAGCCACCATCTGTTCTCAGGAACAAAACTGTTGTGGTTTTGAAGCACATGTACTGACATTAAAAAGGCACACACAGAAAAATCCCATCCAAACGACTTCATAAAAAGAAGTGGCAGTGGCAGCCTTGCTAAACACGCTGCAGCACTTGAGCTGATTAATATAGTTTGACCTAAATGGAGTCTGTTGTTTCAACCCAACAGCCTTCATTTGCTTTGGGCAATAGTTTCCTATGTAACACTTATTTTTTGCAGGACTCTCAGAAGTCCAGCTGGGGATGCTGAGATCAAGAGAGGAGAGCAAGTGACAGTGGGAAGATTTTGGTAACTTCGTAGCTGGTGTGTTTACCTGTGTAAGAGCCAGCCATGACCTGGGTAGACTCCAGGAGGCTTGTCTGTGTGTCACAAACCCAGCAGCGTGCCTGCATGAGAGAAGCCAAGTTTCATTTAGATAATAAAGGGCCTGTGCCTTTAGTGCAGGAAGAGCCAGATTTATTCTCCATGGCTGCTATAAAGTGGCCAACATGTGTGGCTGGGGTGCCTCGGATGAACCAGATCCACTTTCTATAGAGAGGAACTGGAGGGGAGCACTCAGTGAAGTACCCCAATGAGAACCCCTCGACCCTGCTGAGCTTACTGCATGGGGCTCTGGTCCAGAGCCCTGGAAAAGTCTGTTAGCTAGGCTGTCTGTCTATCTAGTGCCCATAAGCCACCAGGCTGCTGCTTTGGATCTGAAATACTGCAGATCAGAGGAGCAAAACCCCTCCAGATAGAGAAGGAACAAGAGGTAGCTCTTTGGACTGCAGAGAAAGCTCAAATGGGAAGGAACACCCAGGGGAGGGTGGAATGGGGCTAGAGCACTTCCAGGGCAGGTCCCTGGATGTGAGAGGGGGAAATTAAAAGAAAAAATAAAATTAATTAGAAGCTCAGGGGAATCTTCCAAAAGGCAAAAGCTATTAGAAAGACTTCTGTTCCACCATGTGACAGCTTTCCCTTCCTCCACGCCTCTGAAAGCATGAGGCAGGCTTTGTAGATGTGCTCATGTGTGAGAATCACACTGCACAGTTACTCTCTAGAGTTTCCCTTTTCTTATTTAAAATGAGCAGAACTCTAGTTGTTAATGTCTGAACAAACCCTAGAGCATGATGTTGGTGTGATACCTGAGTCTGCAGGGCCCTGTTTGTCCTCCAGGTCCCTCTGGCCATGGGGCAGGACTGTCTGCCCCTCTGAAAGCAGAGGAGTGTGCAGTACCAGCCAGCGACATCCACATCCAGAGAGATCCATGGTAATGGGCCAGGTCCAGCCTGGGGGATCAGGAGCTTTTTCTGCAGCTGTGATGGGAAGAGTCTGGGGGAAATTGCTGTTTTGTTCCAGCTCTGTGCTCTGTACAGTTCCAGCTCTGTACAATTCTGGCTCTTCATTAAAAATCCTGCCAAGTATATGCTACTGATATATGAAGAGGTAAAAACATAACAGAGAGCTCCTCTTGACCTCTGGAGCAATGCCTGTTCTGCGTTACTGCTGCACCTCGGATTTTCTTTTCATAAGTAGCTCCTGTACATTTCAGATGGGGCTCATCCAGCACTCACAGCCCTGCAGCACTTCAGGTCTGTGGCTGCACTTTGCCTCTGAAGACTCTGGGTTGATTTATTTTGGGTAGTTGTTGGATGGAGAGTCCAAAACTGATAATGGGGACAAGAGAGGAGTGAAGTTGAGAACTGTTGTTACTCAGGGGTTGTTTTAGCTTGTACCATGTCTGAAACTCACTGGAAGAACAACATCTCAAGACCATCTCAAGTCTCAAGACTTGACCAGACTAAACTGGCTATGAACGTGTTCCTTTGGGTGTCCTAATGCTCTAGAAATCCTCTTTGAGCCACAATTATCCATGCAAGTACCAGTGCCTGGATCTGCTCCTTGTACTAATACTCCCTAGATCTCAAATGAGTGACTTCTCCCTGAGGTCTGGTGTAATATTGACCAGCTTTTGGCTAAGCACAGGCTGTGTCAGGAGGTCACCTGCAGCTAGGGCTCCCTGCAAACGACCTTTGCCCAGGTCCAGGGGAGCAGGCAGGGCTATTTGCACACTTCAGGCTGGATTTTTGCACCCTGGATGCAGGGCAGTAGTAGAAAGCCTTCCCAAACAGAGAAAGCAGAGCTGCCTGTTGGCTCTAGGGAAATACCCATAGAGCACCCAAGGGAGCAAAAATCCTCACCAAATTCCCCTTGGTTATTCCTGGGGGACAAGTCATCTTAACCCCAAGGCCCAAAGACATCTCGGATGATGCTAACCATAGAGTGAGTCACAAGCAGACCTTACAACCGGTAGATATTATTCCTGGCATCCACCAGCAAGCCTCAGAGTGATTTAAAACTATATGCTGCTCCAGGATTTGTTACTAAAGGATTTTTGGGAAGGAAAGAGGCTTTGTTGATGTTTTTTGCTGAAGTATCTTGTCAACTACAGCCCAAGCGATATTCCAGCAAGGCACTGCACTCCTACGTCTGCATGAATGTCTGTATGGCCATATTTGCAGGTGGATTCCTTCTATATTAAGGGGTTGTCACCAGCCTGAGGCCTCCCTCCATCCCTCTCCTTTGACCCAAGTGAAGTCAAGATCTTCATGTCAGGCACTGGCCATGTCACCTCCACCCCTGGGCAGAAGGAGAGCCTTGGCTTTGGTGCCTGTCCACCCCACAAGGTTTTTGTTATGCCTCACGCATACACACACATATAATGTGTGCTTATCAGTACACATTTTGTACAGATAGCTGTAGCGAGACACTGCATAGCACACACTGGTCTATACCCTAAGCATTAATATACATCACATACAAATCTATATTCTTAAGGTGCATTTGGAGAGAAAGAGAGAGAGGAAACTGGTCCACAGTTGGACAAAATCCAGTCAAAATTCAAGAGAAGCCAGGGAAAGCAGAGGGAAAGAATGAGCCTGTCTAAACCTTCCTCTTCCATTGCACTTCTTGATAAATCTTCATTTTAAGTACTGTATTCCACCTTAAAAAATACTTCTGCACTTTAGCATGAGGGCTCAAAATTTCCTTTGATGGTTACAGGAGCAGGCAGAGGAGAAAAAGCCTTTCAGAGAAGCTGGGACAGAGCTATCTGGGTTGAGCAGGAGCATGTCCGTGCATCTGCCGATGCTGGATGAGGCTGTGGAAGCGCTGGATGGGGTTAGCTGAGGTCACCTCAGCTCAGCTCATCGCCTCCAACTTGCAGCTGAGCTCCAGAAGCCAAAGGCACAAGTGCCACTCTCAAGGCAGTGCTCAGCGATGTCTGGGTAGGAGCTGGACACAGGGAACAAACCTGCACATGAGCAATCTCATGTTGGCTTCCAGCATTTTACCTCACTAGAAGACAACCGAGGGTTTGGTGAGGGTTGTGTGGGGTCTCTGCTCTGCCACAGACCATCTGTCTGAATGCAGTGAAGGTATTTATCTCTTCTACGTTTCCATCTCTCTGCCTATAAATTAGAAGAGAGGTAGTACATCCCTACGTTGTGAAGTTGTTCCAAGGACAAAAGGGTTCAAAGGCGGGTTGTATTAAACAGGGCTTTCTAAAGTGCTGTGGGAGAGTGCAGAGAGGCTGAATTCCCTTCCCAAGACATTGTTGAAAGCTGGATTTTCCAAGTAGGGCATTCCAAATCCAGCTGGATCTTGCTATCTTGAGGGTGTGGGCAGTGGAGACTCCAGCTCTTGTCGGTGGCAGTTCCCCAGTCATCACTCTAAGTGGTGCTCAGTGGGCAGAGGGGTGACAGCCCCCATGTCTCAAGGTGCATCCTGGAAGGAGGGCAGGAGTCAGACAAGTCCAATATCTTTGCTCTTTGATGTCTCATGGCCAAAGCTGTGCAATTTTGTGTTGTGCTGTAAACAGGACAGATTATACCATCCTAAAACACCTGCTGCTCAACACCAGCCTTTGTGGGGTGAAAAAAGGCAACAACAAGGCCCTGATCACCACCTGCATTTCCCTTCCTTTTAGATAAATCACACGGATGATGTACATTTCAGATCCTATAGGCTTCCAAGATTCTTGTTGAGGGGTTTGGAGGCAGAGCTGTCTCATTAGCAAGGTTGTTTGCATAAAAATAGGAGCATGGGCTCTGATTCCCCAGTCTGGGACCTGCTCTCATGAGCATCCATATGCCCTCAGCTCCCCTCAGGGCACTCAGTCTTTCTTGGGGCTGAGCCCTCTGAGCACCGTGCAACTATATACAGACATTTTGGGTGCATAAAGGGGAGGCTGAATCCCAAAGAAGCCGCAGAGGCAATCGCAAGAGGCAGGAGGCAATGACCCGTGTTGGGAAGCAGCCAAGAAACCAGAAATAACATATGGAAAATGCTCTTTGAATGCAATGTACGTTGCTGATTCTTAGGAATAATCAGCAACACCTCTTTACATGCTGCATTTTTAGCACAAATTGAGAGTAAAACATCCTCTCTGCTGAAACAGCAGTCTAAGTTTCCTTTGCCTCACTGACAGCTTCCTCCAGTGCTTCAGGTGTATGGTATGACATTGTCCTGCTTCATTTGCTTGGGATAAATGTCATGATCTCCTTTTCAGCAATGGGTAAACTGAGGCACAGACAGCTCGGCTACCTTGCCCTTGGCCATAGACCTTGTCAGTGGCAGAGTGGAGAGGCAGGATTAGGAGCTGCATGTAGTGCTGCAGCTTTATTCCTGTGCTATGTCAGAAAATATTATCTCTCGCTTTGATGCATCCAGATTTTCTTGACATAAATTGCTGAAATCGCTGAGAGAGGCATTTATTTCAAAGTTCAGCACATTATACATAGGGAGAGAGAAGTTGAGTAACTGGAAAAATCAACTTCGAGTTGCATCACCGGGAGCCAGAATGTTTGTTTAGTCCTGTGTGAGATGAAGCAAGCTCCAGTTTGGCCTCATCCAGGCATGGTTAGCCAAGAGATAAGGAAAGGTTTCTGGACAGGTCCCTGATACTGAACAATGTCAAGCATAGATATATTTTGGAAAGGAGAGGGAAAGAAAACAGTAATAATCTCATCCCCATCTGACCCAGCAGACTGTCGTATTGGCGCTAAGACATAGCTTTCGAAATTAATGGCCAGTCCCTCCCACAAGCCGTGTTGCTCCACTTCCCCTGATTCCCATCCTCCCTATGGAAGGATAAACCAGGCTGCAGTAGATTGCAAATGGAGGGACCTTGCGATAAAAACCCAGCCCAACATGGCAAAAGGCAACTTCTTTATGTTTCAGAACTCCTCCAAGAGCACAGCTGCTGGCCTGAGGTTTCAGCAGCGCTGCTCCCAGATGATGAAATAGCCACAGCTTCAAGGTCCTCTGTGTCAGGTTAATCCAAAGACTCACCTCCTTCCCTCTGTGTTAGGTTAAGACCAAGACACTCACATCCTTCCTACCTTTTCCATGACTGAAGCGAAGCTATTGGTTAAATCATGCCCCATCCCTGTCAGCAAGTTGTGATGCAGGAGAGCAAAACATAAGGAAAAGCTCCAAGGTTGGTGATTTTTACTTGCTGTCCCACAGTGACAGCTGACCCTGGGGGTATTTCTGGTTTCATTTCTTCTCAAATCGCACTGTGCCACCCAATGCGTTCTGCGCCAGCCAGGACAAATCTTGGTTGCCCTTTAAATCTTTTCTGGCCTTTAAAGACCTCCAAAATAAATGGTAGGGTGGAAAATGAGCTATGAGACCTGTGTTTTTTAGGGGATTTTCGTTTGCTGGTCTCTAAGAATTCAGCTTCTTAGCAACTGTATATCCAGCTTGAGCCTCATTTAGCTTTGCCAAAAAGAGGTTTCATCAATAGCAGTCTTTCAATATGTAAAGGGGGGCTACAAGAAAGAAGGGGACAGACTTTTTAGCAGGGTCTGTTGTGATAGGAGTAGGGAAAATGGTTTCAAACTGAGAGAGGGGAGATCTCGACTAGATATAAGGAAAAAGTTTTTTACCATAAGGGTGGTGAAGCACTGGCACAGGTTGCCCAGAGAGATGGTGGATGCCCTGTCCCTGGAGACCTTTGAGGTCAGGCTGGACAGGGCTCTGAGCACCCTGAGCCAGCTGTAGGTGTCCCTGTGCACCTCAGAGGAGTTGGACTGGATGGCCTTTAATAGTTCTTTCCAAAACAGATGATTCTTCTATTCTATGATCTTGATGCATTTACAGGTGCAAGACCTGACCTCTCCTGGTCAAAAATCTGTAGGGCTGGTATTTAAATTCATCTCCAAAAAACACAGTAAAAGTAGAGATGCCACCTGTCATCTCTTTGGGGACAAAAGACAGAGCTTTTACTCTCACAAGTGAGAAGTGCTGCTTGGGACTATTTAGCCTTTTTGAGCCTGCAGCTTTGGGTGAGGGAGTTGGTGGACTTGGCAGTGCTGCTGAAACCAAGCACAGGAAGAGGAGTCCAATAATTAAAAAAAAAAAAAAAAAACATGATTAGTAACAAAATGGTTCTGGACATTGCTACCAGAGGTTGTTGTCCTCTGAACATGAGTTGTTTTTTTTTTTTTTCCAACCTGGCTGTGTAGTAAAACTGCTGCCACTGTCCTGGGGTAACCATGGGGATTTAATTTGTACCAAAATCAGTTTCTGGAAATTCTTTCTTGTAGATATATTGTTAGGGAGCGCACATGAAGAGGGGCTTGAAAGCAGCAAGACTTAGGAGTTTTGGCTGTGATATAAGCAAAACCAGCTGCTTTTATTTTGCTTGGTTTTCCAGTACCTGTTTAAATGTGCATAGTTCAGATGGGAAAGGGAATTGTCTTGCCTTCCCAGAAAAAATAGTTGCACTGCCTTTCCCCTCCTTCCTTGAATCACTGATGCTTCTTAGCTGCAACATCCTCCCAGGACAGGGCAGGACTTCTGTTGTCTCTGGTCACTTTGTTGCCAGCAAAAAGAAGGATTTGTTTTTCATGGACTAATTATGATGGTTGACATGGTTTAGAGTTTGTTCCCTCTTAGGCACAGGTGCCTTTTTCTTCTGCAGTGTCTTACACCGTGGTTGTACATTGAAGGGACTAAAAAAAAAATGCAAATTCAAAGAGCAATAGGCATTGCCTTGCTTCCTCTAGGTTTGTTGAGGAGACTTGGGCTAAGGCTTGGCCATACTCTGCTATTGCTAAGGGAAAGCTGCACTGATGCAGGCTGCAGTCTCAGCTCCTTGCTGGCGGTGCAGCACGATCCCTCCTCCGCTTTCTCTGCTTGCAAGAGCGTTGCCTCTGCCTCGTCCCCTGGGACTCTTGGGGCACCTCCAGGCTTTTCCTGGTCCCAAAACTTGCCTTCCAGGTGAAAGGAAGTGCTCTAAATTCTGCCTTATTCCTACATTAATTAATTAAGCAGTCAATTAAACACAAATATTAGCCCTTGCTCCCCATGCCGGGGTGGGGGAGGGGGAACCAACCACATGTGAATGGAGATTGTTCAATCAGGACAGGGGATTTGGCGTGAAAAAAAGCTGTGGATGAGATTTGATTCTCCTCCTGACCTTGGGAGACCTTTACCTACATTTCTTTCTCAGATCTGAATTAGCACCATAATAACACAGGGCTGGAAAATTATACTTAAACCTCCCAGCTATTTCTGGGTTACAGAGGCTCTTTCTTTTTTTCAGGCTAACCTAGTTTTCCAGTGGAACCTACCCAGCCTCTACAAAGAGACATCTCAGTTTTCCTCCCTATATAATTATATAAAGTCTGGCCTATATTCATGCCCTTTCGCTCAGTCGCCTTTAATGTCAGCGAGGGATGCTGCTCCCTTCAGAGAGGTAAAGAGCAGGAAGAAATATTGATCCTTCACTCCCGCTTCTACCTTGAAAATGGGCTGAATAAAAGTCACCACCATGGTCTGTGAAGGCTCTTATTAGCTTGTGGTGCTTCAATTCACTTGGTGAAGCCAAACTATGTAGCTCAACAATGAGGATCCAACAGTTGTAAAGGTGGAGGAACCATCATTGCTTCGTGGGATGGAGTGAAGTCCTTGAGAAGGTCCTTGGCTGTTTCACAGGATGAGCTTTTCTCTCTAGGACACAGACAGTGGCGGGGCCAATAAGTAAAACCAAAAATCTCAGCAAGGTTGTGGTGATATGTTCACTACATGTAAAAAGCCATGAGCCACAGAATAAATGATTCCTTCCTTGGCCCTGCCTTACAAAGGGGAGACCTGCATCGCTGTGTCTCGTGGGGCAGAGAGCAAACCCAGGAGGCTCAAGGCTGAGCTCCGCCAAGAAATGTTCAGATCTGCCGGTCTTAAAACACAGCTCAATTCCTTTTATATTTTATTTTTTATTTTATTTTACTTAAATAAATATTTAAGTTTTTTAAAATTCTTTTGATTGTTTTGTTCACTTGTATTATTATTATTATTATTATTATTATTATTATTACTATTTTCCCAGAAGAACAAAGTGAAATACCTGCTAGGGACTATGCATGCACTGTAACCACTTATTAACCCAGCCCAGGGAGATTTGCATTTTCTGGACACAGAGAAAATTCTCCAAGGGATAAATCCCAAGGGAGGGATTGGACGTTCACAGACCTCAACATCAGTCACTTGCAGGTTTGGCCTCATCTCCTCCATAGCACCAGTGTCAGGAGAAAAAACAGATTCAAACCACTGGCTTTTCCAGCCTCAGCCAGATCTTTCTGCTGCTTGCAAGGGGCTTTGAGTCAGGCCATGCTTCGCCACATCAGCAAAACACTCTGAAGTTTGAGAAACATCGCCTCGTGCGATCAGGAATTATCTGCAGAGCTGGGGATGACTCAGAAAGTCTGCCTGGCCCCCTACCTTGCCCATGCCTCGTGTGAGATGGCATGGGACAAGAAATCCCGAGTTCCTCGCCGGGCAGCTGGGAGAAGATAGCCACATTAGCAAGGTCAAGGAGGCTTTGCTGCCAACTCCCCCCCCCCGCCCCCAGCCTTTTGTTAACCCATCTTGACCTCTCACCTTCAACGAGGAGCACCACAAGCCCAGCACAAGGTGGAGGCAGAGGGGAGTGGGCTTGATTTGCGTCTGAGCCACGTGGCAAGGAGGGCTTGTCTGGCTCTACGGCCTCCTGGCTCGTTTTATTTCAGGGTCATCAGAGACAATAAAGCAGGACACAAACCACAGCCCTAGCGCTGAGCCCAGCACGATCTCCAGAAATGCTGGGCTCTGCTCACCCTTGGCTGGTGGCCCAGGATGTCTGGTCACATCTATACTGGGTTAAAACAGCCCTTTCTTAACTTGTAACTGGCAGCTCCCAAGAACTGAGAAACCATCAGACAACAACAAAAAAAAAAAAAAAAAGAGAGAGAGAGATGACTCAAATTCATTGTTTTTCATTTAAAAAAAAAAAAAAAAAAAAAATTGTGT
>VXAV01002113.1:494658-531234 GCA_013399715.1 Alectura lathami | reverse complement strand
AAAAAAAAAAACTACAATCAAGTATTTTTATTAGTATAAAATTCAAGGTCACCACACTGCAGGTATCAGCCCTTTATGTGTATGTGTTTTGTCTGTTTCAAAAAGGCCACGTCTGGGACTTTTACACCACCACTGCACTCCAGAGACATGAACACTGTGCCAAATTTGTATTTCGTTTCTGTGTCCATTGATGCTTTCCCTGAGCAGGGGGATGAGAGCTGTGGAACACCAGGCACTGAGCGGCCCCACATTGCTGCCCCATCAGCTGGCTGCACCTCACATGGCTGGGGGCATGGATTGGGGTCCCCCAGAGTGCTGGGAGCATGCCACTAGCCAGGGTCCCACCACAGGGTCTGTGGGGACACAGTGCCTCACTGCCATGGGGACACACGAGAAAAGGCATGGAGAGGGGGCATCAAGGATGGGGGCTCACCCAGCACAGTAGGGTTGTCTGTCTGCTCCTTAGATAGTTGAGATATTTCCAGTGATTACACAAGGAGTATATCAATCTCCAAAATAAAATAAAAATAACTAAATTATTATTTGTCTCTTCTTCCTCCCAACACAAAAATCTCCAGCCCTGCCCCTAAAACAGCCAGCAAGAGGAGAATTGCTGTTGGTACTGGCTGTGCCATTATTGTTCTTTAATGCTGATTGCTCTAATTAGATTAACAGGTGCCAGGGCATCCCCTCTCTGTTTCCTCCTGGGGCTGGGCAGGATGGGCAACACCTACTGCCCCATTGGACATGCACACAGGACAAAGTGGGGAGTGGAATGTGGTCTGGGCTCATCCTTCCGCTTGTTGTTTCTGGGCTGAGGCAGGCTGGAGAGGTTAAAGGCAGCTCGGGAACAGAGGGAACAGTGCAGGGATGCTGAAGTGGAAGGAGGAAGGAAAAGCCCTCACTGCTCTCCCTCTGCCTGGGGAAATAATTTACTGTGCAGTGTCACTTCAAAGAGTTAAATCAACCAGAGCGCACTGCAAAAAGGCATTTCAGCCATTTCCATAGATAATGGTTAGGTCATGTCAAGATGCTGGCTTTCACGATGCTATCAAGCCATCCATAATTTAATGTTTAAAATGCAACCTTAGCAATACAATTAATACTGTTTTATTAGCCCACAGAGGCTTCATGTAACTACTTAGAGCTATATAACACCAGCCCATCTCACAGCCCCATATAAATTCCTCTGGTAAGATAAACTTTTAGGTCTGCAGTTGCAGGCACTGAAAATCTGCAGAGCCAGCAGAAAGTAAATGGCTTTCCTGTTTGATAGAGTATCGCTTTGGAGGTGCGCACCCCTGGCTCCTCTGCAGAGAAACGTTACGGTGCCAAGACCTTGGAGAGGAGGCAAGCACGGGACATACTTTTCAAGCAACACTAAATCATCCCTCCTGCTCCCCATCCTCCCTCTCTCTGCCTCTCACACCCACACTGGCATGCACGCACTCATACACTCATGTTTTCTCTGTCAGTGCAGGAACAGGACCCTTTGTGCATGGTGCACTGTACTCAAGCAAAAACTCTCCTCTTTCCCAGCTGATGGCTTTCTATCATTGCCATATCCCAAACCAGCAGCTCTGTATGCCCAGCCTTGAAAACCCAGACCTCAGACCTCACTTATTACATCAGGCAGCCTAAGTTTAGCTACCTGCAGCTTAGGTGTCTCAACCTGAGCAAGTCATCCCAGCTTCACTGATAAGCAGTGCAAAGCCAGAAGCATTTACAAGGCATTTTCCCCCACTGGAGATGTCTTCTTAATGAAGAGCTGAAGGCTGGACACCACTGCTGATGTCTTCATGGATGAGCAAGAATGGCAGCCTGGCACCTGCACACAGGCAGCTGAATCCCGCTCTCAAAGTCCATTGTGGTGCTTTGAGGCAGCATTGCTGGCTTGATGGAAAAGCCCTCCAGTAACTATGGCAGAAGCTGTAGGATCTTGGGAGGTCTTTGCCGACGCTGTCCTTTTTATGATATTCTCCAGCCAGCTGTGAACTTTTAAATCATATCCCCACTGCTGTGCCTTCACATCTCAGTGTAAGCCTGAAGCTGAGCTCAAGGCAGAGTTTATCTGCAGAGCCTTGAAGCAAATCTGCTAAACACATGTCCACAGGGCCACTCACCCGCAGACACGAGCATAAAGACAATTAGGCACATTAGAGTGGCACTGGGCCAGACTAATTGTGCCCTGCTTCTCCTTGGCCCCGTGAGCCTTCCATTGCCTTGTGCAAGCTGTGGCCATTTCACCTCTAAGGAAGAAGAGACCTCAAAATAATCCTGTTATTCCCATAGCCTGGTAATAGCTCCTGAACCATTCAGAGCGTCATTTGGGGCTGCCACAAAAACAACCCCTGCCCTGAGGTGTTTTGAGATCAATACATGAAGAAGACAAAAAATAGAAGTGTTAACAGAATTCTGAAGGGCATAAGCCATAGGGAGAGGAGGTGGCTTGCTCCGAGTTGTTATGGCAGAGCTGAGAATGGGACTGAGATTTTGTGGTCCCCAGATCTACGTCAACATCACCACTGAAACCACCCTGTTCCCATGCCCACTCACTGCAGGGTGCATCTCTGGGATTGTTTCCCCGTTCCATCAGCAGAATAAAAAAGCGCTCCTGGCACTGTACTCTCTGTGAGGTTTGCTTTCTCCATATTTTTCTCCCTTAAATTCACACCTTCTGGAGTGAGGTTCATCTCATCTTTTATATTGAAAATGTTTCCTGAATTTGTTTGACTGTGGAGAAAAGTTGGGGCCTGGGAAACTTCAAGAGGCCCAAATTCAGATGGCACATAAGTACCCTCCCTTCCCCACCATATCTGCATTAATGGTTTGATAACTCTCAGGGTCTTATGGCAAACTCAGGATTTGGAGGGATGTGCAGGGTCTCATCACCTGTGTGTCCCACGTACCCTGATGTGCAAATACCCTGGAGTACAGGAAGGAAGCACTCAAATCAGTTTTCAATTGCATTGATGGGGACACCTATTAAATGTAAAATGGGTACCCGACTCCTAGATTTCCTAAGGTTAGAGCCAGCCTTTCTTATTATTCCAGCCTACGCTTCCTGTGCATTTTAATTATTTTCTCCATGCTAATGCAAACCCACACAGTGAAGACAGAACAAGCTTCCCAAATCAGTTTAATGAATGTCCTCATCTGAGACGATTGTCTTTCGTAATGACTGAGAAATATAACTCTCCAGCCTAGCTCCCCAAGAAGCAGCATGGCCCCAAAGATATGAAAAACCAGAGCAATTCATCAGAAGCAGCAGGAGAGAAGAGATAATTAGAGCTGGAAATGCAAGGAATGAAAAGCTGAGCGTGGAGGGCACTTCGGGGAGAAAGAGGAAGGGAGCTGAAAAGAGCCACAAGCTTAAATCTGTTGTGTGAGCCATGAGACTCACTAAACACCTGCACAAGAAGGGAAGCGAGCTCGTGCCTCCTGCATGCTGACAAAGAAGGCTTCGGGGGAAACACACCTTTCTCATTTACAGGCTTTGTTACTGGAAAAAATCTCCATTTCTCTCCTCTTTCCTTGTTTCCTTCCTTTATTTTCACCTGTAAAAAGACCCAGTCTCTGGCTCCCCTGGTTTGCAGAGATGTTGTGGGTGTGCATGTTTTCATGTTTTCCCTTCATCTCTCCTCCTCCCTGCAGCCTCTGCTCCCCCTCGGCCTCAGCAACCCCTTCTTCGAGGAGCAGGGAGGTGAATAGGGTCGATATGTCCCCATAATGGGGCCCCTCTGTGTCCACAAGGCCAGGGCAAGCCATGATGCCCGCAAGCATTTATCCATCAGGCAATATTAAGAAACCATCCCTGCTCTTGCTGCGGTATTGATCCCCGTTTATTCGATGATGAAGTCAGGGCTTTCTGCTTGGAAAAGATGGAGAAAATCCTCAACCAGCCCATGCTAATGCAGCAGCCTCTGAGCTGCCCTTGTGAGGAGCAGCAAAGCTCCGGCACCCTTTGAGCTGCAGCACAAACAACCTGGCAGGTACTGCCCTGGAGCACTCAGTCTTGAAAAGCTGAAGGAGGGAGGTTGATAAACCTTTTCCCCTTGTTTCTGCAGACAAAGACTTTAGGCAGTTTTGTAGCACAGGAACAGGAGGGCTCCCATGGAGGGGATCAGCATGCAGCCCTCTGCCCAGGGGCAGCGCTGGGATGTTCTGTTGGGCTGATCATGCTCACCCTCTGCAGCTCTTTGCTGGATGTTTTTTTCCTTGTCTGCTTTAAGCCGGTAAAGCCCTTAAACATGGGAGCAATATATAGCAGAGAGCAGTGGAGAGTGCAAGCAGACTTCCAGTTTTCCCACACTGCTAATGCAGACTGAGTTCTGATCCTGACGGGGTGCAAAATGGGCTGAAGCTGCCTGGGTGTGGCTGCAGTAAGTCGGGCTCACTCCTCGTGAGCAGTGGGAAAAGCCTCTGCTCAGGCAAGCGCAGGCACACCAGGGTGAACTTCTGTCCAGGACAAACCAGCCACCCACCATTCCTTCTTCCTCACATTACAAGGGGAACAAAGTCTCCCCAGAGGCACCAATAGCGAAGAGACTCCCAAAATCAAGTGCAAAGGCCGGATTTGAAGGACCAGGCAAGGCCACCACCAGCACTACCTCTGCACTCCTGCGCTCTTGATGTTCCTGTCGTTCGTTTGGCTCTCTACAATGCCAAACTTTTGGGATAGCAGTAGGACAGCTGAGCTGGATGCCTCTTCTTGTCTCTCTTCAGCCTGCTGTCCCAGGTGATATCTTCTCTTGCAGAAGGTGCCCTAAAATTATCCTGCACATGGCGAAAGGGAAACGTGCACTTGGTGTAAAGTAAGAGCCCAGCAGGCTGGGATCTTATTAGGGCTTAGAAGCAGGACTTTTGCAGCATAAATCTTTATGTTCCTTATGTGCTCTTTACATTCCCCTCCCCCACCAGCAGAGTGTACCTTATTCAGGTGTTGGCTACTCAGGTCCTGGACTAGCAGAATAATGGATTACCAACAAACAAGGGGAAAGCAAGATGAAACATTCGGCTGTGGCCAGCTGGCCCATTAGCATGCAGAACTGGCTGGCCCATCAGCATGAGGGATGAATCAGAGCACAGACTATTTCTTGCCACAGAAGAGCTATGGTTATTGTAGTCAAATATAGCTAAGGGAAGCTGAAGTTTATTTTTCCCACTGCTCGTGGAACTACTTAAGTTTATATTGCCAATTGTCCCACTGCATAGCGAGAGCAGGGTTTCAGGCAGAGAGTTTGATTCTCTTATTTTAAACTCAGATAAACCAACTTGCAAGGAAAATGCTCCCCTGCGCATGCTTTAAATCCATTCCTGCTGCTGCTTCCTGTTCTTCCTCCTGACTTTGCTGTGAATCCATCATAAAGTGGTGCCCAGCTCTTTCTAGGAGAGCCTTCATTTCTCAGTGTCCAATCTCTTTTAACACATGGTTTAACATTAATGGAAACACACTAAGTGACATTAGGAAGTGGAGCAGGGGAACGGCTCTACCAGATCATATCACTAATTGCTTCGCTGCTGGTTCTGTGCTTCCTACTCCTGTGACATTCCTTTGAAGCCAGAGTGGGATGCTCTGACATATCTGGTACATCAGGGAGCACTGAAAGGTTATGGCTTCCTAGCTAAATAAGAACAGAGGAATGGTTAATTCTCTTCATCTGGTATCCGTCATACAGCAGAGGTCAGTGCTGTGTGCTGGGGAGGATGCTGAGCTGGACACATTATGGAATTGGTAGTTACAGGGCTGTACATGCTCTCAAAACCTCTGGAGTAGAAGTGAACATGGAAAAATAAGTCTGGATTTGCTGTCACTTCAGGGACAAGGGTGAGAATGTTTGATGGGAGATGTACATATGGACTTGCAGGTGCAGATTAGCCATGCTTTGCAGAGGATCCTGGCAAGTACTTGCTGGATAGTGTTGGATGCAGCTTGATTTTTCACTGTGCACCAGCCATCTGTCTCAACAGCTGTACTGAAACATCCTACAGACAGAGTGCTACAGGGCTGCGATACAGTCGTGCTGCAGTCACACTCTTGTAGCAATGCCTTTGATACGATTGCACCTCTCCCTTCACTTTGTTAGTGAGAATATAACAAAAACAAAACAGAAAAAAAATTTGCACAGGGTATCCTGGTGAGCAGTAGATGGAACAAAGTGCTGGGCTAATTCTCTTGTTTCTTAAGCAGGTTTTACAACCTGCATGACACATCCTCATACAACAGCAAGGTTGTTACAAGGATGATGCGAAGTCTGTGTGGTTATATCCACACTACGTTCCAGGGTAGACAGTTCACGCACATCTAAAACCCACTTCCTTGGGAAACTGTCATATAGTCTCGTCTGAAACACCATTCCTTAGCAGGATGGGTGTTGGAGGAACTCCAAAATATTCAGGCACTTGGCTCGAGTCTCAGTGGGTGTTTTGTGGTCTGGATGTACACTTGCAGTTCAGTTTGGGCTTTTACATGCCCCAGTTTCATCTGGCTTCAGAATGCCCCAGAAATGACAGAGACACTCAGCTCTGCAGACTCAAGCCCACAGCTATCTGCCATAATACAGAGGTAGCCACAGGGAAGCACAAGATGGAAGTCAGATGAAGTAAATCAGCACCAAAAGGACTTAATGGCTGATTAGAAAGAGGCGTGGTATGTTCTTCATCACCTAGTCATTAAATTAATACCAGTTGGCCTTCCAGGAGTGGAGTCCCATTTAGCTGCGAGCTGTTGGTAGCAATGCAGCACTTGGCACTGATGCAGCCTCTGGTCTTTTCTGTGCAAAGATCAAACACGACTGCTGCAACTGTCCATTTGGATCCCCTTTCCTGCTGTGCAGCTGGCACTGAATTGTTTGGGAATGAGCAACAGATTTTTGTGACAGTTGTTCCTTTTTTTTTTTTTTTCTTTTTCTAGAAAACGTTCTCACTTTGTGTTTATCTTCCTGGCTTACACTAGGAGCAGCTGGGGTGACACAGGGAAGGTTGGTGGAGTTCCTCCCAAAGCACAAAAGTTCACTTCCAGGATCCTCAAGGCTTATGCTGTAGTATGGTTGAGAACAAAACTCTGATTGCAAGGGGAGTTGAACAGTAAGTTTTCAACAGAAATTAGTAATTTCCTTCCTCTATGAAAAATAATAATAATTAAAAAAAAAACCACCATGAGATCTTGCCTTTGCAGCTTGATGGCAATTTCTGACCATTTCTTTGGCTCGAGAAAGCAGCAGCAAGTGCAGAACTCTTGTGTAGGGCACAGAGCCTGAAACCAAACTGAGCGGTCTGGGAAAGCATGAGGTACAGAGGGAGGAAGATGAGCACAAAGCCATCAGGCTGCAGAAAATGAAACCAGCTGGCTGAGTCTCATAGCTGGAGCAGGGCCAGCCCAGCCACCCACACACAAGAGGCACTCGTGTGTGGCGCAGAGCACAGCAAGGTGAAGGATGCACTGAGGTGGGATCCACTGTGTCATTTCCCCCCAAAACAGCTAAAATGCATTGGTGACAGTGTTGGGGACCCCATGCACTTGTCACACTGCAGCTTTGCAAGGCAGCTGCAGAAGCCTGAGGAAGTATGAAATGGTACCTGCTGGAGGACACTGGTTCCAGATGTCCTGGGCATTTCAGAGCTAAGCAACAGCTGGAATCCTTTCCTGGCTGCATCAGGGACAAGGGATGGGAAAAGTCTGCCAGTTCAAATGTCTTTGGCTGGCTTAAATGAGCAGAGCTCCACCAAGTTCAATTAATTTTGGATTATGTCTTTCTTCCCAAGGGCGTGTGTGTGTTGCAGAGCTGAAACCTTCCCAACATGGGACTTTAGTCATTCAGCTCAGTGGAAGGACAGGAGTCTCCTTTAGTGATGGGTGAAGCAAAGACCTCTGCACTGGGTTTTAGGACACATGCATTCACATACGTACGCATACACAAAAATGAGCCAGCACTCAAATAATATTTATGTGAGATTCATCAGTCTCCTTTTGGAAACATTGAGAGAATTTGCTGAGAACTAAAACAATAGAGACTTGTAGACAGGATGCTAAAATCCTATACACAAGTATCAGAGATGAGATCCTTTCCGTGGGATTTGTGAAAACACTTTGTGAGCTTTAGGAGTGTCATGGCCCATAGCTTGACTTAAAAATATCACGGTAAGTTTACTAATCACAGATAAATCCAGTAGTCCTTCTCCTTAATGATCTGGCAGGATTCATTTATAAAGTCCCCAGCCACATATAACCTGCACTTTTTCTGTACTCCTACAAATGTGTATATTGATCAGCTCTCTCCTAGCCAGTATTGCCTTGAATAACTTGGTGTTATCCAGACTGGCTTTCACGCTGCAGAAACACTGCCTCTGATTTCCCACTAAATTCTTCAGAGTCCAGAATCCACCCCGCAGCCTGATCCTGATTGGTGTTTGATGGAGGCTGGGGCACCTCAGCTTCCTGCAAGATGCTGCACGAGACTGGGGTCCTACCGCTGCCAGCATGGGGGAGATGTTCTGACCTGATTCACCACCCTGATTTGCATGTGCAGTGTTAGNGTGCTGTAATGTGCCTGAACCATCTTTTGTGTTGATGACTCCTAGGCCAGAGATGTTAAAATGTAGAGTTTGCACTAACTGGCTCCAGTAGAAAACGAAACTGGACTTAGTAAGCAATGAAGTTTTGTGATATGCATTATCTTTGCCTTACATTTACCACTCACTAACAAGGTGCTGCATGTAGATATGCAAGCAGAGAAGTGCAGCCCAAACATAGCAAAAGATTAAATACTTTCTTCTGTTTTCAAGAAGAAGAAGAAAAAAACAACACTGGAGGCATTAGTAATGAAGAAACATGGAACTTCAGTGCCTCAGAGATGTACCCTGGATTCACTTAATCTTTGCCATGTACATAATAAATTTTAATGAGTAACGTTTTAAAAACATTGTAATTTTAACTGTTCTACCATGCATATGCTCATTTTGTTGCTGCTGCTTTGTGCAAAAGTCTGCAACTGTTAGCAATGAATATTCAACACCACGCCTCCATTTTTTAGTGTAGGAAAGGTGAGTAATTTGCCTGTTTTTTTAATCTGCCTGAATTTAACGTATTACAGGCATGCCTGAAGGGAGACATCTATGGCAGTCAGCTGTGCTATATCTACCACCAGCTTGCGTAGCTTTAGTTAGCAGTACAATTGACCCAAGGAGTCTGAAACCAAACATAACATTGTATCCTGTCTAGTGAGCATCCTAGGGTCCTCCTACACCTCTTGGATGAAGCATATTGACAGTACATACAAACATTCAAACACACAAATTCAGACATTTCACTTGGTTCACTCTGTATCACTTATTTCTATGCACCATAAGCCATGTATCATTTTATGAACCTTAGGGAGTTAATTGAAGCTTCCTGGTGATGATGGTATTCTTATGCTCCATCTATAATCAACAGAGTGGTAGGTACTTCTGGAGGGTAGTCTGTATCTTAAGTTAAGCAGGAGATGCCTCTTCATGCCCTAAAAGATTTTTAAAAAGTAGTCTATGACCATCTTCATACACTTCCTATAAAGATCCTGGAGAAAATAATGAAGAAAAACAAGACTCTTGGACAGCTTTGCACATAAAGAACAAATTCCTACAGATACCAGAAAAAAAAAAAATTGATGGGCATGGCTCAGAAAAGAGTTTTGGTGGTAGTCCTAGTTAGGTATCTTACTTGGGGTACTTAAAGAGAGATGAGATGAATCCTGGCCAATCTGCACTCTTCTAAGAAGTGAAATTGTTTTTGTGATACCATATGGCTATAGTTATCCCTGGTAGAGCTAGTAAGATGGCTTATAGTAATGATGGTTTCTGACACTCCCCACAACTACTATTCCTGTTGTCAAGGCCAACATATAAAGACTGGGATAAAATTTTCCATGCTGGCTGAAACTGTCTCTGGAAAGTTTTTGCAAAAATGCTTCCAAATGCCTTTCCAAAAATGACAGTAAACAAAAAAAAAAAAAAAAAAAAAAAAAAAAAAAAAAAAAAAAAAAAAAGGAACTTCTGGTTTCAAGGAACTTCCTTGTTTCATTTCAGCATTTATTGAGGATGAAAACACATCCCATAACTCTGAGCTGCCACAGAGAAGGAACGGGTCCTGCGTTGAGCTTTCCTGGCTTGCTTGCCTTAGGTGCAGCCACATTCCCACAGAGCAGATGTAAAATTGAGTTTTACAATGAATAGCTGATGAAGGCTGAAGCAGCAAGCAGGTAACATCTCCCTTTGCCAGACCTCTGGCTGGCATGCTCCCACCAAGAGAAATGTCTCCAAGCGGTGTCTCATGTCCCCATGCTGCCACCCCACCAGCTGCAACGGATGCATCCCATGGGAGCAAGACTGGGCGGTCAGTCTCTCCAATGAGATGGAGAGGAAGACCTTGCTGGGGGCTCTGGTTAACCCCTTTTCTCCTGGAAGCTATCTAGCCTGGGCACATTTCTGAGCTGTTGACTTAAATTAACCCCCCATTAAACTGCTTTCATCAATAAATTGCTAGAGTCTGCCTGGGTGCTTTTGGCAGGGTGGGATTTGTGCCATTGCCAGATGGCCTGGCGCATGCAGCAGCACTGAGCTGCTTATGGACACTGGTTTTACTGAACATTAATGGCTTCAGCTTCTCTCCAACAGCTAATAATAAAAGGGATTGTTGAAGTTTATTCTGACACAGATGAAGAGATTTAGATTTATTGGTTAGCTGCTCAGTGGTGCTTCTTAAAGGCTCAGGACCTTTCTACCAGCAAGAAGATGCATGGGTATGAGGTTGTTGTGGCAGAGTTGTGTTCGCTTGCTGTGACCAATTGGTCCCAGCTCTCCATAAGCACAGCCAGACACCTTCCCCGAGGACTGCGAAGAGGGTTTGGGGACAGCCTTCTCCATTGCAGCCAGCTCACCCAGCTCCCACATATGGTCCATCCTGCCAGCGAGTGCTGCCCAGTCTGAACAAACGGACTTTTCAAAGAAAAATGCCCATTTGTGCAACCAAAAATAGATTGCTTTCATTAATTTGGCTAATTGGTTGCAGTAATGGGTAGGCTTACTTGACATTCTAATTTGCTTGGTCAGAGGGAAAGATCCATCACAAATAATCATTGTAGGGGAAAAAATAAAAATTAAAAAAAAAAAAAAAAAAAAAAAAAAAAAAAAAAGTGGTTAAGCATCCCAGGATAGAGACACTAGAGGGGCTGGAAAAGGAATTGTGCTGGGCTTCATCACCCCAAATCCATCACATTCAGCTCCCCTGCGCCTGTGGCCTTTCTGCCTCCAGAAAGCTCTGTCTGCTTTGGCACACTTTTACCTCCACATTTATGCACTCAAAAAATGTTCTCCCAGTGCTGAGGTTTAGGGGGACATTGTCCATTTTCAGGATGCTGTGTCCCTAAGGTTCTCCCCACTGTCCTCACCCCATCCCTTGCAGACCAAGTGAAGGGCTGTGACCCTGTGCACCTGCTTCCCAACCCTGCTGCTGGGGAGGGTTATTTCCAGGCTCTGCAACACCGGCTTGGGAGCCCTCTTCCCCTTTTGTAGTTTCAAAAGAAAACATCTGTGAGCAGCTCGTCACAACAAACCCCTGCCAGTGTCTGATCTCTTACGATAACATGCTTTAATGAGGTTAGAGCTCCCCTCCTGCCTTGCAAACGTTTCGGAGTTGCTCGGGCTGAATGAGACGGGAGGTAATTAGAGTGACATGCCTTCGTTCACAGAGAGAATAAAGGAGCACAGATTTCCTGAATGGACAAGAGCAGTTTGGCCTCAGCTGAGTGAAATAACCAGGCAGTGATCTAATTCACTTTACTGTTAATAGATTGTTATCTGCGGAGCCCTAGTGCAAACACGATAAGCTGTAAAAAAAATACAGATAAAAACCCGAGCTGTGAGTGTTGCAGAGATGCACGTTCAGCCCGATGCTGGGCTCACTGGCCTGGGCTCAGCTCCAGTTCCTGCTTGCCCCTGGAGCTGGCTGGGGTGATAACACTCAAGTGGGGCCATGCAATCAAATTGCTTTGCAAATTGCAGGATTGTTTGGCTCCAGCATCAGGCTGGGAATTCATCAGTTTGCCTTGCAGAGTCCAAGCCACGATGGGCAGACATGAAGCCAAAACCTTCCCTGGGTTCAGGCTTCAACCTTGGCTGCCATGCCCCATGCAGGGAGGGAGTACAGCGGCAGTAAGCGATGTCGCATCCCCCGGTGGGGTCCCACAGGTGACTGAGCACATCTGTCCCATGCAGCTAGGGATGTCCCATCTTCTTGTACAGCATTCCTTCGGCAGCCTGGCTGCTGGCACACAGCCCCATGCACTGGCTTCATCTCTCATACACCTCCCCATCACGGTGTCAAGATAAAAGGAACCTGCCCCCATGTGCTGTGATCATACAAAACTCTCACATTTTCTACCAGAGATGAATTGTGATGGGAGAACTGGAGGTGTACATGGGTCTGTGAATTTCCTCTTCCTCTAAAGTAGCTGCAAGGCTGTTCTGTGTGTTTGTAGCCTGCATCTAGGTGTCCCATGTACAAGAAACCCATCCTGACATACACCAGTGGAGTATTTTGTGTTTTGTGCAAGGTAGTTCTGCTGCATTTTTCAAGCATATTGTGCCATCAGCCGTCAACATCCCTGCTGCTCTTTCCTCTCTCCTTGCATGGAGCTCCAGTAAGTTTATCACTGTAATTCCTTGCCAAGCCACATGAAAACATGGATGAGGAGCATCCCTTTCATGCCACCCGAGAGTGAGCTCTGCTCACATTTTAGCTCTGTACCCATGTCTTCCCTGGTCAGAACTTGAGATTTCCACCCTTCTCCAATACCAACCCTGGATGGCTGCAGGAAGCACAGGTCACCCAGGGGCTCTGGTGACTGGCTTCCACCATGAGGATGGATTTGTGGATGACCAAGGTGATGCAGGAAGGAGTCCACTGGGTGCATCGAGGCAGAGCAGGGTGGGCAAGCTGAGCAAGAACAGGAGCCTTCCTCATGACTTCCTCGTGGGGTGCAGCCCCACCCTGATGCTGCCTGTCTCTCCCCATATCCTCCATTCTGCTCCAGCCTTGTAATATACTGTGTCTTTTATCCAGTTTTTTATTTCCTCAGGCGAGAATGCTGTCAGCTTCCCCGTCAGGTTTTAATGTGTCAGAAAACATAATCTCTTCAGCCAGATTTAGTCTGCTTTTGGGATGTGAGTGTACTCTGATTGCTCCTTCGTTGACAACTTCATTAGGGGTGAGACAAGCTCAGCCTTGCCTGCCCCATCTCTCCTCAGCCAGAACCCTTATCAACTGTGCTTAACTGTGCAGATCCTTATGGTCACCTCTTCCAGCTCTTCCAGGTCTTGTTTCCCTGACAGTATAATGGAGTATGTCAGAACTTTTTCTTCCATTTTTACCTAGTTTGATGGCAAAACAATGATGGGGCTGGATGTATTTATATGCCCACAACATCCCAACTGGAGCCTCTAAACAGGCTGTACAGCAGTAGCTGCTAATCCACAATACATTGCTTTGCCCAAGAAGTGGGGACCCAAGCTACAGAAATTGCAGCTACCATGGGGATACCCAAGTCATCAAATTCAACTAACTGGGAAGAATGCCCAACATATCTTGTGATCAGCCAGGCCGGGCTATTGGGATCAGGTCTCTGGCCAAGCTTTGGCCATTGAGCTCGCTCTGAGCCGAAGTGCAGGCTGTTTGAGCCAAGAACTTGTCCCTGAAGGATGATTTGGACACAGCCACCCTGTTCTGAAGAGAAGGAGGATTAAACATCAGCACGCAAGCTCTGCCAGCTGCTGCCTGTGCCAGAGAGCAAGCCCTGGGCCATGTTGTTTAATTGTATAGGCATAGCCTTGGAGACTCTTCAACCCACCCTTTGCATCCTGCCTCTGCATGAATGCCATGGCAAGCACACAGAGAGCAGCCTGACTTTCATCAGGAGTGCCAAGCCCTGCTGAAAGCAGAGGAGACACATACCAGCTCCTGCTCAGCTGGAGAGTCTGCTGAAGGCCACAATTTTCCAATTGCTTGAAGAGTTGTCATTAGGTGGTTTAAGATGATAGATTGCTAAATTGCCTTGAGGCTGGTGCCAAGCAGCCTTCAATAGGGCACTCTTTGCTGTAAGGAAGTGTGTGCACTGCAGTCCTTGGTTCGGGAGAGAATAGGATAATCGTAGTTTTGCTTTGAGCATCCTGATCTGCTGGGAAGGAGCACAGTTCACTGCGGAAATAAGAGGAACAAGATGCAGGAGTGGCAAGGAGAATATCTGAGAACAGAGCCGCAAAATCTCTCTGCAGCCTGATGTCTGCCCCAACAACCTTCAAGTGCATTTGCCATCATTCTTTGCTGATACTTTCCTCCCGCATCAGAAGGAGCTGGTATTTATTAGAGCTTGTTCAGACCTGGCAAGGGTCTGATGGGAGGTTGTCCAGGAAGAAAGACTTCTGCCTGTGGCCTCTGCAAGGGAGGAAATGAGGAGTAGGACCAAGGCGAAGGAGGTGGTGAGGGAGAGGAAGGGGCCTCCTTACAGATCAGTTGGTACAAGGGAACTTCTGGAGCCAGCAAGTAGCTTACTGCTGTGACCCTAAAGAGTTCTGCAGTTACGTGTCATGTGCAGGGATCATCACGCATCCCTCCTTAAGGCAGCAGCCATGGCCATTTCCAGACGCAGTCCTAAATGATTCAGTATCCTCCTGAGAAATGGCATTGGAGCTTTCTCGAGGGAAGACAGCAGCCAACACTGAAAAAACCTGTTCCCTCCAGGTCTCTGCACTTATGAGTGCCTGCCAAGCACGTTTTACAGTGTGTCCCCTGAATGCACACTTCCACCCTTGCAAAATTAAGACATGTGACCTTCATAAATCCCCATCAAAGGCCTTTATTCTTCTGCTATTCTTCTTGCTGTTGTTCACATTAAGCATGCATGTGACAACCAGACAAAAGGCATCATTCTCGAACAAGCTAATTCAAGTTAACCAGTGCGATGAGAAGGACTGAGCAGCACCAAAGCACTCTGGCATTTTGATGTGCAACAGAGGTTTGAGCCTTCATCTTATTTTTAGCTTCTAAATCCCAAGTGTTAGCCAGATATTCCCTGAAGGTTTGGCAGGAAGAAGAAATGGATGAATCTTGGCTTCCTATGCATCTGTGTCCCAGGATTTTGGTGTAGGAGAGGCAGAGAAGCTAGAAAGATGTGTGTTTGAAGAGGTGAATATTGTTCCCTCTTTGGGGCATGTATTAGGAGCCTCACCCACGTGGATTCCTTAGCATCAATAAGGTAGGAAATCACTTTTCAGTGTTTCTTTTTGTCTGAACATTTAGAAGGAAATCGTGGGGCACGTCTCCTCCTTCCAAATTTGGTTGAAATCAGCAGACATATGTTCATATATTTATAATACGGGACACTAATAGATACATATATATTTAAAAGGGTTTTGTTTTGTTTTTTCACTGTACAGTTAGAAGAAACTATGAATGGACAACTTATATCAAAACTGTCTGGCATTCTATTTCTTTTTGTCTTTGGACTTTTCCACTCAGGGATGTTTCTGGGGTGTACAATAGGAAGTGAATCTCCAGTACCTTGGGCAAGAAAATGCTGTAAGTGCAGAAAAGATTATGGAAATAAATAACATGGACTAACCCTTATAGATGCTAAACCATGGATGATGGAACAACCTGCACTATCTGCCTCCTGTTTCTTCATCTCTTCTGATGGTCTAGAGGAATCGGAGGAATGACAGCTCACAGGGACTGAAGGGATGTTCAGCCTTTCTGAGCAGGGCCCTGATTTAACTTATTCCCTCTTAATTTTGTCTGAAATTATGTGTACTCTTCTAAGTCCTGCTAGGAAATCGCATTTAAGATCTGAGTTATGCCCTTGAAAAAATTTTCCATCAAATGAGGGGTGTTGAGAAATGCCTAGCAATACAGACTCAGGGCCCGAGAGATAAAACCTGTTGTACTTGCTGTAGCTGCCAAAAAATGATGGATGACACAGCAAGCTGAGCAGGACAAGGTCTGCATTTGCAGCAGCTTCCAGAAATCACCAACATCGGAATAATTTCAGAGGAACCAAAGGACCAGGTCAGCCAGCTTGGGATTGCTCCTCCACGCTTCCCCAAGGTTTTTTTCCTGGTGATGGTGGGATCCTGTTCCATAGGCACTGCGCATAGCTCAGTGTACGGCTTTGATTCCTGCACGGCTCCCGTCCTTATGTTTCATTCCAATCACGTGGAGAATGTCAAGAGATTGGGAGCGACAACAGCCATACAATGGTAATTTAGCAGGGCTCTTTAGATGTTGTCCTGTCGGTAGGACCCTGGGGACCTCATTTTGTACTCCAGCTCGACGCCTGGAGCAGCCAATGTTGGAGATGAGAACTCCTTCTGAATAAAAATGCCGCTCCAGTGCTTCTCAGTAGTTTCTCACTGGGCTTGACATTCTCATCTCCTCGCTGCCCCTGGCAAACTTCTCTCCTGGTGGCTTTTCATCTCCCAGCTCCACAAAAGGAAATTAAAAATCCACGTATTTTTCTTTAATCTAGTCGGAGCTCCAGCTGCACTGGGGGCTGTCACACAGGAAAGTTTGCACAGGCTGCTCATCTCACCTCCTTCAGCAAAACTCCCTCTCCTGCTACACTCCTTGAAGCATACAAAGAAAGAGGGAGGAGGGAAAATAACAAAGGAACACAGAAGAAAATCTCAACAGAGAAATGCTTTCTCATTGTCACCACTAAAGGGCAGATCCAGGGAAAGCCTGGCTGCTTGTAAATGGCAAACTCATCATTCCAGTGGCTGCTGCAGGTTGAGAAGGGAGAAGAAACTGGAGATCATGTCATGGGCCACCTCAACCACTGCTGTCCTCTTGCCATGGCCATGTGACATCTCAGTCTGGAGAGTCATCTGGTCCTGGCTTCTCACCTGCCTCCTGCACTGTGCCCAATGCCCAAGAACAAGTATTTTAAAGCTCCAAGGTACACTGGTGTCCTAGGAAGGATTTTCCTGACTGGCCCATGATATCATCCCAGACCTGCTTTAATAATCTGAAACAGGATTCCTGAGTACCCCTCCTTTAAAGCTGGATGATGCTAGTGTCTCAGCTCCCTGCAGAATAACACAGCTAAGTGTTTCTGGAAGATTCAGATAATCTCCCATCCACCTACCAAAAAGTGAAAGAATTGACCCATAATGTTCTACTGGGCCATTCTTCCAAAATTTCCACAAAATATATTATCTAGTCACACCTCATCACCATAGATACTGCTTAACCTTTTCCCTTCCCAAACTCTGATTCCTGCTCATCTTCATTAAAAAACAGCACACAGTTTGCAAGCTTGCCAGAGGCTGAAAAACAGCAGAGGCTAAGCCATGAATATAGACTGAATGATAAGTTACTTTGGGGAAGTGTAGCTGCATTCAGTTACTTTGTTCCCCTCTATTATTGCCAGCCAGCTCCAGGTTCAGAGATGCTGCTGCACTGCCTGATAAATTGAAGGACTTCATGGACATATTAACACAGCTTGTCCGTAGTCAGTGAGCAGACAATTGATTATATGTCAGAAAGTCACACACTGGGCAATTTTGCTCGCAGGCTTTGCCTCCATTTCTCAAAATATGTGTTACAGAGCAAAGAAATCAAATGTTAGGGATAAGATTAGATGCGTGGAAGTTGCTTGCAACAGGCTTGGCCTCTCTGTTTTTGCAAAGCACTAAGCATCTTGTTGGTATTCAGGGAGGAACAGTGCTGGTCAACAGATGTCATGCAACCAAGAGATATTTCTTAATGAAATATAGGATTCTGTCAAAACACAACTTTTTCCCAAAAACATGACTTTCAGTGACATTCTCCTATTTTTCACCAAGTCTAAGCAAGCAGCTTGTTCTTCCCCCCTCCCTGACTTCCAAATCACCATTTGTAAATGTTTAGGTTTTTGCTGAAAATGTTATCATTTATGTCAAAAATTTTGAAATCTTTCCCCAAGACCTGTCAGCTCTTGTCAGGCTTTGTTATTCACTGAACACACTCAAGTGTGCTTATTCCTGAGTCACCTTTTCCACCTTGTGCCAAGATGAAGCCGAATGTTTGGATGTTGCAACTTTCTAGGGGGCAGAAATTCCATTTCCAGGGAACTAAGCAACTTGTGTGTTTGCTAGGAAGACCTTTCTGGTGAAGACTGCCTGAGGTACGCCCTCATTATCTGTATTGCAGCGGGAGCTGGAGTTCGTGGTGTGTTTTACTGGCCCATTGTGATGCTCGCTGAATGAACACGCAAGAGGCAGTGCTGCCAGCGAAGAACTCAGGGGCTCGACTGAGAAGACAAAGCAGCAAAGGGAATGGAGGTAGGGAAAGGTGAAGTGACTCACCCCAAATCACACCACGGGACTGGTCAGAGACAGCAGGGGAACCGGCATTTCCAGATTCCCGGTCTGGGGATGGCACGACAGTCATGTCAAGGAAGGAGTGAATAACAGAGAATGTTTGGCTCAGGCAGTCACCTTGTTTCCTGAGATCAGGAGGGACAACTTGTTCTCTAACAGAGGTTCAGTCCTCTCCTATCCACTTTGAGGGGTCTTTTGGATAAGGTCTGGTGGCTTGTGCTCTAGCAAGGAGGGACTTGCCATCCACATCACCCTTCTCTCCATGGTGCCTCTTTCTTTTCCATCCATCTTCTGCAAGAAATTCCCAAGCTTGTGTGTCCTGCACGAATCCCCCAGGGTTACGGGTAGTGCACTAGGTAGGGCAGAACCACCCCAAAGCCTGGAGCAGATTTACCAGCAGGGGAAAGCTGAATGTGGCTGACTTCCCCATTAACACCAACAAGCAGAACTTGGCATTCAAAATTATGTGGCACATGCCCCATGAGGTTGTGTAATCCCAGGGATGACCGGAGGCCTGGGAAATGCTGCACTGGTTTATTCTGCTTGACTTCAGTAGAAAGGGTTATTGAGGGGCTGTGCAGCATGGGAGCGTCCTTTCTCCCTGCCGTGGGTCAGCAGCCACTGTGCCAGATAGCACAAAAAAAGCAGCTCTGGCCCATCTGCTTTGGGGCTGATGAGCACCAGGCACCTCCTGCACCTTCCCAGGAGGAATAGCAGGCTTTTCTTCTCCAGCCTGCAGCAGCTGAGCACACTGAAGAGGGTGATCAATATCTATCAGCCATGGCTATTTCCTTCGTGTCCCCAGACCTGCAGTTATATATCTGCTCTTTTTTCTTGGCCTAGTTCCCACAGCAGGAATTCACCTCATTCTCCTCCAAAGAGAGCTCTGGAATGGGGTTTCTCTGAGCTGGCACCAATTCACAAGCCAAAATGATGATATTAGCGGAGATGTTTGTCTCTGGTTTTGGACTACTCTGGAAATGTTGGCTTTGTGGGTAGGAAATAACAGATATTAAATCCAAAAAAAAAAAAAAGTGCCTCTGGTGCCTGTTCTACACAGAAACAAAATTCTCACCACTAGTGCACAAAAAAGTTTTGTTGCATCCTTGCATGAGGGAGGGAGGGAGGACAGTGAAGGAAGGGGTTTCTCCAGATGTCAGAGATGTGGGACATTCCCTGAATCTTTAACTCACTGGGTCTGGAATCGCACTCTCCTTGCAAGCACCTGCCCTCCCCCTGCAGGCAGCTGGCTTAGAGAGCTAAGCCAGCAGAAACTCTCCCAAACAAACCAATAATTTCCTGCTGGTTGAGTTCCCTGAACCAGCTCACCCGAGGGTGAGCTGTGCATCACTCCCTGTCAGGCAAGGAGGGGGAACATGCAGCTGCAGGGGGACGGGGACAAACAGGAGTTTGGGACTGAGCTGATTTGCATCGGTTTCATCAGGACAAAATGACTCTGTAACCTGGCTGAGGGCTTAGTCCCTGTAGCAAAGGGATGTAGAGGATCCACATGTCCCCTCGCAGCCCTTGCACAACACGCACATGAATGTGCAGCCTTGTTTGGGGATCCTACTTGGAAATATTGCCTACACACAGGAAAATCATCCTACACCTCCAACACTGTGATACTGACTGCTGAAAAACAAACAAAAGACTGCCAGCCAGGGAGAGAGGGGAAAAAAAGCAATACTCCAGATCCAGAATAGGCAGTGGGTGAACAGCACATTGGGGTGCTTGTGCAAAGCAGGCAGCTTCTGGGGATGTGTGCACTAGGGGCTGAAGGCACATCTTGATTTCATATTTTCAGATAAAAGCTCAGATCCACTCCTCATCTCTGTCCTCCTCCCCACCCCCAGTGTTTACAGCTCTGAGACTCTGATTTAGGTGGTTTACTGTGGCTTTCATCTAAGTGCATCAGCATTTTTAAATTAGTCACAGGTGACTCAGAGGGTTACAAGAATAATGGTAAATTGCCAGACATACACAGCCCATATACTTTATTACCTCATTTTTGTATCTTCTTTATGGTCTGTGATAGCAATGACCTTATAGTCTGTGGCTGAAGAGCCAGTTAAACTTGTTCTCTGTCAAAATAGTAATTAAAAAATTCCTATAGGGTAGGAAGCAAACCTTTATTCTCCAGTATATTTCTTCTTCCAACAAGGCCCCTCAGCAAGGCTCAGAGAGAAGCAGAAGACTGTGCACAAATGATGAACATTCTTATCAGCCAGCCAGAGCTCAGTCATCTGCATTAATATTTTAAATAAATATATATTAGTCTTAACAGCATACAATGTATGACAGAGGCAGAAAAACACTGCAGTTTCTCTTTGGTCACCAAGATATATTTGATCTGATTGAAAGAAAGGAGAAGAAAAAAAAAGAAATACATTTAGCAAACACTTTGTATTGTTCTTACTTTTAAATGAAGACGATGACTTGACTATCTCATTCCTTTTTTTAATCCTCTTGTCTTCCTAATGTTTCAGCTGTCAAACTGAAGGAAGAAAGAATAAAAGGGAAGGGAAAATATGGTGACTGGGGATATTTTGGTGATTGGAGTAAGGAAAGAAATAGAAGAAACATCAAATAATATAATTATTTGTTGGGGGAGGGGTGGGAAGGTGTCAATTTGTTTCTCCTCATAATCTTCATAAGTTACAGTTTCAAAAGGGCAAGTGTTTAGGACAGGCCCTCACTGACTGCCCAGGATTTTCCATTTTCCTGCAACCCACCCCAGGAATAACAGGGCTGGAGCTCAGGGTGCAGGAGGACAGGTTCTAGTGCTGTGCTGCAGCTACATCCCCTGGGCATCCACGGTCAGCACCAATCCCTGCCCTGGGAGGCACTGGGAGGAGGCAGAGGCAATGCTTCACCCCAGCCTGAAGCTCAGGGAGTGCTGGAAAGCACCTCCAAAAAGTGGTAGAGACAACACTGAAAATATTTCACACCACTATTCTTTCTTTGACATTATATACTTATACCCTCTACCTCCCTACCCCACTAAAAAAAGACTTTTCCCCCGAATAAATGGGTCACATCCAGCTTTCCAGCACATGGTCCTTGATGGGTGCCAGGTGTTTTTATTACTGGTTAGAAGTAAATTCCCAGAAGCAGGGGAAGCACTGGGTGAATCGCATCCCTTTCTTTTTCTCCTCCCTCCCCATTCAGATTCCTTTTTATTGGTGTCATTTACAGGTTACTAACCAAGTTGAAACATTCAAGCTGAAAGTCCAGCAGTTAAAAAGCAGCAAGACATTCAAAGCCCGCTTCCCATGCCATTTTTTAAAGTGCTGCACTAAGGAAACCTTCAGGAGAGTGAAGCTTTGCCTTTTATATATCCCAGCAGACTTACACTTTCTAATAGACCCGTCTAAATCAACAAAGTATTCCCCAGCCAGGGCCAAGAGTCGACAAAAATGGCTCCAAGGCAACTGGTGCAGCCACAACTTTCCATTGGAAGTTAATGAACTTTTAAAAACATTTAGGAAAGTGATGTATGCACAAGGCTCCTTGGTGTATCACGGTTAATATAATGTGTTCCTTTCCCTGGGGGAGACCCTGTCTGAGCTGTCAGCTGTACTGTTGTTCTTCTGGAGATTTTTCTTTACATATACAATCCTTTCTATCTCTCTCTTTGTTTTGCAGGGGAAGCAAAAGGCGACTAGATCCTGCTTGTGCAAATTGTATGCTTCAAAGACTTTGAAGGGCAAATGAACAAAGGGTAAAAAAAAAAAAAATCTGTACAGCTGAGTGAACAGAGGAGATATGGTGCTGCCCTGAACATCTCCAGTGGGTACCCCTTGGGCATGTAGCTGCACCCTGCTTTGCACATGTGTAGGAGTATCGCTGCACACGGACATGGGCAACAAGGATCGCTGGTGTAAGGGAGCATTGGCTTGTCTAAGAGGCCTCTAAAAGTGGAGAGGTTTCTCCTTATAAGACCCAGAATCCTTTCCAGGAGTACTTCCCAGTACAGTTCATGACAGCCTGAAGCTCATCAGCCTTCTCTTACCATGGATGAACAAGAGCTGTCAGATATGTGGAGAAGCAGGGAAAAAGGAGGGTTACATCCAGATCCTCACAGGTCCAGGAGGCCACCTCTCCTCCAGCTCCACCCAAAACCAAATTTTCCTCAAAGCTGAGCTAAAGCATAAGCTCAGATGCTCAGCAGCCTCTCTGGAGGGAGTCCAGTCGATCACCTCTCTCCAGACAGGTCAACATTCCACCTTCTCTAGCCTTAGGAAGATGAGATTTAGTTTGAGGCTGAATTTTTTTGATTTCCAACTACTGCTGAACTCCTTCATGCTTACTATTCCAACATATCTGGACTCAGCACACCAGTAATCCCAAGGCTGTGTTTTTCCTATGCCAGCTGACACTACCAGCCTTTTTAGTAGATCTGAATATTAGCCTTTTTTTTTATATATATATTTCAATGAGAGCTCATCTTGACAGGTTATCACGGATGACCCTGAAGTCGTTCCTCTAGACACTGCTTTCAAACACAGAGCTTGCTTTTCTGTAAGCACAGTCTTGCATTCTTCACTCCCAGAGGGATTCTCTTCAACTTAGCTGGACTAAAAGCTTCCTGCTGAACCATGAGCACTTAAGTACACAATCCATATTTATCAGCATGAGTAACCCATATCTTCCTTGTTTGCTAGCCTTCAAATTTCTATGTCATCTATAATGCCATAAAAGTTTCCTAACTGCTATATGTTCTATATCACTGCCAAATGACTTGTACAAAACTTTAAATGACATTGGAGGAAGACTAGTCTCTGCGGAAGCCACTTCAAAATAGCTTTACTCATTGAAGTCATGGCTTGAATGGCACCCAAGATGCAGCAGTGAACTGGTCCACCTAATTGTTGCCCCGTTGACTCTGTAAAATACATGCTTTCAAAATCAAATTATTGTGGTCTCATGGGTGACATTCTTTGAATATGTTTTATAAACCATATCAATGTGGTTGTCCTCCTCAGCCCCAGTCTATGATCATGAGAATGATACTAGTACATTGTTCTCAGTCTTCCCTGACTCGCTCCATCTAAGAAGCATTCAAAATTTCTCCATTTCTGAAGGAAGATTTGCTAAGATTTGGCAGAAAAACAGCAGAGTGAAATCAATAGGGGGAATAGAAGAAGATTATGACTACAGATCATTTGTTTACACAGCTTTGTTAGTGACCTGACTAAGGAAAAGTTAACGTAAGTTTGCTGTTTTGGAAACCAGAAAATATTCCTGTGTTCAAGGAATGTGGGAGTCAGAGCCTGTGAAAAAGGACACACTGAAGGAATGTTCAGTAAAGCAGCATTTTAGCTATTCAGTGTTAACCATTTTGTGCTGGCTGAGGGAGCTGGGCCTTTTCAGCATGGGAGGAAGAGAAGATTCAGAGAAGGGCCTGGGTAGACATCATGCAGCCCTCTAGTACTTAAAAGGAGCTTACAAACAGGAGGGAAACCCACTTTTTATGTGGACAGATAGCGACAGGACAAGGGGCAATGTTTTTAAACTAAAAGAGGGGAGATTTAGAGCAGAAATCAGGAGGAAATTTTTCACTCAGAGGATGGTGCGGTGCTGGCACAGGCTGCCCAGAGAAGCTGTGGATGCCCCATCCCTGGAGGCGTTCAAGGCCAGGCTGGATGGGGCCCTGGGCATCCTGGTTTGATGAGTGGCAACCAGTCCATGGCAGGATTTGGAACTGGATAGGCTTTAAGTTCCCTTCCAACCCAAGCCATTCTACGGTTCTATAATTCCATGAGAATACAATTTGAGCAAGACTTCAGCAACAAACCAGACCCTCCTTTGGGTATTTGGTTTCAGGGATGTTTTGCATAAGAAAAAAAATCTTCTTTCTTAGAAATCCTGTACAAGTGGGAGACATTATTTAGAGATTAGTCTTTTAGCCAAAATATTTCCATCCTCTTACTATTCTGGCTGTACCTGTACATTCACGTCATTCTCCGTCACTTCTTCTCTCAAAAATAACCACATAAAACCAAGTTTTCCAGAGGTTTACATGAAGTTTGCTATCACAAATGTTTTGCTGAATATTAAACATCTGGAATGGACAAAAATAGAACAGTTATGGAACAGACCTTGTATAACACTGTACAATGATCAAATAAGCTAGGACTTGTCTGTCTTTGAAAGCCATTGGAGAGACGGTAGAACTGTGATGTCTGAAAATTCATTAGTGGCTCCAAGAAGATAAACAAGGACCAAGTGTCCATGTTTTCCACTAGTACAGGACCAACAAGTAAAACTAGAAGCCAGATGGCTTAAAAAACTAAAAGGATGTGGTTCATTGCCCAATGTGCAGTTGAGCTGCGGAGCTCCTTGCTGCAGGATGTTGTGGATGCTAGAAATGCACAAGGTCTCATAAAGGAATTAGGCAAGTTCCTGAAAAAAAAAAAAAGCTCGTCAGGGGTTATTAAAGACACTCTGCCTCAGAAAGATTCTATGAGATACTGCTAAAGCACAGAAGTGTCCAGTGGAAATATTATATATCCTTTTCCTGTTTTTCTGCATGCATCTTGTCGCTGTTATGGGTGGGCTAATCCAGCAGTTCTTTGGTATTTTTGGCCTATTTTACCGTTTGCTGTTTAATTTTCCAACAATATTTTGGTATTCCTAGTGAAATAAACTTTGCTACTGCCAAGAAATTGCAACAGGAATAGAACTGCAGGCTAAGAATTTTCCATGAATATCTAGATGGAGCAATATTCTTATTGCTTTCATGAACTCCCATGCCAGGGTACAGGCAGCTGTACATGAGTGGAGAAGTTTTATAAACTGCCACATTCCTCAAAGTCCATCAAGTGATCTGAAGCACAAACCCATGGACACAACTGTGTGGATCAGGAAGGTATTCACCCACCATGTCCCAGCAACTGGAATTGCATTTCGAAGTGGAAGAAGCTCTTCAGATTTCCTTCATTTCTTCTCTTTTCCCTGAGTGTCTGCAAGGGACTACTGTCAAATCTGAGCTGCTGCACTGGTTGGCCTCAGTACAGCCATTCAAACCTGCCATGTTAGCAGGCCTGGAAGAAAATGCCTTTCAAAGGGTTAAGAGATGCTCCTAGAGTGATGCTGCTGCTTTTGTGCCATATGGCCCTCATCCTCACGCTGTTACCAAGGCAGCTGCCAGCAGAGGTGCTGGTGTTACAGCAGCGGACACCTGCACATGGAGCTGCTCTGCTGCAGGTGCCCAGGTACAAAAATCAAGCATTTTCTCCCAAGACCCTTGGCTACAAAGCGTCAGCGGAAGGACTGCTTTTCAACAGCAGTTAGGTGAGTGCCACTGAGACAGTCCATACTGGCGCAGCTCGTCTGCCCACACCTCATCCCATAAGCACCAAGACAGCAAAGGAGACTCCCAAGGACTTGAGCACAAAGTTGGCAGTGACTCTCATACCTCATGTCTCTCCAGCAACACCCAGGACAGGATTGGGTTGCCTGCACATAATGCGTCTTGTCGTTTCTGCTCTGTCCTGGCCTCCACCTCTTGCTCCAGAAGTGCAGATGTCTCCTCTAGGTTCTGATCATCTCAATGATTATGTCCCACATATTCTGGAGCATCTAAGATATCACTGGGCACCCACAGAATCACAGAGTCATTAAGGTTGGAAAAGACCTCTGAGATCATCTTGTCCAGCCATCAGCCTATCACCACTACACCCACCAAACCATGTGCCTTCGTGCAACATCTACACATTTCTTGAACAACTCCAGGGACAGAGAGTCCTCCACACCCATGTTTAAGTCATTGAATCCCACTTGCAGTGTGACATGCTTCTGTCAGCTTGTCTTTACCAGCCTGTATAATATGAACAGATTTTACGTATATGCAGTGTTGGAAATTCTACCTCACGGTTTGTGGCCAGTCCTTCAGCTTGAAGGCATCTGCCCATCATATCTGCTGTTCAGTCTTCACACTACTTCCATGCTAGGAAAACCAGTGCCACCACCAGAAGGTGATCATAAATCTTCAGGCTAACATTAGTGCCAAGAAAATCCGCAGCTTCTCTTCATTGTGCCATGGGCGATTGCCCTGTGATATCCATGTGCTGTGGAGCCCTGGATTGGATGGAAACTGTTTTATAAACATTGCAAAGCCTTTATATTAACTGATTCATGCCTGGTAATATAAACTGGTGTCCTTGTTCCAAAACTCCAGTAATTCTCAGTGACTCCTAACAGGGCTGTGGAGAGCTGGCAATACAGTAAGGTGCCTTGATTAGAGCACTGTCTGCTGCTTTTGAAGACTGCAGCAGATTTGCTGGAGCGGGTTGGTTCATTACCTTCATCCTGAGTTGTCCCTCCAAGCTCCAGGTCTTGGGGACTGAAGTCTTTCAGATAATGTTCTCTTCACACACTTAAAGGAAGTCTGTGAGCAACTATTCTCAAAGATGAGGCACCAAAATATGTGTCTTGCTCCAGTATCTGTGTAAGTCTATGCTGCTTTGTGAAGGATCATTGCATGTGTGCATTCACTGGCTTCTCTCCATGTCCATAGGCAAATCATCCTATTTAATTTTCTTGGTTTTCTCCACAGAGAACAATATTAATATCAGATGGATATGTCTACATGAAGGAGTCCTAATTTTGCCATGAACCTCCTCGTAAGATCACTCAAATTTCTTTTGCATCCAATGTAAAATTACAAGGTTTTGAAGCCAGGCTCACAGGGTGCAATCTTATCACCTGTAAGTGTCTCATTCTGGCCATACATTGGCCCAACAGAAGAACAAACACATGGCACACAATATCACCTCTCCAACAAGATATCTGTGTGGGCTGGGCTTGCAGACAGTCCCAGACTAGAATGGCTTGTGAAGGTTAATGGCAGAGAAATTCCAGACGCTGAGGAAATCTAGAGGTCTCAGCTTGTTCGCAGGAAATCCACAAGTAAGAGGGGAAAAAGGGGGGGGGGCAAATTCCCTGGATAATTGCCTAGACTTTTTTATTAAGCAAACATGGTGTTGCATAGCTGACTTAATCAACTTCCAACACAGTGTGCTCTTTCAGAAGGGTTAGATTTCACCTACCTGAGCTACCCCTCACCATCTTGAGACCTTGCCAGACTTATGTATTAAGATCTATTCTGAGGCAGTCTGAAATAAAACTGTCCTCTGAACCTTCAGGCAGGGCAGATGCTTGAGCATTTGCAGATCAAGAAAATGCTACATGTTATGGAAAAATATTTCAAAAGCCTTATTTTCATTCCTGCAAAGGAGGAAAGATAGTTTGAAGAGCCTGAAGGTTGTCTGTTGTCTTGGTCCAGTGTCAGTCTAGCTTTTCCCCCATGCAGAGGCTGACCTTTCTGAAGGAGCCCCTACAGCAGGATGAATTAACTCTGTTGTCTTTGCACAGGTCCAGGTCACATCTGTCAACTCCTTGTCAACCATGGGATTTGCAGTCAGGCGGTCATGTTAGCTACTGGCTAAAATGCAACAGAGAAGGAGCTCACCTTGATAACCATGGAAAAACTTTGGCCTAAGACTTCCAATGGATGTCATTGTATGAAGAGTCTACTGCAGTGTAATTTTTTAATTACACAGCTGAAAGAGAGGCAGAGCATGGTGAGGGCTGACACCAAGTCGTTCTCCTGCTCCACACTGCATTCAGAATGAGAACAGATCATGCCGTCTATACAACAGCAGCTGCTGGGAACAGCACAGCCTTTGATTGCCATCCCCATCTTGGGCTGAGGTGCCAAAAAAGAGGGCTGGATTAAATTGTCATCAGAGTTTGATGTGCCAGGCTGTGCCAATCTGATTTTTGCTGCAGGGTGGGTACTGTTTGCCCAGGGTGAACCCAGCTGAATGAGTCCCAAACTCCAGGTTGAACCTTTGCCTGAGACAAACTCCTGGACCCAAACCAGGACTGCATGTGCCACATTGAGCTCCAGCTGTTGACAGCCTCCCTGATAACAAGCCAATTAACATGGGGCTGGAAACTGCACACTGTTTGGAAAATGTTTCAAAGACACATTAGCAATGCTGTGTGCTGAGCAGATCCATGCCTGCTTTCCCATCACTGCATGTGGACAGGCTTTGGGCTGGGGAACATCAAACCAACTCCAGTGAGCCCAAGGAGTTCTGTAGGTTGCTCAGGATCTGATTTCTGGTGCTTAGGAAAGAACAAAATAGGTCCTCCTAGACCAGCCTGTTTACCCCCAATTCCTCATTTTGGGCTTGGGCTGGGCTCACCTTGTCCCCAAGAGCAGGGACAAGCTCTCCAGACTTCACTCCCACTATGCAATGTCAAAAAGCAGCAAGAGCCAGTGCCCAAAGCCAGAATGGCCCTGGGTGCCCCAGCAAGGCCAGCCTGCTTGTGACTGGACACCACTGCAAGCCCAGGCAAACCCTCTCACCCTTCTCCACCAACCAACCTTGAACAAGTAACTACCTGCTGGAGCTGCTCTGTGCCCTGTGGAGAGTTTTATCTTTGCTGATGGTTGTAAACTGTGGATGTCCACTCCATGCGAGGTGAGGCACAAGCACGCGCAATGCTATTTCTTTCTCAGCACATCTTATGTTTCTCCCTCACCACTTGTAATCAGGAGCAGTCAGCAGTGTGTGTGCATGGGTGCATGTGTCTGTGTGGTTTTGCACACCAATGCATAAGGACTGGGAGAAAACTTTGACCTCTGTGAACACAACCCCTGCAGTGTCTGGGAGAGTGATGCTATCGCTCACCACCACTTCAGCACACCACCAGCAAACAAGCTGAGAAAATGCCATGGGCTAACACACCACTCCAGATCCTGCAGGGAGGATGGTTACTTTTGCGGTGCTCTGACTCAGAGCTGATTTTATTAAAACATTGCACTGAGCACTTGAGAGCAGTGGATTTTCAGTGGAATCAGGTGCAGGTAAGAGCAACTTGGAGGGACAAGCCAGCAAGGCTCAGCCTGACCCTTCAAATCTGGGTAACTGTAGCTGTGACTCTGAAGCAGGATGAAGCCCGATTAGTGATTTTCAGAAATGCTCTGCTGATAACAGTGATTGCTCCTAGTTGCTGAATGAATACAGACACTGGTGCCCCGCTTCCCAGATAAAAAGTGATTAAAGTCTCCTTAAGAGCTTCTAAATCTGCTCTTCAGAAATTCCATTAAGCAATCTAATTAGCTAATTCTATTAACTGATTAGGTGATATTAATTAGTTAATTTAGGGGGGAAATTTATAAAGCAATCGAAGGAAATACAGAAAAAGGAAGGGGACTTTCGGCCAAGAGCTTCCTTTCTTCACCCCCACCGTGCCTTAATTAGAAATTTTAATTAGCCATATGCTGGGGGTAGGGAATCGCTAATGGACCTCTGCTCATCTCCTGCTAGTCTTGCATCTTCTGGCAATTCAAGGTGTCCAAAGCAACAGCGGAGGGTGGAGGTTTGGCTCTTGGGTATGTTTTCTTCCTTACTCTTTTTGTCAAGAACACATTGCAAAGGGCACCAGGGTATAGATATAGAAGAGTGTTGAGAGGAGATGAAAGTCCTGGTGCTACCACACCTCTGAAAGGCTCTTTCTGGGGCCAGCGAGCAGCTTCCAAACACATTCTTCAATTTGAGGCGATGGTGCTGAGAAGCAGGCAAGTGTTGCTCCTGCCAGCTTTACAGATGGATGCCCATCAGCAGGGAAACCCAAGTCATTGGTACTTGCAAAGCAAGTGGCATATTGATGGAGATGCAGGACTGGAGGGGAGGCCTGTGGGTGGTATGAAACAGGGATGAGCCATGCCCCAGGCACCTTCCCAGAGATCCTGGGTGAGGGCTTACTCTTGGCAGCTTCGTGCAGCAATCATCCAGATTGGAAACTTGGACACCGTTGCCAGTGACACCCAGATCTCAGCTCCTGACAAATGCTGGCAGGGGGACAACCAAGCTTGTGAATCCTCCTGACCCAGGCTGATGGATGGGAGCTCCAAACATGCCAAAATGACTCCCACTGCATCCTGGGAAGCCATGAACCCAATGCACCAGTCTGTCACCAGTTACACATAATTACAGCAGGAGGAGGCACAAAATCTCCCAGACAGCTGCAGAGATTCCTCTTGACAGGCACCCACGGTGAAAAGGCTCAGCATGCTACAGGCACCTCTTTAAATATCTTTCCTACCTCCGCTCCTAGCATTCTTTCTCAAAAGACGATGATTCATGAAGGAATGGAAGTGGGTACCACCACCACACAACTCCCAAAGTCTCTGGGAGGTGCTGAGCTAATCCCAGCAGAGCCACTTCAGCAACCCCCATGCTGTCTAACTTTGATGTCCCAGGTTGTCAAGGGCAGAGGCTGCAACCCCAGGAAGAGGTGCTGTGGTAGCAGTGAAGGGAAAGGTATCGTGAGTCAAAGCCCCTCCTGCTTGGATCAGGAGCACTGTGGGGCAGGGTGGTCTCATGCATCACTTCCGAAGTCCCTGCAGGAGTTTCTTCTCCAGGATGAGTTGTTAGCACAGAGCAAATGCAAATGGAATCCTGGACCATGGTGCTCTGTTAATATTCATGCTGTCAAAGTTACCCCTAAAAGCACCAGTGCCACTGCCTGTGCCTCCATACACACCCACAGCAGGTTTCTGAAACCACAGAGTGTCAGATTATAGTGTAAATTTTGAGGTGTTAAGCCTCGCAATAATGCCTGCACTGTGCTTTCAGATCTTTCTCAGCAACCATCAGGTTCACAAGTTTTCAAAAGGGAAGGTGAGAAATCACAAAAAAAAATAGGAGCAGGGGCAGAACCCTCAGGCATGGCATGACTCATCCAGGAGTCCTGGCAACGATGCAGCACTGCCTCCCATGCTGGTGGGAGAGGAGCAGCCCCACAGCTTCTGAGTGCCCTAAGAGATCTGCAGGGCACTCACCTCCTTGCACCACCTCAACAGCAAATAATCCCTGCAAAGTGGAAATTGCATTCCTCACCTGTGGTGTAACCAAAGCAATTTTCAAGCCGTGGTCCTGCTCCATCCCAGGGACATCCTGAGGCACAGACCAGTTTGGAGCTGAGTTTGGGCTTCTTTTCAAAGGTGAAGATCCAACTCCAGTAAGAAATTTTGCTTCAAGGACGGCAGAGACTGTCTGATGAAACCAATTTCCACAGAAGGCAGTTTGGTCCAAGCCACAACACGCAAGATTTAATGCATGTATGGCAAAGTGACTGGCCTGGCCTGGATGCTGAGGCGGTGGGTACCCAGACAGCAAGAATCTAGGTGCCAACGTCCACCTTCAGCATCCCATCTCCCTCATCCTTCTGTCAGTGCAATGTCACAGGTTGGGAGCAGTAAGGCCAAAGTACACAAGGGCTCTTGATCTGAGCAGCCAAAAGTAAATCCTGGACAGCTCTGGGGCTGACCACATTGTAAGCTGTATGCATAAAAAGCACTGAGCTGCATGAGGGCAAATTTCAAGCTCAGCCTGCCAAAACTAGGCATGGCAACTGAAGTCAACTCCACGCAGAAGGCGTTAAGGTGATGCTTTATGCTATTTCAACCCAAATTTGTTATATTTTGTTCCATATTTCTATTCTGTGCCTCACCCCTATCAAAGTCTGAAGATTCTTATTTATTATTTCATGGACACATTCAGAGTTTTCAGACCACATGATCACATGGAGCGAAGGACAGGCTCACAGAGAGACATTCCTCCTTTGGAAGACTGCTTGAAACCAGCCCTTGAGCTGATTTTCCCAGAGCCTCCCTGACATCTCTTTAAAAAGGAGTTGAGCCAGCAGGATACAGGATACTTCTTACAGTGTTTCCTTATTCATGGTTTGGGGGTCTGAATGAAATCAAGGTTAATCCAGACTTCTCATGTCCTGTCTACCTCTTCATTCTTCATTCTTATCGGATCTCATATGGAGGTAAATGCTCTTTTTTTTTTTTTTTTTTTTTTTTTCTTGTGGAGTATTCCAGAATCAGCTCCATTAGAGGAGGAGAAGTGTCATCATTCGAAAATGTTTCTCACATATTACTATGTCACACTAAGAGCCTGGAGCATAACTGTATGTCCTCTGCTGGGAATTGCCTGAAATTCTGTTCTCTGCAGAAGTGAGGCAGGAGGGCAGCAAGGATGCCCTGTGTTAAATGTAGGATATGAGATGTTTGCATGTGAGAACAGACTGAATGGATTTGTATTCCTCCTCTGAAATGAAAGACTTCTGTGAGAATATGGCATTGAAGATTGTGAAACAATGAAGAGGGAGGGAAAGATGAATATTAAATAATTATAACAAGGACCAATCAGAAAAATTGCAATTAGCTGCATTTTAGATGGGGGGAAAAAAAAAAAAAAAAAAAAAAAAAGGACAGCACATTTCCCAAATGCACCTAACTCATCCACTGAACTCATTGCTGCAAGATGCTGTGAATGCCAGAAATCTAAGCAGAAATTCAAAAATTAATAGGGATATATCAATCAGCAGCTACCGAACACTTCTGCTCCACCTTTGTGAGTCCTAAACTTCTCCAAAAGCAGCTTTTGGGACAGCCCTGGGGGAGGACACAGTCCCTCCGTGGGCTTCGCTGCCTGCCCGTGAGCACCACGGTGCCGGCTGCAGCTCGGCGTGTACTTTTGCGAGGATCCCTGGGGCAGCAGAAGTTGGTACTAAAGTTCAGCTGTAACAGGAGCTTTGTTTAGCGGTGCTGGGACCAGAAGGTCAGCAGCAGCTGCTCTGCCAGGGTTTAACGCTTTGTTCACCTCTGCGCGCTCGCCCATGCAGAATTTCCTGTTCCCTGGGCAGCGCAAGGAAGAAACCTTCTGTTATTTTGTTAGCCCTATTATTCATCAACTTTTAACTTGGCGGTAACACTGAGAAGCCAACCTGCGTGCAGCTCTGATGTGCTGTAAGACAGGAGCCAGCAGCTGCTTTTTCCAAGGAACCCCGGGAAACATCAGGAAATTTCACAGTTTGTATCTTTTGCAAAGTGGTGTTCAAATGACAGCAGCCCTTGATGCACCTCTGTCAGGATATTTAAATCAGGACGAAACACAAGTACTAGAATAAAGCTTCACGTTGCAGGAGATAAGCACAGCAATGCAGAACACTCAGCTGTTATATCTCAGCCTAGATCCCACCTAGCCTCAATTATCTTGAGCATCTGTAGGGATGAGAAGTGCAAGCGTTAATCTGGGGAGAGTTCAGAGGTGAACAGACAGAACACAAATGAACAGACAGTGTTCTAGGAGGCCATGTGCTGAGGTGACTTCAGCACATGATGGACAACAAGGTTTCCTCTGGCTTCCAGCCCCAATTCAGCACCTGGGCACCATTCTGCAACAGCACCACCAGCAGGGTGGGCACAGGTCCTCTTCCAGCTGTGAGGGCATCTATGTCATCCATGCCATTTGATGTCTTGTACTTCAAAACGGATGTGCAGTCATGTCCCTGTGACAACCCTCAAACTGTGCCTAGACATCACCTGGGAAATGCAGCAGATCCATGCTGGGGACTGTGCTTGCTGTCTAATGTTATGGACAGCCTTGTGCTGCTGTGAGGAACTTTGCTTTTCAACAGCTGAGTGAAATACACTAAAGCACATCCTCTCTGGCTGCTCTCAGACCTAAAGGTTTCCTCCCAGCCTGGTAGCACACACACTGCCAGCAGCTCTGGAGAGGCCAGCCCAGCCCTGCTCCAACACACGTGCCAAAGCCCAGCTCAGCCCTGCAGCTCTGCTCCCCGCTGGCAGCAACATCTCCGAGCATGGCAGCACGCCACGTCCCATACGTACAGCCAAGTCATCTTGGAGGAGATAAAACTATAGCAAACCCCAGCGGCTTCCTAAGCACTTCGCCACCCTGCCAGGCCATCGCCACATGCCTTCCCACTGAGCTGCCCTCGGGTCAGCCTGCCTCATGTCACAGCTCTCCAGCAGCCCCTGCCTGAGCCTTTAGCAACAGTCCAAGCAATTACAGCCCTAAATTTTATCTCTCTGTTATGGTCATCAGCTTTTATTCTCCATCTTCTTTGCTAGACAGCTGTGACACTTTGATGAGAAACCTCAAAGAACCCCAGCCACTCAGGAGTTGCCACTCCTCTTCACTGGGGTTTTCTGGTGTGAAACTTCCCCGTGGCTTTGCTGTTTATTCTTCTCACAGCACCTTATCAAGCTGTATCAGTGTGTTCAGATGAGAACACAGCAATGTTGGCCATGTAGTCTCCAGGACTCCTTAAATAACAACCTGGCGGTACTTGCTGTCATCTCCTGTGTCAGGTCTTGGACCTCCGTGCTATTTTGTAAAATGCTGGAGGACCCTTTGTACCCATTCGTAAATTGTTTGTGGAGATCTTGGGCAGAGCTAACCTTTTGCTTTGAAAATGCTGGCTGATGATAGCCCACAGGGGCCTGTGGGTTATTGGCCACTCTCACCTGGATATCATGCAAAGCAAATCACTGGTCTTCCTACTTACTTACAGGTTGATTTCTGCCAAATCTGATTCCTATCAAGAGCATTAATTAGATCAGACTTCCCACAATCAATGTATTAGTAGAAAGAGGTACAGTAGAGCTGGATATCAGCGGAACAGCCTTTAAACAAGCATCCCTTCCACTCTGGAGATGCTCCAGTTACGTGATACAACCACATGGCCATGTGGGCTATGCACAGCTATAACCACAACAAGTCTCCATCTGCGCACAATCAAACAGAAGGAAAAAACCTTTTATAGCCAGGTGGAAGCTGCCCATCTTTCTGAGGCCATGGAGGGGGAACCTGGATCACACAGTGAATGACAGAGGTGCCTCCTTCACCAGCTCTACCTCTGGAGCAGCTCTGGCCACGGGAACAAAAGCCCCAGTGGCTCCAACGTTTTGCAACACGCTGGAGCAAATTGCCTGTGGCATGAATGGTGCTCGGCTCCAGCAGAGTCACACCGGGAGCCAGTTTTGACATATCATCTTCGAGGGCAGCGGGAGGAGGCAGATGTTCTTATCTGATCTGAACCAGATCACACATCTCTGGCAGTCCCTCTGGTAATGTATAATCTTGGGCCAAGCCAAGAAACCCGACGCCGTGCTGGGGCCTCCAGCTGTTACTGCTCTACAGTCATAAAACCTGCTTCGTGCACCTGCTTGTATAATCCAGTTCCACAGGGGAAACAACTTTCCTGACCATCCCCAGAGATCAGTTGTGACCTGACGAATGAAGCTTGCAAGCCCTTGTGATTTTAGTTAATATGGTAAGCGATGGCTGCCTGCTCCTGTAGGTTCCTGCACTGCACAGTGCTTCCTGCACTGAAAGTATGATTTTTGAGCTTTGGAAGTATCTTCTCCTTCACTGTCCAGTGCCTGGCAAATTCTCAGAGAGACGCAATCCACAAGAAGATGCAGGCATGCCTTTCTGCATGGGCCCTCAAGGCAACCAAGACTGGACCTTGTAACACCCTGAGGTGAAATAGCAATATAGCCAGGACTGAATGCAAGGACCTTTCTCTTTTTCTCACCATCCTCTAGGAACAGACTAGAAGAAACAGCCACCATTTGCAAAAGCAATAGTGACCTTTCAAGAATACTTCAGGAACAACAGTTCTCAAGTGAAGGCCCCTACATGAGCTGTGATGACCATGACCATCATGCTCTTCTTAGGGACAGTCCTCACCAGGACAAGACCTGATATCCTTTGAACTTCAGGGCAAGCCACAGTAGGTTCAGAACCAGAGCTACATTTCTGTCCCTCTCTCAACTTTGTATTCTTCTTTTCCCCTAAATCCATGGAAATATTTCCACAACGCAGCAGCATAAAAGGGAACATGATACAGTAATTTCCTGTGGAGAGGAAGCTGTAAGTCAATTACCAGCTACCTTTTAGCCAGGAAAAACACTCTGAATTTAAGAGGAGAGACACCAATAAAGTCCTATAGGGACAGACTACAAATAAAAGAATGAACTTTTTTGTACAGTTTCTTTTGAAACCACAGAAGAGCAGCACTGGGCAGGAACAGAGCTTTTTCTGTGATTCACTGGAGGGTTCCAAAACTCCAGAGGAGACGTACCCTCCTCTAATAAATGACAAAGGACCAGCTCCCTGCTCTCCTCATCATCTGCAGCTGAGTCAAAGCAGACGCAGTGACCCACAGCAAGCAAGGACTCGAGCTCTCTGCAGCAACTCAGCACGTGGCCAAGGCCTGGCTGCTCCGCATCCCAGCCCTTTCCAAGGGCTGTAGGAAGGCTGTTCCCCAGCAGAGCTTTCAGCT
>VXAV01002113.1:459945-489586 GCA_013399715.1 Alectura lathami | reverse complement strand
AAAAAAAAAAGGCAATATAGGAACAAAAGCTCTTTTACATGGAAATGTACTGACAAGTCCCACTTAGGTCTAGCGAAAATTTTGAATGTATAGTTAAAAATGCAGATCTTTACAAGTTGAAGGAATAGCAGATGATAGCGGCAGGGGATTATCCCCCTTTGGAGGTATTGCCTGAGGACAATACTCCATGTGTGCTCTGTTTACTTTCTAGATGAGAGAATAACACTGGATACGAAAGTTTCTGAATCCTTCACCCTGCTCTGGGAAGGAGCATTCTCCAGCAAAGGCAACTACCCACACAGCATACCCAGCAAACTCAAACAAGGTGTCTTTCTTCACCAGTTCACTGACAAGAAAGAGATGTACCTTGCTTACAAAACTGTCCTCTTTCAGCTCTGTTTCTTACCCCCACTGCAGGAGAGAAAATCCTCTGTGAAGATGGTCCTTTTGCTTACGATTCTCTCTGTCTTCTTCTCTTTCTCCAATTCTGCTCCCTCATTAGATCCCCTTATTCATCCTGTAAAATTAATGTTCAGGCTGTAGAAAAGGTTGAGCATTCTACCCAAAAGAAATATAGATGAGATATTTCAGGTTTATAGTACCCATTTCTAACTGCCTTAGACACACAAATGGCTGAGGTTAAGAGAAGGTAGTTTCTGGGACAAATCTCATCCTCCCAGATTTACAGCAAGCACATTTCCACTCCAGGAGAGCCTGTGCCTAATCTGTTCCCAGATTTCCCTTGTAATCTCATCCTGGAGCAGCATGTGTGCAGCCCATTTTACAGCACAAGGACCTAATTACATTTTCCAGCTGTGCAGCAGACTCCCACAAAGCAAAATAAAGCCTACAAATGTACGTTTCTTAGCTACTACTCGTGGGTCTCTTGGAAGCAGTCCATGGCCCCTGGGCTGATAAACGATCTGAAGGATGCCTGCAACCTTCTCACTTCCATGTGGAGGACTTTTTATCTTCTCATACATCAGACCTTTTCTTTCTAATCAGGTCCACTTAACATTTCTTCAGACTCCTGATTGCCCCCAGGAAAGCATCAAAACAACAAAACAAAACAAAACAAAACAAAACAAAACAAAACAAAACAGCCCATGGTCTANAAATAATGCATTTTGGAGCCAAGGGTCTACTGCACCGTATTGGCTTTGGCAGTAGCTAATAGTTATTTCCCTCTCCAATGCAAGAAGCCTGACAAGGAGCTTCATGTCTCTGCCTCTGAATCCAGTGAGATGATTCTACTGCTCAGATTGGGTGGTGTGAAAGTCACAACCAACTGCCAATGTGGAGAGGAACACAGGCTCTCGAGGGGGAACCCAGTGAGGTGCATTTGGTCTGACCACTAAATCAGTGCTCTGGACTTGGAGCTCAGCAAGATGTCACTATGACAGCCAAGAAATGATGTGGTAAAGAAGTGAAGGAGGGATTTAAGTAGAAAAGAAAAGAGGAGAGGCTCTATCCAAGAATTTCTTGCTTATTGGGAAAAAAAAAAAAAAAAATCTTAATGAGAAATGCAGGCCCTAGGCAGTCACAGGGAGTCTATTTAAATGAGGTTCATGTTCTATCCCCTACAAAGTTTCATGGAGCGTTTCATGGAGCATGAGGAATCACCTAACTTTATCTCTTCTACACAATGAGCTGTTATCCAGCCCTTTCTGAGGCCTGCCAATGTACTTTTGGAAACAGTTCTTCACTGGAAAAGATGCAGCAGTCTGTGGCCAACAGTAGTAGGCACTGAGGCCACATAACCCAGGGATACCTTCCGACCACAATGTCCTGGGATGAATGCTCCCTTGGACAAGGCAGCCTCTGGGATGGGGTTATGCCTACAGCTAATCCTGGATCTTTGGGTCAGATCTACAAACTGACCTCTTTGGCGGGAGCAATTGAGGAGAAGGCAGACCTGAGCTGCAGGGCAGTCTGAACATGAGCAAGTACAGATGTGCTGGGCATCACAGAGCTTGCCAAGCTTTTCCCAACAGTCAGGATAGGCTGAGAACAAGCTGGACCTGGCACAATCAGGCCAATCTACAAATGATTACCCAGAAGGGGATTACGCCATTCAGACACCCCCATTTAAGCCTAACTCTTTTAGTAGGCCTTGATATAGCTTTTAGCACAATATCATCTGCCAAATAGTGTATGATAACCATTGGAGATAATGTGAGATATGAGTTGTAGATTAGCATATCTGAACTGGTATGGACAGCCTTGGAAGCCAAGGATGATTTAGGCTGGACAGTAGCTAAAGAACTTGAGAATGCCTAGTCTGAAAGGTTTGGTTTTTTTCCTGGGCAAAAGGCTGTGGGAAACAGCTTGAGTGTTATGGAGCCAATAGACATAATTTTTTCTTTATTTGGACTAAGATTAAATGGTGTGATTGTAGCCATCTGTTTCAGCTAGATGAATGTATTTTGTATTATTTCTTAATAAAGTAAAAGAGGGACCTGAATCCCCAACTGTATTCCTGTACCTAAGCTGACATTTGTACAATGTCCTCCGCTTGCAGATGCCCCAGCCTTGTATGAAATTTAGTCACCACACTTATGCCAAATTTCTGGCTTAGTAGGCAATTTTACTAGTATTGATTAAAAAAAAAAAAAAAAAAAAAAAAAAAGCTAATTCTGTTTAATTGAAAGGTTGAAAGTATCTGTTTTCTAACTTTACTTGTAGATTTATTTCTATTCTACACCACGTTTGCATACAGTTCCTGTCAATGTTACACATAACTTTCCCATGCCATGTCTGCCTTGCTGTATTCTTTCTTCACCCACTGACTGACTATATTGTCAAGCAAAATTTGTGTTAATCTGTCACCATGAAGACGTAATCACATTGGGGCAGGTTCCCTGAATTCTTGTGAAAAGTGATCTCACATCTGGGGATCAACAGCCCAAAGTAAATAGAGGACACTTCTGAGCATCCTGAGGATGCTGAGACCATCCAGACTCAGGATGCAGTTGGGATGTGGCTGATTTAGTGCCAATGACACAAGAAAAAGCATGATATATGGACTCATGAGATGAAACTTGCTTTCTGCTAAAAAAAAAAAATATCACTTATATGGCTTTCCTTCTGTTTCATGCAGCCTGCTGTGCCCGCCCACCAAGCTGCCACACCTTCTTGGCTTCCAGTGACTGAGGTTTGGGCTCTTGCCACAGGAAGACTCAGGCTCGAAGCACACATCCAACACAGTGGCCACCTTCTCATTACACAATCCCTCTCTCTCTCTGCCAATAGCAACAAAAATATTGATCAAAGCCTTTCCTCCCTTAATTTGCAGTAATCTCCTGAATGAACCGTCAGGGCCAACCATCCAGGACTCCCTGCGTTTCTGCAGAAGGCCCTGAGGTGTGCTTCCACTCCCTGTAGGTGTGAGTTCAAAAGCAGATCAGCCTTACTGACTCACAAGCCCCAGTATTGCTCTTCCCCAGCTTGCTCCGGATGAGTCACCCCACGGGTGAGTAATAGGTTGCATCTGCAGTGCGTATTTATGGCAGTTTTGCATTGACCAAGTCAGCAGGGAAATTGTTTGTGTAGAGTAACCATGGAGAGAAAGGAAACCCTGAAGAGGACCAAGAGATTAGGGATGAGGAAAAACCAGGAGGGGAAAACATTCCACCCCCACAGCCCCAAAGTGCCCTATGTATGTGGACTCAGTGCTTAAAAAAGAAATATTTGCTTATGCTTTTTTTCCCCCTCCATTCCATGATGTCTTCCAACTGGGAAAAGCTGAAACACTATATGAAGAAATAGTCTTGTAGCGGTGTCATCTAAGTGTGGAGCCCCTGTAAATCTCACAAGGAAGCATGTTTGCACAGTGGACTCAACTCTGCTGAGTCTTTCCTGCCTACAATAGCTGATGCGTGGGAGGCGTCAGGTGGATTCCCCTCAGCAGACCTGTCACCACTTCTGTCTGAAACCACATCTCAATGGTTTGCTCAGAAATCACGGTTAAGCTGCTGCTGAGTGTAGACCCCAAAATCTCACTGCCTCCCTCTCTATTAAGTTTTGTCAGGGTGAGATACAAGAAGGCAGCTAGCTGAAAAAGAAGCCTGTGTCATTTGGGTCCTAACAGCCTGTGCTTGTAAAGAGTTCATGTGTGTTTTCTCCCCTCTGTCATTGTGCCATCCAGACTACATTTGAAAGGGAAAAAGCAAACACAAAAGGGAAAAAAATGAGATGTGTTTTTCCAGGAACAGTTCACACCACAGGTGTTTTCATAGCTGGTAAAGGATTGTAAAGTTATTGTGTGCTTTCATCAATGCTTAATCAGTCAATAGATAGAGCCACCTATAAATGTTCCCACTGGTATGGTTTTAACCATCTGTTAGAGATCATACTTGTGCGTACAACATCACTCCACTCCGTATCAACACAATGAATTAATCATAAACGTGGTCAGTTTTCTTCTTGTACTGTATATGTCTGGACCAAAAGCTTCTGTAAGCAATGGGTTTTACAGGGCTGCAAGGCTGCCTCATCTCTGAACATTATTAATTTGCCCACTTGCCTGGTAGAAGCAACATCTCCTCCTGCAACGATGGAGGCCTGTGCAATTGTGTTCATTGCAACGTGAACTGTACAGTCGCTGGCTTGAGATGTAGCAGAAAATATTCCTGCTCCTGCACAAAATAAGTTACACCATAAATGATCACAAGAAATAGGAATGAAGATCCTGCTTTCTTCACTGTAATACAGAACTCAACTTCTCATTTTATTTACAGCAAAATTCAGCTGAAAATGCTCTTTTGGCAAAATCTTGTATTATGTCTTTTTTAAATCGCTTAGAGTCAAGAAAGCAGCAAAATCAGGTGAACATGTTTATGGACGTATTTGCACGGCAGAAAAAGCTGTACTTTGTACCACTGAGAACCAGTGTGCGTACAATGGGTAAACATACAATAAGAACCAGCGAGTTCAATTTTCTTTCCAAACAAACTAGACAAGGGAAAGATTATCTCCTCCTTGGAGCTGGCTTTAAGAAATTTACTGCTGACTTAGAATGGCACAACCTTCCCTCCACAGTGTGTTTGTCTTAGATTACACACGAAAATTAGATATGCCAAGGTAAAAATAGCAGCACTTTATATCAGCCTGAAGATAAGAATTTTCTTCACTGCATTTTTTTTTTTTTCCAAACATACTAGCAGTTTCCAAACTTCTTCACGCTGCAACCAGTTTCCAGCCAGCCCATACAGCAGCAGCTCGTTCCCTCCAGGCAGGGAGCAAGATGTACTGGTGGTTACTGGCTGCAGGGGTAAAGCATGCGCCAAGCAACTCAAGGCAGACAGCAGTCCTTGGGCGGTAGGATGACCTCTTGTAACTAGCAGTTGAGGTCCCTCTCATTTCCCATGCAGGAGGAATGATGTTGCTGCTGGCAACGCTGTTTCTTCTCCGCGACCACCTAGCAGATGTGTTTCACGATCTCTCTATGTAGCCGAATCCCTCAGGTTAGCCCAAACTGCCCTAGACTGCACTTTGCAGCCTATCTTGGCACGGAAAGTGTCCATATTTAATTTCACAGGACAAACACCCTGACATGACCAGCCAGCAGTTAATTCAAAGTACAGAAAACCCTGCAGAGGCTTATTCTAAGACGCAGAAAGCCAGGAGCATGCTCTGTCTGGTGAGCACTAAGAAATGCAAAGATTAACTTGATTTCTTGGCAGAAATGGATTTACAGCTTGTCTACACAAGGATGTTATTTCAAACAATGGACGATGGGAATTAAAGGTTTTGCCAGAATAGATCTCTGTGAGCACTCATTTTTCTTTTAAGATTCCTTTCCTCTTTCCAGGAGTAATCAGGACAGAACAGCTGTGCCAGGCGGGTCGCTGGTGTCAGCAAAGCCTCAGGGATCCACGTGTGAAGCACAGGGGATGACTTACCCTGAACCCTGGGAACACTGCTGGCAGCAGCAAGGCATGACAAGGTTGAGGGGCAAAGGTCGACGGGGACAGCCAAAACCCATGCTAGTGCTGAGCTGTGTTTGCTCAGGGTGACTATCCTAGCTCCAGGAGAAGCTGGGATGTTTTGCCAGCCTGACGTGAAAGTTAGAACATGGAAATTAACTGTTTGAACCACTTAGTGTACTTGCAGTGGTGTTATTTTTTCATTGGGAAAATAAGTGATTTTCTTTTTTTTCTTTTTTTTTTTTTTTTTTCACCTCTATTTAAGACTCAATCTGAAGAAAAGGGGTACATCTGAGATGTACCTGAGGCACAGCTTCCAGATCTTTCCCAGTGATCTCTGTCTCAGGCATCCCTCACACGCCCAGTCTGTGGTGAGCTGCTGCTGCCCCACTCTTCAGTGCTGCTATCAGATGTAGCTGTGCAGTCTGTTCCCAGAACCAAGACAAGGAATTTTTGGACCAAAGGTGGATATCTTCATGAAGGCAAGTAACTCCCAGCTCCTCTTGCAGGCGAGGTCCTGGGGTGACTTATCTCACTGCAGACATCCAGAATAGGACAGAGGAATCCTTCCTGCAAGGACGGATTTCTTCATGCCATCCTGCTTCTCACTCTGAAAAAGTGCAGGTTCTCCACCTGTCAGATGGCTAAGATCAGAGAAAATGAACCTCAGCTAGAGGAGTGTGGGAGGTGAGCGGATACCTGAAAAACAGCTATTAAGGCAGAGGTCTAGGCACTTTATCTGTGATAGAGATCTATGATAGAATCTTCTGTGTTGTGTATTTCCAGCTCCAGCTATCAGCTTCTGAAAATCAGGCATACTTTGACTGAGGATTGGATGAAAAAGTGGTTTTAGGTCAGGACCTGAATTCCTTAGTGTGAGTTGTGTATCTTGCCCTGAACTTAATTTCCCATCTCTCAAAAAGTGCAAACTTCATCTGGAGAGTAAGAAACACAAAATCTAGTGAAAGTTTTCCTCAAAGACTGATGTTATTGAGATCTAACAAGAGAATAAAAAGCATGTTTTATTTTGTCAACTGTACACAGAAACATTCTATAAACAAGGAGTTGATTCAATTGTTTCCAGAGGTAAAAGAGTGAGCAAACACACTGAGATTTAGTTGTTAAAGACAATCTCAGGAGATGAAGGGAATTATTGTCCAGTTGAGCCAAACATTCCCTCTCAAAAAATAAATGAATCAAAGTCATGCTCAGTCAGCCAAATTATCCAAGCAGACGCCAGCACCCCTGGTTTCTGGGCTGTATGCAATTTCAGGAGAGAGATGCAGAAAGGGGGGGCATCATGAAGGGGATAGGGACTATGGGGCTCCCAGTTTGCAGGGTTTTAAACAAGGTGAAGCTGGCATATTTTGGAGAAGCTTCATGCCCCAGAGGGATGGTTTTGATTTGTTTCTTGCTGCCAAGCCCTGCTGGGATCTGATTTGTTCTTGCAGAGCATCCTGTGCAGGTTGCTCACTCCTAAAGCTGCTACAGAGCCAGGCTCAAGCCGGGAGCAGCTCTGTGTTTGCTGCTGGTGCGTCTCACCTCTTTTCCACCTATGTTACATTGATACTCTGCCCTGGTTGCACAGAGCAAGCCCAGATATGTTTAATTATCTCTGGAAAGGATGTCCCACGCATGACTAACTAGCCCTTTCCCCATTATCTATCTGCCCCAGGAGTAAGGGCAAAGGTAGGCCTCTGCTGCAAGACCCCAATTCCCACCTTCACTCAGTGCTTTCAGCTGGTCTCAGACTGAGCAGCCATGAGCTGGTCTTCACAACCATGTCTGAGGAAATGTATAAGCAGCCTGAAATACCCCTGCTCCTTTCCAAAGCTGTCATGCTGAGAGACATGCATGAGAGAGCTGTCATTCAGAGAGCGGCCTCTGAAGTTAGCCAAGGGCCTAGCAGGCCCAGGAGGTCTGTGCTTCCCCTTGGTAGGACTGGATGACCTGGCAATGCAGGGTGCTCGCTGTGACAGAGAGGGGGAAGGCTTTCTGCAGCAGCCCCTCCATGTCCCCTGAAGAAGTAGAGGCAGGAGGAGCAATGAGGGAGGTTTGCAGACAGGGACCATTGCCCTGCATCCCCACCTTGTAGTCGTACCAATATGACAGGGCCCACCAGTGACATTTAGGGGAGCATTCCCACCTATACCAACCATCTCCACAAGAAAGGAAAGCTCTGGCTGCAAACATCCCCTGTAGCATGACCGCATCCCCTGGCTTCCTCTCACTGCTCCCTGACTCATGGCCCTAACACAGCAGTGGGCAGGGGGCCAAGGAGGAGTTGCCTTGAACTCACAGCCCAAGCGAATCTCTTTGAGGAGGGATTTCTGCTTAAGGACGGTGTGGAGCAGCTCCAGAGGCCAACCACTGGTGGTGAGGACATGGAGAGGAAGCCTGGCTGCTTGCCCTGCCCGGCTGCATTGCATTCAGCAACACACCACAGCAGCTTGGCTTTCTGTACCACATGCCCTGCAATGAGCTGGCTCTTCCTTGGATGCAGAAACAGATCCTGTGGTCTTTACTCTGGGCAGTACAAATTGGCAAAGATGACTGGGACTGATTTTTGCATAATACTGTATTTTTTTGGAGAATATTTTACTTTTTGGATGACTGGAACTTCTGCACAGACAGATATGTGGATACACAGAAGCACTTTCATCCAAAAGGGTTCTTCTTTCATAACTTCCGGAGCCTCTCTGTCCTCCCACTTTGGGCACAGTGTGCACAGAACCTTATCCCAGGGTTTCTGCTCTGGGAACGTTTCCATGTGCCCCAGGCTAGGTGTGCACCTGCTGCAAGTCAGGTCCTGGTGCAACCATCTAGATAGAGATCAATGCCTGTGCAGGTGTGCAGAAGGTCTAGGTTTTAATTATAAAGTGAAAAAAAGCGTAGGGAGGGAAATAAAATAAAAATCAGTTTCTTAGAAGGTTGAGTGAAAGCTGGAATCCCACCAAAACCCAAATGGAAAATACAATCAAACCCAAAGGAGAGAGTTTGGGCCAAGACAGATCTTGATCATCTTGGGTAACCAGGGACATGTACTGAAGACTCTAAACTTGGCATGAAACACACACATGTGGAGTGACAAATGAAGAAGCTTATAAGCCATGTCATATAAATAGAGCTCTCACAGCTGTCTCAGTGTAGAACTAGCATATGGCCTTGCCACCTGCAATATCAGGGCTGCAATGAGCCAGGAAGTTTTCTTCTAGCCTGGTGGCTCTACACCAGGGCAAATGGTACTATGGAGTCCTTCAGCTGGATGCGATCTGCACACCCCACTTACAAAACTGATCCAGAGCTTTTCACAAAGACACTGAGAAACCACAGTTCTGGCATTGACCCCTTGAGAAGTGTTCATTGGCAAGGAGTAGCATTTATCTGTCTTGCTAAAATGGGAAAAATAGAGAGCTTTTCTCTGCTCAGTGCACTGCACATCCCATTCCTGGGCTGCTGACCCAAGGAAGCCATGAATCTTGGGCCAAACACAAAGAAATCGCCATGTTAGAGCAGTCCTTGGATCGAGCACCATGCTTACATCTGTGACCACAAGTAGGTGCTTGAGAGGAAAGTGGGAGGATCTATCACAGCATTTCCCTTCACACTCTTCTGCACGTTTGCTCACGGTGTTTATTGCAGTCTCTCAAAAGGTACATTATTTCCTTGTGTTTGGTTCATGTGGTTGATTGAACATGGCCATGGCTCCAATCTGGGGCTACTGGGTCAGCTACAGCACTAATGCTGATAATGCTCAATTAGGGAATAACTTGACCCCAGCGATCTAGGTCCTGTGTAGGAGACAGGGTCACAAAGAATCACCACCCATCCATCTCCTCCCAGTCTTGGGTTCCTCCAGATGCTCAGCTGCAGAAAGTACAATTTCCCAACCTATATCTAGCCAGCTTAATAACACCATCAGTCTTGACCCAGAGAGATTTCTTCAGAGCCACCTAGTCTCCCTGGGAAGCTTGCAAACGTCCTTCTACCACATTTTATCTGACAGCAACTCATAAATCAACCCACAGTTGCTGCCATCCCCTTTGAGGATCATGGTCTGCAGCTTGTTTTTGGGGTAAAGTATGTGCACAGGTGAGGAGGGCCCTGGGGGAAGGCAACCTGCTCTAGATGCAGTTGCTGGCTCCAGGAGCATCTACTGGTCCCACATAAGGCTTAAGGCAGCCTAGCAGCCAGAGAGTGGTGGCTCCGTGAGAGTTGGATTCAGGCAGGACCTGTGCACGTTTCTGCTCTGCCAACCCCTTCTCACATCACCCACAGCTGCAGCCTCATCGGAGAGCACTGCAATTGCCTGCACTCCCATTCCTCACAGGGTGGCTTCAACTGATCACATCAACTATTTTCTCTGGCCTGCTTCTTTACCAACAAACCCACAGCTTTGTTTTAGTAGAGACTCCATCTGCAACATTTGGAGGTGATTATTTCTGAAAGTGTGATCAGTGATGCAAAGTAGAACTGAGCTCACCACCACCCTTCCTTTCCCAAGTCTGTGTTTGGGAATACAGTTTGATCCAAATCACTGGATTTTCATACAGTGGGCAGAGCCACAGTTTAAACTGTCCTGGACCAGATTTTACTTCTTTCCCTGAATAAACTGAAAAGATTTTCTTCAGAGCCAAAATAAAATAGAATAAAATACAGCAGTTAAAAATAAAACTCTGAATCTCACTAATAACAGAGCCCAGCAAGTATTTCCATCTAATAGTAATGCATTACATACGGACTCAGGGCTGTACTCTGCCTTTGAAGATCATGGGAATTTTGCCATTTATTTCTGTATAAAAAATAAAATGCTGAATGCTCAGTATGAGTCTGGTTGGCTGCTGACTGAAACACTTTGCAAAGTGAAATCATCCTAGGCTTCCGATCCAAGAACGGCTGCCTTCACTGAGTCTCACACCAGTAACGTGGGTTTGGAAAGTACAGTGTGTTGGGGGATGGATGGTTTGAATGCAAGCTGATGGATTCGTTGCATCCAGCCATTTTCTGATGGTGGCATACATGGCACCCATGTGATGTCAATACGGCTGTTGAGTGACTTTCTTCCCTGTGTCCCTGTTACTCGGGGAAATGGTTTTGGAGCATTGCCTTCTCAGTGTATGCGGGGAAACTGGAGACAAGGAGGTGAAACGGCAGCCCAAACAGCCCTTGGGAGACATCAGAACAATACTGGGTCTACAGACTTTACATGTTGAAGTTGTCTTGCTGACATCAATGGAGAAAGGCAGTTCTGTTAAATAGTGAATTAGGGGACATGAGAAAGGCACATACCTCTCTGCCATGGCTGACATAGGGGTGCCTGCACTATCAGGCGGTCTGAATTCCTCTTTTGAACTGCAATGCCACTGAAAATATTTCAAATACAGCCTTTAATCTGATCTTCTGTCATCTCTTATCTGACCAACGATTTCAACACATAAATGTTCTGTTAATACCTGAACACATATTGCCTCCACCCATCTACAGCTAATGATTAATGTGCTGGAGAAGCAAATGGTAGATGCTGGTCTTAATGAGCAAAGAGTCTATTGCAAAATGCATTTAAGTCCCTGAAGACTGCCAGCGGTTTTGTTTGAGAATTGCACCAACTTCACAGTCTTTATTCTCTGTAAACACCAAATCCTGGTGCCAAGGAACAAGAAGTCTGCTTGAAACTTCCCAAAATCTGTTTATGCTCTTCTGTGTTCAGAAATCTATTCTTGATAATGAAAGTTTGAGTCCAGATTGTGCCACTTAGTCATATATGTTGATATATTAAAAAACTGTTACAGTAAATAACAGATTTCCACTTCTTCTTTCCTTCCCTTGTAACTAAAGATGAAACCAAAAATCTTTCAACTTCTTGTTGTTCTTCTCCAAAACGAAAAGGAATACCCTTATTTTTAAACAGCTCATTTGCAGAAGAGTGCTAAACAAGATGAAACATAATCCTTACTAGAACAGTGGAACAAAAAATTCTCATACACCAAGAGATAAGCTCCCAGCTCCTTACTCAGCCCTCCTTTGTTACACTATTGGTTGAAGGCCTAGCCCAACACTGACCTTGAGTGACCCAACAAATGTTGGTATCTCAGAGCACCTTTCAGATCAGCTGATGCATTTGTGCCCGAAGAGACTAGCTCCAATGTACCACCTCTCCATAAACACCCTTACCATACGCAAGTAAGCTCTGGATTTAACTTTAGTAACCCCAGCTTGCTTTGTATCCTATTCTGTGCTTTCCTACCAGCTTGAAACTACTGTCTCCTCCAAAAATTCTCCAGTGGCTTCCTGGATAAGTCTCTGATTATCATAGACACTTCTCAACCCTCTCACCAGCAGACTCATCTGGTGTTCCTCATATTGGCTTTGCTGTCTCTGGAGACCTAGAGTTTACATTACCCGCCTGAAAACAGACAACGAGTGGAAAAATGTAGGTGTCAATTCAATGTGAGGATAGGAAAGTTTAGAGGAATGAACAGATTCAATGACAAGGGCCGAATAAAAAGAAATCGGAAAAGAAACAGGTAATTCCAAAAGGCAGTGTAATTCTACTGCTTATTTGACAAAAAATGGCAAGAGTTGGAGCAAATGTAGAAGTTAAAAATAACAAGAGCAACAACAACAAGTTAGCTTGTAGGAAAAGAGAACGATGACCTGCAGACCTTGTCCAGGTGGGGACATGATACACACTGGGCCGAGGGCATATCTGAAGCTCATGGGACACTGTGTGGAGAAGAGCCTAATGCATAAAGTCTCGGAAGAAGCTGTAGCCAGCTGTGATTTTTACCCTAAATGCTTAAGCTCCGATGGATCCAGGACATTAGTAACTCTCACAACATCCTCACCAGCACCTACACTTATTTGTGTACAGTTTTAGTAACATGAAGGGAAAAAAATAACCCTCCATGAAATAATGAATGGAAACCTCAATAGAACCACCTTTATAGGCTGTAAGATCCATGGAAGCCACAAGTAATTAATTTGCAACGAAAATCACCTTTAGACAACCTTTTTTTACTCATTCTAGAAAAGTGCAACACAGCAGGAGCTCCACTTTTCATGAAGTTTTGTACGCCAATCTGAGGGAACCCATTTTGTACTTTATAGCCCTTATGTTCAATTTTTAATTATTAGCTTTTTCCCCTTGTAAATTTAAATCTGCTCCCATTACACTGAGGGAACAATAATGAAACCCTCCTGTAGCTAATTTAACACCTTTAAATTCCCATGGAAGTTAGCCAAAAATTCTGTATTCTAATGGATAGTAAAATGCCTACTTTATTTTAGGGGAGGAAAGTTCAAATCCTGATCTGGCTATATTTATTAAAAGAAGCTCTTGGTTAACTTTATTTTGTTTTCCAACAAGAAGATTAAAGAATAATCCCTCTTCATTATGCTAAAATGGCAGTTAAATAGGTTTTGACTTGTACAAAATATTTCACATCATATAAATGATAAATATAAGCTAGGAAATCTCATAAAGATACACACATCTTCATACTGGAGGAGTTACCTTTGCAATCATCCGAGCAAGGAAGGGGAAAAAAGGTCAGAAGACTGGCCAGGCTAAAGCACCACATGAGAAAAGGGAAGTTTGTGAAGTCCACTGGAAGACACTGGTAAGTCTACTGCTGGCTGCGCTGGAGGAAAAGAAACACAGATTTCCAAATCTGTTTTACCTTCCTCCAAAAAAAATGATACAAAGCCAATAGCTACAAGATATCAAGGAGTCACCCAGTAAATTTATCACCCAGTTTATCCGTGGCCAACCTAGACACATTCTCTTATTCCATGTCTGCCAGGTTCTGATCTCGAGAGGACAGCACACCCAGCAAAGATAGGGTGAGAGGTGCAACCTCCATGGCACAAGTGTCTTGGCACTGCCCACAACTTCTGTGTAGAGTGCTTCTACCAACCATAACTTCTGAAGAGATGTTGTTAGTGCACCGTTGTCTATCTAGTTCTATCTTTCATCGTCATTGTTTTCCCCCTAATTAAGGCAATTTAAAACACCTTTCCACCTTATTGCAAAGATGGGGTAGCCTGCATGGTCCACAAGAATCCCAAGTCTGATATTCCTCCCATATCCATAAGACTGCTCACATTTGCCTTGGATGCACTGCAACTTCTGTCCCTAGTCTGATCAAGTAGCCCAAAATGCATGTTTACACCTGTACAATATTCCTTCTTGTTTTCAGTAATTTAGTCCTGCAGGAGAGCTTTGAGAAGAAAATTGCCAAGTGCCTCTGCTGTAACTGTTTGTGCAAGAAAAAGTTCGTTTAAGCCTAGGGGCAAGTCTGGGTTTTCTGCTTCTTGCTGGATCCATCACTAATTATCCTATTCATTTTTTGGGAGCATGGTGTAAAGTAAACAGGAAATCAGTGAATAACTGGAATACAAATGAAAATAGTGTCTTTGTCATGAATGGAAAACTTCATGGAGCATTTGTGCTAATCTGCTTTTATTAAATGAGTTCAAGTGACATAGTATGCAGATGAAAGACAATCAGAGTATCTGCAACAAATACTTTTGCTAGAGGCACCAACTGACCCGGGAATCAGCATCAGCATGCATATAAAGCCCTTGACTTGCTCTTCAGTGACACTCAGCTTAGAGACATGGAAATGATTTTCATATAACCACTGTGCTTTATGCAGGGGAACCTGGTAGAGATGGCCTAAGTACACAGAGCGAGGTGGTTCTGGACTAATCGGCACATTGCAGTGCCTGAGCTGAGCCCAGGATCTGGGACCACACTCAGGTGCCTTTAGCTGAGGCAGTCTCTCAGGTAGCATTGCCAGCTTGGACATCACAGGCTAACTCACACAGGTGAGCCCTTGGTGAGCTTTTGATGAGACATTTTCCAAACGTGAAGGGCTTGGTTCTTTTTATGCTTATTCTTCCTTCATCACAGTAGATATATTGAGACAGAAACGTGTTACTAAATCAGTATCATGATGGTGCTGTGCAGTTCCTGGAGAGTTTTGCAGATGAAGACAGATGAGTTTAGGTGTCAATATGTGAATGAGGTATTCAAGTCAGCAGAGATCTAAAGCTCAGTTCAGTGGACTATGGATTTCCAAGGCAAAGCAAGCAGGTTCTGCTGCAGGTGGGACAAGCAAGACTCCTTGGAAGGAATATCAGCACAAGGAAGGATGTAAAATATATATTAAGCAATGTGCTGCACTTGTGGTGAATATCTTTGCATGCCAGAATATCTCTTCTTCATTTGAATTTCTGTCTTGGTCAGAAGACATCAGTCCCTAATACATATACTGTATATGTGGAAAAAAAAAAAAAAAAAAAAAAAAAAGAATAAATTAAATAATTAAATCACAGCTGCCTCCAGGGTGGAACGCAGCAGGATTTAATAGTTCACAAACCACTTCGCATAAATGAAAATAGCTTCACTTTCATTTAATGTTCATGTGCACCTTTGAGCTGTCTGGGTTGTCACTGGGTGGTTGGGGAGTGTTAAATGTATACATGTTTTTCAAGAATCAGATACTTACTTAGGTCAAGTTAATCATTGTCTTATTTTTTTTCTTTTTCAGTTTCTGTTTCACTCTAAGAATTTTGCATATTCAGTTTCTGGGAAAACAAACTAACAAAAGTCTTCTACCAAATAATATTAATGAGCAATTCCTAGGCAAAATTCCCCAACATCATTTCAATGTTTGGTCATTTTCCAGGACCATTCAGTATGAGTGTTGCCTTTATTAAGATCTTGTCATTTGTTAGTGCTTGGGTGTGGTCACGCAGAAATCTACTTGGACAAATACCTCTGCAAGTTACTTTTCTGTTGGGGAGAAATATATGTATACATATAAGGATAGAAATATATATGTATGTGGCTGTTTATTTGTAACTAGAAACCCATATTTAGACCCCTGAATTTGTTGTATGAATGTATGGACATTTATTACAGGTACACCTAGTGCAGATGCATGCAGCAGCAAGTGACCAAATCTGCATGTAAGATCCCTTATTAGCCCAACTAACAACTCTGGAAGGAACAAACCTGCTGCTTCACCAAATCCTATAAGAGCCCGAGGAGGGATTCGCATTCCTATAAGCTTGGTTGTTGCATTTTTCTAAGTATTTTCGTCTAATAAAACAATTTTGGTCTCATCAAAACCAACACCTTTCACTACAAAACTTGCCTCACTTGTTTCCCTCAACAACCAATGGTCCAAAGCCACCAGCTGAGAAGTGCTAGCTCTCCAGAAAGTAGGTGTAGCAGGGAGTGCTGGAAAACACTCCACTTCCCACATTCAGACTGGTTGCAATAAGGTTGCAATAAGAGGTTTTACCCACTGCAGAGGTTACCCCTCATCCCTGGCTCAGATTACCATCATTTCTGATGACTTTTGGTCTGAGATTTGCCACGAATTTGTGTATACATAAAGCTTAGTGGAAAATCCTTGCCCAAAAGTGATCCTTAGAATAACCCAAGTGCAGAGAAGGTGGCTGACGGTGACTTTTATTTGAACATAAGTACAGTGCATGGTTTCTTTCCTGACCTTTCACAAATTGTGGTAACATGCAGCTACTACAGCAACTCATTTACCCACTCGCAAAATTTCTGAGATAATTTAAGGATGAATATAGTGAAAAAGAAAAAAAAAAAAAAAAAAAAAAAAAAAAAAGCAGCAGCTTTGCATGTGAAAGGGAAAATAGGGGGAGGAGGGTAAAATCACCAGGGTGAAGTACAACATGTTCAGTAGACTCCAGTCCCTTGGCTGCCTGCCCAATGACTTTCCCAAGCGGAGCTCTCCTAGCAACCAGTCCCCAGCCATTTGAATTTTTATGTATCGCTATGTCGGCGGTGATGTCACAGTTTCCATAGCTACTATCAGCTGGAGGAACTATGACACTTACGCTGCTAAGTAACTGAGAAAAATTGACCCGACCGAAATATTTCAGGCAACTCTGGGAGATGCATGCTGTCAAGCTCACTGCCGGGTGCGACGCGGTGCATGCCGCAGTGCCTTTTGCTGATGGAGCCATTCTTCCTGACCACTGAGCTGCTTTCAGCTCGCAACTGGAGGTGGATGCATTGCCTGCACCACAGCAGCTGCTGCAATATTCATCCTGCTCTAAGTGCTTCATTGTAGAAATTAAATATCGTTATTAATTAAACTCCCCATCCCACAGGCTGCCCAGACCTGGCTGGTTAGAGCACACTTGTGAGAAGAGAACAGGCAATCCATTTGTCATGCGATGACAACTTCTGGCAGCAGGAATGAAGTGTTTCAATAAGAGAAGGCTTTGATCCTATTCATAACAGGGTATTTAAATAATTGCTAACCAGGCAGACACTTTGGGCATTATCCCAGGGAGTGTTTCGTTATTGCAAAAGGTTACACTGCTCAAGCCAAAAAAATAGTAGGACTCAAGTAATTTGGTCAAGGGATTAAGCCTAAAGTTATAGTTCCACTGATGTAAAATAGACCAGAGGCTAGGAGTTGGTATGGACACATTGGCCACTTACAGATGTGCGTAAGGCATATACACGGCACAGAGCAAACAGGCACAGCGTTTGCTATCTCGCAGGTGAAAGCTCAGAGAACAACGAATTCTAGGCTCAAGATCATTTGAAGACAATATGAAGTTTGCAAGAAAAGCACAAAGTGTTCCCCACAGAGATTATATTGCCCTCCACTACGTTACCAAGTCATGCTCATCACCTGGGGTTTTGTCACACATTAAGTGCTTGGAGGAAAAAATCTTGCTGCTCCAAATGTTGGTAGCATAGCTCTGTATGGCTGCCTTTTTTCTCAGCCAAACCACATCTTCCCCACTAGGGTTCTTGTTAGCTCAGTTTATCACAAAGTCCTTAAGAAATAATCCTGAAACAAACAGTCTGAGAGTAAATAAACCTACCTTAAATAAAAGTTGGACATGTGTGTTTTTTCCATGAGATTCTGAAAGGAGGAAACAAGTTAGGGACCTTCTTCATGGTTTGTGTTTGTTACACTTTGGGGGTTATGTTTGCAAAGAGGGTGAGCTGTTTAGTACATACTGTCCGCTAGCCCCAGTGTCAAAATCCCTTCCCTCAGGTATCATGTTTTCCCTGATGCTGCATTGCCTCAGCTGCAAGCTCTTCATGTTTCCACCTCTGCAGGTCTATCGTAATTCTTCTTCATGCTGAGGTTCATTCTCAGCTGAGCCATCTCTGGATTCCTTTGACATGTAGTGAGGTTCGGCTCTCAGACAGAATCACGTGGCATTTCAGACATGAGACCAAATGTATCTGAGAGGTCTGGCAGATGTGACACCGGGCCACAGGACACCATACCTCCTGGAGGGACAGCTGCAGCCCAGATGGGATGGCACCAGAAACTTCTGTCCTACTCCTCCACATGCATGCAGATGTCTTCACATATATGTTATGATTTCAGAACTGAGTTCCACTCACGTCATCTGTAATAGCTGTGGCCAGACTCAGTTGTCTCTGCATGTCCACTCTGGTCTCCAGCTGCTGCTCCAAAATGCCACAGATCCCTTGTAAATCCCCAGTATTCTCCTCCCATGCTTTGTGGTTTTCATTGTGATGTTCCCATACTCCAGACCTTCTCAAATGGCACAAAGTATTTATTTTTTGGCAATGGGTTTTCACCATTTACTGTAGAGTTTCCAAGCTTACATTCTGCCCTGCAGGCTGATCGGTTCAAAGAGCCCACACCCCTGGGGCAGCCATACAGCTTTAGGGAGATCAGTGAAGGAGAATCCAGGTTCAGAACAGCCCAAAGCTGGGTCTTCTTGCAGTAGGCAGTCCAGCTGTGGTACCCTTTTGCCACAGAACGGGGTAGATGCTGAAAACATATGTGAGAATCTAGTCACATCCAAGAGACTTTAGACAGAGTTATGGAAGAGAAATCCCAAAAAGGTAAATAAAGAAACCACAGTCCTCTCACATAAATGGCTGGGCTTTGGAGATCTCTCAGAGTAATACATGTGTTTATCTTGTTTCATACCCTTCTCTAGGGAAACCACTCATGGCCACAGTCGGGGAGAGGATATGGGGCATTATCTGACTCAGCATGGCCATTCTTATGCTCTTACGATCAAAACGCAATATTTTCATCATGTAATTTTTGTGTGCCTGTGACAATCCCCTGCTGCTGAGCCCTGGGCAAAGGCTCTCACAAGCACGGATACCGATAAGGCAGCCCAGGTATATGGTGTAATATCTTTTCATCCCTGCTAGTAAGCCACTGGGCTCTCCCTGACTATTTTTTGTTCTTACAGCAGATTTTAAAGCAGGAATTGTACTCTGGGCTTGCATAGAGAATAAGAAGTATTTTTTTTTTGCTGTCTCAAGCCCCTTTGCTCTAGGTTGTGTTGACCAGCATACTGGCCAGACTACAGCACTCACCTGGCCCTTCCCCTCTGCAGGAGATCTCAGAGAGGTTTCAAGAATAGAGGCCAAGCATTTGTTCTTCAGTTCAGTGCTCACCACCTGGACTTTGCTGTGCTGTCTGAGCAGCCACAGCAGTGCTGTTCCTTCCATGTATCTGGACCTAAGGGACCTAGAACCCCAAATCCCACCCTGTGTCCATCTGAGCCAGACATGAAGCTTCCTTCTGCCATCTCTAGGGCAGACAGACAGCTCCAGAAACACTCAGAGGAGAAGAAAGATGCAGGTTTCACCTGCCAATTAATAGCAAAGGTCCTGAAACTACCAGGATCAGCAAGGTGGCTGGTGTTAGGTGAGGACAAGCCTAGCCTTAAGTCATTTCACACTCATAACACTGTCCGTCTCTGAGCAGTGAGCTGGGAAATCAAGACATGAGTTCTCACGGTGTTGCTCTTGCTTGCTTTATTTGATATCCCTTGCAGGCCAAACCAGCTTTAGGTAGGTGATCTTCACATGATCAGACAACTGAACACTTGGCAAGGGCACTGTGATTTCATGACCTACAGAAATCACAAATCCAGGTATTATTCCCGCAAATGCTGGGACAATGCCTACACTCACCTCTGAGCCTTTCACACAATAACTGGTGCTTTATTTTCCAGGAGATAATTAGATCTGCTAGCGACCGTGTGTCTGCTTCCAAGTAACGTTGGATATGCTATCTTCAGGCATAATTCAGAGTAACCTACAGCAGCAGCTCTGGGTGTTCTTTTGGCAAGTGCTTTGCAACAGCGCTGTGAAGTTTTTAATGTGCCATCATTTCATTTCAGTTGTTAACACAGATGTCTGTTGAAAGATAATGTTGCACATTACAATCTCGCAGGCACCGGCACAAGAGCGCTTTCTCAGAGAGGCCGGTCCCTGGTAGAATTACTCCCTGAAAAAACACCCTGAAAAATGTGTGGGAGCGTTTCCCCCGGGCCTGAATCCTGCCTATAAAAGACCAGACTTGTTAAAAAGTGTGAAGGTACACATCTGTGCACACGCAGGCAATTTGCTCAAGGAATCTCTGTAACTGCACACTTCATGCTATTATCTACACATGGGAATGACTTGTTGCGTATTCACTTTGGTCATTTGCAGAGGTCCTTATGAGGAACATATGTAGAACAGTGATTGCTTTTGTCATCTAGGTACGTGACCAGCAAATGCAATCACCAGATAGTCCAAGGCCCATTCAGAATTAACCATTGATGGTGAATGTGAATGAAAAAACTCTATGTGAGCATATGCATCGTCATGCTCTAGTGCATGCAGCCCAGCCTGGCTTACAGAGGGAGAAGAAAGCCTTCCTCTGGCCTGGTTCCCCATAGAAGGGATTCATTTCTCCCCTGTACTTTCCTCTGAAGCCTCTGATGAGGTTTTCCTCCAACAATCAGCCCTCTCCATCATCCTTGTGTGCAGGAACGGCAAAAGAGAGGGCTGTGGACAGCAGAAATATCTGGAGGAAACTAACCTTAGAGCCGAGGGGTACATCTGAGAAGTCACCAAAGTCAGCTGCAAATGTACTAGTGCCCCTATTGCGGTCTGTTTGCAAACATCTACTCCTCTGGCAATGGCACGGCATGACAGTGAGGCTTCGTGCCCAGCTCTCCACCACTGCTCACCTCTGTCTACCTGCATCTCCATCTCCCTTCACCACAGCTGTATTACATCCACATTGTGTGCTTTCTTCTCTGCTCCCAGTCCCTCTTCTCCTCTATCAGTGCACAGTGGGGGACAATATCCAGAGCCCCTAGATATCCAAAGACTGCTCTCCTGGATCATTTTCCCTCCAGGAGAGCACTGACCCTTGGCTCAACATACAGAGAGGAGATATCTCTTGGAAATTGGGACATTTCTTCTGGGAGAGCTGGTGGCCAGGACCCCCTCACCAGCTCTCTCTGGGTTGCTCTGGCTGTCCCACTGCCTGACTGTATGTTGTGATACAGGACTCCCCCACAGTGCTGGGGCATCCCAAAGCCTCCCAGGACCTTCCAACACCCACCACATAAATGGGTGCAGGGGTGTGCCCACGGGGAGCTGGTACCAGCAGGGCTGCAATGAGTATTTCGGAGCAATTCAGTCCTCTCCTGAATGAAATGCTGTTCACAGCCAGGCTCTGGCTCCCATTGTCACCCGGTGATGAATGGAGCATCAGCGCGCCGTAATACTCTATTTGTTTTAGAGGTCAGTGTCAGACTGAAGGGTATTCTTCATAAACCAAATCAGGGAGTTTGTGCTTACGTGACCAGATTGGCAAGAGTATGCGAAGCCCCCAGTAACTCCCATTGTCCTGAATGGGAACAGAGCTCTTTTGAAGATCTTACCCATAAATTATCTGCCAGCTCCCCACTCATGCTCTAATCCAAATACAAACTCACAGGCTAAGAGCTTGTGCTGCTGCTGGAGGATTTTTGCTGTCTGGGCCCACAGTTTGGTTCCTGCAGGAATGACTTTGTGCCTGACACCAACCCCCATCCCTTGCATGCGGACATCAGAAGCTGGCCAGTGAAATTCCTTCATTGTTTTCCTTTTCTTCCCCTCCTGCTTCTGAGCATCATCTAGTCTGATCTGACAACCCGCAGGGGGATTGTACGGTGGAGGGGGCAGGGAGCAGTTGCTGGGAAGTTAGCATCAGTCAGGCTAGGAGATCATCATTTTGCCTTGCTTTGAAAATAAGGCTGTTTGGATGGTCCTTTTTTTGTTTCTTTTCCTGACAGGTTTGAGAATCAAAAAAAATCTAAATTCTAGGAAACACACATTGTGTTGGTATTTCGATTTAGGACACATGGAGCTGCCTCCTGGAGACTGGGACTGTGATCAGGAATGTTTAAATCCTCATCTCTCTTACTGCAAGCATACGGAGCAATGTTGAAGCAGTGTCATCAGCCAAGGCACAAAAGACTGGGTGATCCACCGAAGACCACACAGTCAGTATTAATGGATGAAATAGAGCACCTGGCTCCTCAAATCCCCCTTTCTGACTTGTCTGCAGCCTGGTGTATTTTATGAGAATGCATTGGCCACAATTTGTTGAAAGTTGCTGCATGCCCTCGGTGTTAACCACAGTAACTCTTCTCCACTGGCACCACTGCTGTCTGGGGGAATATGCATTGTGGTGTAAAGAGCACACATGAAAATCCCACTGCCCAGGGCTAGTGTTAAGTTCCAGCGCAAATCCATGCGAAATCTAAAATCTGCATCAGATCTGCAGCCAGCAGTGCTTCCCTGAGCCCACCTGAGCCCGTAAGGAACAGACACCCAGCACACATGTACGTAAATGAGGATGCATATCTTTCCAAGGAGGAACATTTTAAACAATGCAAAGCCCCTTCACTTACCGCTCCTTGCTTTTCCAGCAAAGAATGGGTTACGCTATACCAACAGAAACACTGAATTTTTTACAATTACAAAAAAAAATCTAGACATGTTATAATTAAAGAGCCCAATACCGTTAAGCTTGGGATATAATAAAATAACATACATATAATATACATGAATTGCAGAATCCGTTTCAGAACAAATTTCCAGAATTGAACTAAAATTGTTTAAGTTACAAAAGAGAAGTATCCTGAGATAATTTTACTCCTGTCTAATCACATAATGGCAAATACCTGTTTTATTCCAGTTTGGGAAGAAAACAGAGTCCATAATATCAAAATACTACAGAGTCTGAACTTGCATATTGGCTTGTACTGATCTTCAGCTGAGATGTTACTGCCACATGAGCACAAGGAGGTGAAGCCTGTAAATCCTTTATGATTACAAAAGAAAGTCAAAGAGCCTTCAACAGAAATGCTCTTGAAAAACACCAGGCATTAAATGAGACGTTTTACAAGAGATCCCAAGGCCCAATCCTGATCTCATCGCTAACTGCGGGCAGGAATCCGAAGCAGGAAGAGCGCTTTGTGCCTGGGAGCTGTGTCCTCAGCCTTGGGCAGCTTTGCCACAACAGCCACAGGATGGGATAGGCACAGCTCCACCATACTAAACGTGCCGTTTAGCATCCACCTTGCTTTCCTTCTCTCCAGGGGTGCCGATGAGAAAGGGGAGCTGAGTGACAGGCAGTCCTTGGATATCCTTCAGCTCCTCACCACCACAGTACCCCCAAGTGCTCTCAGGAGATCGTTCTAATTATTATTCCAGCCCTAGAAAGTCGTAGATCTTTCCTTCGTTGTGCAAATGTTCAGTTGTCACCAGATTATACCCTATCTTGCTAAGACATAAATGCTAAATGATCTCTACAGGGTGGCTTGCTTTTAACTAGACCTACGTGTCAAACAGCCCTTGAAGAAATGCCACTGAACTGCTTGTGCTGCCCCTGCCTTTCGTCTGGATCTGGCTGTTAGAGAGGATGCAAACAGGGGACTTCACAAAGCAGAGAGAAGGTTGTTATAGAAATAGGCCTCGCTTTCCTCTCAGGCAGGCTTTAACTTAACAGAGCAGCCATACAAAATGGCAGCAGATGTTAATATTTAGGCCATTTTTGAGAGTGGAGTGGAGGAACAGAGTTTTCCAACTGCCAGTACCTCATTTCTGCTTTCCTTTTAGGGTGCTCAAATGCCAATTCAATTTACCAATGCCCACAATGACTGGACAGGAATGCCTACAGATGGAGGAGACCCCATTAGGCTTAAATCCAATTGCAGTACCTGTTTCTCTGCACTGACCATACTGGGCACTTGGGATGAATCTGGGGCACAGACAGTCACAAGACATTGTGAACATCCAGGTTAGAGCAGATGCATTGCTCCCAGTCGGTTTTCATGATCCGTCCTTGGAAAGGAAACAGCCTTGGATGCCACCGTGATGTCCACGGTTCAGACCCAGTCTCGTTGCAGCTCCCCTGTCTGAGTAACGTGCCACCGGAGTTCTCAGCTCCCGTGCACAATAACATCTGCAGCTGTGTTTCATATTAAGAAGTCAAGAATACGTGACCTTTTTTCTGTGCAGAGATCTGGAGATTACTTACCAAAATAGTCTATAATCTCCACAACTGTTGCCTGTGCATCACTGATAGAGGGGAACAGTAAGACACCTCTCAGTGGAAACAGCCCAGCCTGATAAGATCTGCGGCTGAATATGTGTGTGTTGCACAGCAGATTCTCAGTACTGGGACCATGAGAAGCATTTTCTTTTCTTGCTGCATGATTTTTGCCACTTGCTTCATACAATTTTTTCTGCCAAAACAACATGGTCTGGTGGAAGTGTGATTAGACATTAGACCCTTTATGGGTCAAATGTCTTCACAGGGGGAACACATTGTGGTGGGGAAGGGAGGGTTTCAATTAGTCCTTCTTTTGCTGATCACCTCTCCAAGGCCTCCAAGGCTAGAAGAAGGTGTTGACATATGAAATCAATTAAACTATCAAGCACTTTCTCCATCATCTGGCTTTCAGACCTTGTCCAGAGGCAGTAAATTGTAATGAAAGGGAGAAGGCAAGTAGGAACTGATTGTAGGCTAGTTTTTTGTTTGTTTGTTTGTTTGTAAGAATTAGGAGGCATCAAATGGAAGAAGAAAGCAGACTCAAAATATGCAAGGGGAAGTTCTTCACCCTGTGCAGAGCTGGGCTGCAGATCTCCTTGTCACAGGACACCGTGAATGCCTGAACTTCACAGATGTGAAAAGAGACTGCAAGTTCATGGAAGAGAAATTTAGAAATTACAAATTCTTATTGGTTGTTACTATGAACCTAGAAACCAGTCCAGCCCAGGAAGCCTCTGGGCTTCTTGTAAGGGTTACTAGGAAAACACTACAGAGAATTGTCATTCGCGATTTCTCCATTTCTACCGTCTTTCTTAGAATTGTACCGCTGGCTACTGCCACAGAACTACATGGACCTGAAATTGCTGACTGTCATTCATGTTTATTTTCAGGCTCTGAAAATGTATCTTGAATGTATGTATAGAACTATTCTTGTTCTGACCAGTGAAGAGTACAACTGAGCCATAGAAATCTACAGTTGGAGACATCTAAATCTGTGAGATTTAGATTCTGAATCTTTGCCTTTCCTGGCCACACTTAGTCCTGCACTCATTGATCTGCCCTGGGGTGTCCCACAATTTAAAAGTTCCCTTGGCTTAGGCACTTTGCTGAATAGAGCTCACACAGTATTTTTTCTTTGACTCCAAGGGCTGGGCTGTACAGAATGAATGGCATGAGGTGTCTAGCAAATCCTAGCATTCTGCAGCACCTGTACTTCATCAGCCTGACACTGCTCCCAAGCAACATCATGGAAGCAGAAGTGTTCAGAACACACAAGAAGGAGGCAAAAGGTGGGACCACAAATGACATCAAGGTGTGAGACTAAAAGAATCCTGAAAGTGTCGTCTGTCAACTCAAGGGTGAAATCACAAAGCTAGAAGGTGTAAGAAGCAGTTGCCCAAAAATGCTCCGATTCCAGGAGCTGAATGCTTTAGTTTCATTTGATAGCATCAAGTTCGTGCAGTCAGCATATTAAACTAGGAAGCTAGCTAATACGATACATCACAAGAATCTGTTTGAGCTGGAGAATTATTATCCCTTGGGAGTACTTCCAGAAAATGGGACTTGCCCTTGGGTCTCTGCTCTTGGTGACTTTAGCAAGAATGCAAGACAAATACTTAAATCTAAATCATTCTCAGTATCGTGTGTTGACAACATTACATAAATATATGAAAAAGCATAGGGTAGCAAATAATTACAGAGAGCAATGAGTGGCAGACTGTGGCTGACATGAACAATCCAGCTCAGTGCAGGGTCTGTATACACTGCACTGACAGACCAGGGATTTTTTTCTGAAAAGGATGTAGTTGATCACAGCTTCCCCAGATAATGTAGAGGTAGTATGAATTTTCAGTATGGCGCAATGCTTAGAATGCAGCCTTTAACTCTGGGTGTGAAAAAAGTTGGAAAGAACCAGTAGGCTCTACGACAGCGAGCACTGTCCTACCTGCACACTGGCAGAAGGAGTCCAGAAATCTCTTCTGTACAGAGATTTTTTTTCTAAATTTACAAGAGCTCAGGAGAAAGCTCAAGCAATGATGGGTTTGGAAAAAAAGACTTAGCAATCTCAATCTCTTCAACTTATCGAAGACAGAAAATCATGACTTTAGTCTGGGCTGCTGCTCCTACCTAGGGGCAGAGACTTCTGATGGTGGACAACAGAGGAAGAGCTAATAGCAACCGACAAGTGAATTGTAGTAAAATGTGTCAAGCAGCATTCATCCAAGTGTAGACAACTGCATTTCAATTTGCTTACAAACAGATATCCAGCCAACAGAATCAATGGACTGTAGGGTGCAATTCCTCTCAAAAAACAGGGCAGGTGGATTCCACCACAAAGGGCCTTTTCTCTCTTTTGAATCTGAAGGGACTCTTGGGCAATTAAACTCCTAAATTTAGGTAAAATTAATCCATCCAATTCAGGCTAGAAATGATGTACACGTTTTCTGATGGCAAAGGTAATGAACCATTGCAAAAACATATCTATATATGCAGTGGATTTTCCACCACCCAAGGTCTTTAAATGAAGACTGAGCATGTTCTGACACAAAATGCTGTAGTTCAAACAGACATTAAATGACTGATGCCAAGGTTCCTGGACCAGAAACCTCAGCTCTGTGTTGTTCAGGGGTCTGGTAATAATTATCTTTTCCAGCCTGTAAGATTTTGAATTATTAAATATATTGTCAGTTTAAGATCTATATGACATCATGTTTTGTATTCAAATACCTCTTGCACAGGAACACTCAGAAATTTGCACTTTCAGCCTCTCACATGCTCTTTTTCCTTTTCTAAACCAGAAACAAAAATGCAGCAAAGATACAAAGACAAACAAGAGAGATTACTCTGTTAACTATGATTGGGTCTTGCTATAGGTGCAGCATTTTGTGTACTGTTGTCAGAGGTAGTGCAAAGAGAGAAGCAGTGCTCTTGGAAAAGTCAACATGAAAATAACTTTTGTTTTTGCCAAATTTTTCCTGTTGTACTTTGTTTTCAAAGTTGTCTCATTTGAAAGAGGGAAGCTCTTTGGCCACAAAACACAACTGTCACCAATCACAGGCTGAAGAATTAGAGCTAAATATGTCAGTGGGAAGCAGGGAGGAGGAAGGAGAGTATTTTCCTGTAGCAAACAGCCTTCTCTTGCAAAAGAGTCTATTTAAATTCTCCTTCAAAACCACACGGGAAGGCGGTGGCTACGTCAAATGAAAACATCTCCACCACACCAAGCAGCATTGTGATTTAGCCGGTAATTCTTTCTATTCGGAAATTAATTGCAACTCAGTCATTCAAGGAAGGCTCTAAAGAAACATGTCCTCTCTCCCAGCACAGCTTGTCCTATAGCCAGCCCTTCAGGATCTCCTGTCGCAGCTGCTCCTCTTTGCAGGTGGCTCGATGCCCACTGGAGACAAGACTGGGACCTGCCACATGCTGTGAGGGAAGGGGAAGAAAGTTGCTTATGCACAGCCCAGTTTTGATAACAAAACTTGTTCTTTCAAGTTTATTTGTATTCTTCTGAGGCCAAAAAAACAACTTATTCAGATAAAGTGAACTCAGAGGACCCTTTACTCTTGTGTCAGCTCCTGGTTTAAGGATAATACAACAACATGTAAGAAACGTGCTTGGCTCACCACATTTGTTGTTACAAACTTAGCAACATGATGGTAAGGAGTGACCACAGTGAGATCCCAAGCAGTAATACTGTGGTGTATAGTCCTGGATACAGTTATCTTTGAGTCACCCCTCCTGTCAGTATTTATAGAGAAATAAAAGGCTCTGGCTGGAAATGAAGAAGGTTATTTTACTGGAACACTAGGCATATTTTGGCTGCTAAAATCATCCACAAGCATTTAAAAATCACATATTGTTAATCTATCATTGGATAAGGAGAGTCAGAAACAAATCCTCAACACTCTGAAACACTCAAAGATTGATGGAAGGGTTTTTTTCTCTTTTCCCACAGATCATTCTAAAGAAACAGCAGATCCTGTCCCAACTTGGCACTCAGTTTCCTGTCCCATAGCTTCTCGATTTCCAAAGCATATCTTTCCATGGGTCAGGGATGCAGGTGTCAGAAAAGGCTTATGCATCAAGGCCTGAAAACTGGCTAAAAACTTGAACATGCTCCTTTCCCTTTCCCTCATGTCAAGGTCTTCAGGAAGCACTGAACAGGTAAGAGCAAGAAATTAAGGTAGCTGGCTGTGACCTTGCATTTTTTTCTGCACTGATTACGTGCTTTGGTTGGCACGTTTCTTAAAGGTTGTTTCTTAAATCTTCTATCAGGAAGGTTTCTTTTTGTCTATCTGTGTAGACAATTTGCATTCAGGAGTTATACCCAGGAACAATGATATAAGAAAATGAAAAATGAATATTCTACCACATCATGTGAGACACATTAAAGAAGTGAAGCAGGACGTGAATAGCTCCTCCACAGATATGAAATGGAGGACATGCCTCTCTTACCAACAAAGAGGAAGGTGGGGGGAAATAGGGGGCTCTTGCTATTTCTGGCTACAACTGTGGTAGTAAATTCAGCAGTGTCAGGAAATGTTCCCTGCTACTGGAGCTCGATGAGCCATGCTTTTAGATCATTAGCACAGTCCCTGGCTGGTTTAGGCTCTTGCCAACAAGCATCATCCCAGACAATTCCTGGGAAAGACCCATTCCCAATATGTAATTTGCAACTCCCTTGCTTTGAATGCTGACAGATTTTTTAAAAAGTGCACATGGGCTGTTTCATACTAGGTGACTTCACTAGGTTCATCTGTTTTAATAGCATAGAAATAGCTGCTAGGATCTTCTGGCTTCTTGCCCAAATGCATCCTTTAGTGTCAGGACCAACATTGAAGGAAGCTCAAGGTCCAGGTGTTTCTGGAGTCATCAGCACAAAGGGAATCATCTCCTGAAAGTATTCCTGTGTTATGTTCCCAGCATCATCTAAGTGTAAGGAAGGAATGGAGCAGGATGGAGGATCTAACCCAAGCACTGGGAACACTGGAGAGTGACGCAACTACCAAACAATTTGCATGCCTACACATACGTATCCAGCTGCAAGCAAGACTGGCAATGTAGTAAATGTAGATCTAGTCCATAATGTGAATGAAACCTGGAAGCTATTCAGCTCAAAAACCTGGATAATTATGGACTCAATGCTGTTGCCCACATGCAGGCACCCAGGGGCACAGACATCCTGTTGGCTCCGGAGGTGCATGGGGAAGGTCAGAGTTGGACTGCAAACAGAGCCAATGCACTGGAAGGCTCATCTGCTTGGGAAGTTGTAGCTGTAAAAAGGCAAAATATGAATTTAAAATCTTCGTTACAAAAAAA
>VXAV01002113.1:399116-459936 GCA_013399715.1 Alectura lathami | reverse complement strand
AAAAAAAAAAAAAAAAAAAAAAAAAAAGTCATCTGGTGGTTTGCTTGTTCCTGATTAAACTTATACCAGCAAAATCACTATTGCATAAGAGAATGCTACTGGCAGAACAAGTGCATTTTAATTACACCCGCATAGTAGGAAAATAAATAAATAAATAAATAAATAAATTGCACACGACAAACAATGTCATGATCATCAGCTTTGGAAGCAACAGACAGCAGCCTCTCTCTGTTCTCAGACCAGCCAGCAAGAGGGAATGAATTACAGCAGTCGACCTGGATTTGCAGTTGTGTGTGATCTAATTCTGCTTGTCTCCTCTCGCTGTGACTGGGTAAAGCCCATCCTGTTCTGCACAGTGAGAGTGGAATTGGCTTCATCCCGGGATTCTTGAAGTCACCCAAAAGCTTCCCACTACTCCAGTGAGCTTTGATATGGTTTTTAAATGAGGAACAAAGCTCTCCGCAAAGCAGCAGCAGCTGCAGCTGCAAGCAACCACTGTCTTATCCCTCCAGCTCATTTTTCAGCTGTAGTATGTTTCTTGGCAAAATCAATTCAGTAAATGTCCAGATTTATAGAGTTCAGCCGCATGGCCACCTTTTTCAGGGCCACATGAACAGCTATTATTTAAAGCCTTTTACTGTGAATGCAGAGGGGAACAAAGTGCACTTTTCCATTAAAGATTTAAAGCCTTTTTGTGGCAAAGCACATGTCACCCTGAAGGACACCTTGGGTCTTGCATATAGATGCATCTTGCGCAGCTTCCACTGCAGGATCAATGGGTTGATGCTTGGGAACACTTCTGATCCTACCATTAAGTTGCAGGATAAGATCTTTCTCAGGAGATTATGAAGTAACCCCCACACTGACATCTGAAGACATTTTACTCTGCACAGTGCAAAGCTGAGCAAAGACACCAGAAATATCTTGGGGACAAGAAACAATTCACCCATATTAATGCAGTACTCTTCTCAAGGACTTAGATCTCAGAAGCAAGGTAGATCAGGCAGAGTTAGATATTTTTGTGCTCATGTAGCTGGAAGGCAACAAAAGTGTTGTCATTTCTTCAGCAGTTCACTAGAACCCCTGCTGAAGGGCACTTCTCACCACACCTGAGACCCGGATTGAATCGTGTGTGCATCTCTAACAGCATCTCCTGTGTTATCCTGACTGGGTGACCTTTGCATGGGTCTGTCCCTGCCCAGGAAGAGAGGACATCTGTATGTCTTGTGTCCCCCCCCGCCACTGTCTATGCATTCTCCCTCCAACCTAATAACATCCTTTGATAACTGGGTGGGAGCGGGAGGTATCCTAGGGGAGCTTTTCCCTTGGTTGCAGCTCAGTCTACATTTAGCTGCATTGCCTGGTCCTTCCAGAACAAAGCCCTGGTGGAATGCTTTCCACAACCGCTTATACCTAGCTCAGCAGAAGGCAGCAGGATGAGGAAGACGGCAGGCCTCAGCACAGCATATTCGGCGAGCATCCCTCCCCAAAACTTGTGCAAGGGTGGGAGGGTGAAGGAGGGGCTGGCACCAAGAGATACCAGTAGGAGAGCTGTAGTGATTTAAATGACATACACAGCAAGAGAACAGCTTGATTAATTAATATCAATGGCAACTACTTAGGGCTCCATTCATCTGGAGTGATGTGTAGTCGTATCTGCTGCAGAAGTTACAAAAGGTCCCCAGCTCGGGCTGCAGGTGATGTATGAGCCACCCCCTCCCAAAGCCAGCCCAGGCACATGGAGATGCTTTGTTACTGCAGGCATTTGTGTCAGCGGAGTGACTGAGAGCAAGGCAAGAATGGGGGATCTGAAGCCCCACAAGGGAAACCCCGAGAAAGGGGTGCAGGCTGGGGATGGACAGAAAGCAGCTGACTACATCCAGGGCACCAGGGTTAGGGGGACACTGTTGTCTTTAGCTGAAAAATCAGCCAGTGTCATGTACATCATGTGTGAGGACATCTGGCTAAGGCTGAACACTCAGGCTAGCCACGGTTTTGTCATGATGGCTCATGGTGTCACAGGGTTTTGTCTCATTGTTCCTGCACGTGATCGAAGGGTTTGGCCACAGACGTCAAGTGTTAGACACAAGGATGCAGGATGGGACACTGTGGTTGTGGAACCAGTGTCAGCCATGGACCGTCTGTCCACAAACTGCTTGGCCATTCAGTTAAGTAGGGGGACAGGATCCTCATCCTCCTCAAAACACCCCCCATCTCACAGCAGGAGCAAAAGGACCAGTGGGCAAGTCCTGACCAGCTGCTGAATTCAGTGTTTGCCTCATGTCACCTGCAGCATGAAGAAGAGGTGACTTTGGCATTGGTGGAGACAAAGCCATGCCCTGGAGAAGCTGATGCCATGATGAAACATGGAGCTAAGCTCTTAAGCATGTCTCAAGGCTTGTGAAGGCAGGGCTAAGCTGTCCCACACCAGCCCACTGCCAGATTCGTACTTCCCAGCAACAGCTGGTCACAGCCTGTCACCACAGAGAGCAATAGTGGCACTGCAGGATGCTTGGTCGCAGTGCCACCATGTGGACTCTGCAAGCTCCCGAGGCAAGGGGAGAAGGACACAGGGTGCTCTGATTTGTAGCTTATCCCCTTCAGCTGACGCCTGACAGACCAGTGACATGAAAATGTTAAACTGGGAGCAGAAATCTCGACTTCCCTCAGCCATTGACTCATGCAAGTCCGGAGTGCAAAGAAACTTTTGCTTTCCTAGAAGGCTCCTTTTGAGTGTCCTTAGGGCTGGACCCTCATCAAATTCTCCCCACAGGCTGCCAACGCCTTCACCCACAGGGCTCAGCCTGGGGCGAGGGTCGAGGGTCCTTCACCACCTTCTCTCAAGGGCAGGCCAGCATGGAGCCACACCAAGAGGAAGCATGAGTCCCCCTTCATCCCTGCTGGTACAAGAAAGGGATTGCCCAAGCTGGCTTCATTTCAGCAAGGCTATGTGACTTTGCAGTGGAACAGGTGAGGAACCCTTGGATGTGTCTGGGGTGAGAGACACAAAAGGATGGCGTTAAAGGGCTGATGAGTCCTGAGCATTTTAAATGCTCCCTGGACATGTAAGCCAGCAGTCTGTGGTACCCAAGATAGGACTTTGCCTACCTCACAGCACCTGGAGTGTCAGGTATGATGTCTCAGCCATGACAGCAGATAGCCAGGGGTAGAAAACAGCTCCTGAAGTTGCACTGACGATGCTAAAAGAAGTGAGTACCCCTGAAGCTATCCCAAAGTGTCAGCTTCTCCAGGACCCAGAAGTAGGACAACACTCACCACAAAGCATCTGCCTTCATGCCATGATCTCCCTGACGATTGTGGCCCACTAAACATAAGCTGGGCCGCGCGGGGTCCCATTCCTCAGTGTGAGACATCTACATGTCAGCTCCTACTACTGAGCCCGTCACTCTTGGCTCACTTTACAGTCAATGGAGATGAAGTTCCCACTTGAGAGGATGTGACTCAGCTGCCGTATTTCAGACATCTGTGTTAGGACGAATGAGCCATGCTCATCGTGGGATGCAGCCCCCTGGAATCAGTATCACTGGACATTTAGCAATGTCATCTAACCCAGCTCTCCTATTGCCACACTAGCTGCAAAAAATCCATGCATGCTCTCAGGCAAAAAAAAATATTTCCTGGTTTGTTTTAAATACCAGCCAGTTAAAGCCATGTAGCAATACTTTCTTGCTGTGGGATGTTGTGTGTGGTACCTATGGAACTTGCGTGACAGCCTGGAAGATGTTTCCTTCTCAAATCGCTAAATCCATGCCTACGGGTGGTCAAATCCTGCTGCATGTCCCAGCACCTCTAGATGTGCCTGAAAAACCCTTCCAAGATGAGACTCAAGTTCAAAGTCAGCATGAGACCTGGATCTGCAACAGCTGTGGAAAAGTTCAGAAAAGTTCAAAGCAGCGAAGGGTTTTTGTCTTTTTTGGTCACAATGTATTATTCTCCATTGGCCATTGCCTCCTCAGCCCTCAAAATGCACAATGCTTCCCTCATCATCAGAACAGGCTTCAGAGTGCCCTGGCCTGCAGCATGTCCTCCTTGTCTGGAGCCATCACAGCAACAAACTGACCAGCTTGCTGCTTTGTGCCAGCCCAGGTGATGGTGACTGTGGCAGAGGCAAATAAGAGATGAGGGTCATGAACAGGATATGCTGCTCCAGATCTTTCTAATGTGACTTCACCACCACATATCTGCTCATTGCAGCAACTCTCTCTGGAGCTCAGGCATCACTGGGATTTTGCTTGAGAGAGTATCCAGAGATGGGAATGACATTCTGCATCCCACAGCACTGGCTCATCAGTAGGATGACATGGCCTGTTTCCAAATTACACCAAAGGATACTCATCTACAGGACTCCTCTTTCATGTCAGTAGGTAAAATTGTTACCCTCTGAGCAAAAAAGCATCTTAGTGGACGTGAAACGGGGTAGAAGATAAATATTTATTCAGGGGGTATACATAGAGCTGGTCCTAATTTCTTTCAGACTACTGCACCACTCTATGGAGGTAGAGATGCCCAAAGAGCTCTGCAGGGCATGGTTGTCCTGCCTGACCCAGACCCTCCATCCAGGACCAAGTCCTACCAGTCCCCTCTTATCAGAGCTTGTGCAAGAGGGATGGGCACACTGCAGGGAGTGCTGTAGGCTACAAGGACCAGATGGTGAATGGGGAAATTATCCCAATATTGGCTGGGTCTAGGGTGTCGAGACCAGAGTCCCTATAATACTAGATGTCCATTGTGCCTGGAGCTGTCGGCACCAAATACAGCACTCATGGGAGCTCTCCTGTGCCCAGTCTCTTGTGGTCTGGCATCCACCACAAAATTTCCCACCTGGGAACACAGTAGGGTTTTTTTAAAGCATGAAAAAGTATATTGTGGTTCCAACAGTCATGCCTTAAGACCTCAGCTCTTCCCCTGTGGGCCCAGTGGCAAGAAGCCCTCATGTCTGCCTTGCTGTCTGCAGAGCTTGGTTGCGTTAAGTGAGCTGTCCTGAGCAGAGGTGGCCTCGATGCTTTTGCGGCCAAGCTAAATGCAGCAGTTGCCAAAGCCCTTGGCATGCACTGCTGGATCTACTGCAGGTGAGACTGCTCTCCAGCAAGCCCAGCACTCTCTTCTGGAAAACTGCTTGTGCGGCCAAAGTGAGGAATATGACAGAAGATCCAGCATAGAAGCAAACTGCACCGATCTGTTGGGAATAGGGGAGGACATTTGTTTTATGGTACAGCTCTTACTGCACCGATGAGATCTGCTGACAAGGCACTGCTGTTCCAACACTACCTGTCCCCATTTCCCTGCTCACAGCATGGGGTATCAGGCACCTCTCACTCTCTGAACAAGGGTTACAACCAAGCTGCAAGTCCCACAACACCTTGCACACACCCAGCAATAGCTATCAATTTGTCACTTAACCCTGACCGTTTTTACCATTCTCACTAATTAGCCCTTAATAATTAGCCATCATTTCCCACCCTCACCCCAAGACTCCAACTCCCTGCTTGTCCTGCCAATTTCCCTACATTGCACCCATCTTGTCTACTGCAGCCAGTAGAGCTCACCGGTGTAAGTTTCAGGTTCTTCTTTTGCAAAAATATGTGTGACTAATTCTTTCCAAGCTACTACCTTTTTACCATCTTTACAGCAGGGAAAATAAATAAATAAATAAATAAATAAAATAAGAGCACAAGCAGGCTTTAAAGTGTTTATTCAGTCATACATGACTGGCTCCTGTTGGAGTTCAGAGCTCTCGGTCCCGTTTCCTACAGGTCAGGACAGGGCTGCAGGGAAGCTTTTTGCCAGCCCAGGTGACATTTCTTTAACAAATGTCGCAGTCACACTAAATAACGACTGTGCAAGAAAGTTCTGCTGCAATAACATCTTTAAAACAAACCCTCCCTGGGACCTCCTGAGAGAACACCCTGTTTTATGAAGACTCACAGCCTCATGGCTTCTCTCCCTCCCTCAGAACTATCATCAAGAGACAAAAGTCCTGATACAGCATTCTATTAATATAGTGAAGAAATACTGCTCCAGAAATCTCCAAAAAGCTTAAGGATTTAGGATGCTAGAGCCAGTATCACTCATAGGCAACAAATGCTGGCAGATTAGGTGCCAGAAGTGACATCTAGCAAGAGAGTGATGGAGCAAATGCTCCCATTCCTCATCACCAGCACACAGGGCTGTTGTGGGGTCTAATTGAAAATGTAGCTGTAGAGAAGCCTTTTCCTCTGCCCTTATCATCTGGGGGTCTGTACAACCTTCTCAAGATCATGCTCATAAAATTAATGGATTTCAATAGGGCTCCTAAAATCACTGAACGATGAATCCTTGGGGAAGAAGAGATCCTTTAAATGCATTATTCACCAGAGCTGTAAACAAAACAAGAAATATGAGTGGGTTATTTTGTCTCATTCTGTTGTTTGGTAGAAGAAGGAGGCATCACCGAAAGACTCATGTGCCCACAGATTTACCCATTTCTCCCATCTGTATCAGATGGTGAGAGAAAAACATATATATCACTTCTGCCTCCCAGCCTCGTGTACTTTATTAGGAACAGCACAACAAAGCACTGGACTTTCCTCATCTTCACCAGACCATCCTTGTGTTATACTCTGAGGTCTAAACCCACCATGAGATGATCCTCTGCAATCCCTAAGGATGCTGCAAGCCTGCAAGTCTCTCCAGAGCTCAGCAGAAGAGGAACAAGTGTTCAGCAGCCCTCTTTAAAGCCCAGGCTCACCCAAAGTGCTAGCTTTTGCCAGGGTTAGGAATGATGCTGTGAGTATTGGTGGTCGGGGCTGAGAAGGCAGAAAACGTTGAGCCACCCACAGCCTGCTGTCTAGACTAGCACATGATCTATGCAGCCACAAAGCAGATAGAGGTTACTTTTGTCTGGTAGGTGAATCATAAACGAGGTTGTTACAGGCTGTGAGTTTTGCTCTAGCTTCACTTCCTTCAAGGACAGCTAAGGAGTGCTTTGGGCCACATGTTCGGAGAGTTAATGTAAGGCTGCTCAGTGGAGTTGACTCAAGAGAATCCTTTTCCCTGCTATGTATGGGAAAATGGGCATTTATTCTTTAAATTCCCCGTTATTTTTAGAGGGAAAATGCACCCTCAGCTTAATCTATGGAAAAAAAAACTTTTTCTAATCATTTTAATGTTGACAACTCAACATTCTGAGAGTGGAAATTACACAAGGAAAATAGACAGAAAAATGGTAGCCAATATGTGGACGGAAGCAGGCTTTCCTGAGAAGCCATCAGCAGTAGTTCCCTTGCAGCTGCCTCAACACCAAGCAGATGGACACTCATTTGCACACAGCTAGGCTGAGTTAAATGCCACCTCTTGGACTTCAGTCCCTCTTCTCCACTGCTCTGCCAACACTGGGGAGCATCTTTTGATCAGCTTCACGGTGAGCACCTTGAGCAAATGTGCTTATGTTTTTGCCTGGCACAGGTGCAAACAAGCTCATGCAGCTGAAAATGGGATGGATGAACGAACAGGAAGAGCAGCGACATCTTTCAGCTGCTATCACACAGTTTAGAGGACAGCTGCCCCAGCCTCTTACTGGGGCCCTTGCCTCTGGCACGTGCACTTCTGGCTTTTATTGACTGGAATCAAGAGCTCAAAGTGCCCTTGAGAGTCTCCCCTGTACTAGTGTAACATTTCTGCTTACTGACTGAAGCAGGAGATTGCTGCAAAGCCTACATGCAAGGGGTGAAAAATGGAAGAATGGGGAAAAAATACCTTTTTCAGAGACTTTCAAAAGAAGTAGATGTCAAAATACAAAGCATTGCATTGGAGCTGACAGTGTCACCTTGCCTGAGCAGGCTGGGCTGCCTTTGGGAAGCCAGGCAGCAGCTGCAGTGACTTCTCTGGCTGTTCACAGCACGGATGAAAATCTGCACTGGGAACCATGTGGAGCTGTTGCCTACAGCCCTGATGCCAGTGTACTGGGCACAGCATGGATGGAAAACAAATGGGAAGATCATTTTTTCTGCAAAGACCTCCCAGTCTAAATGCCTGGAGACAAAACAGGCAAGAAATTCCTTGGCTGAGCCAATCTGGCCACACAAATACACTCTAACCCTGCTTAGGAAAATGATGGACGTCACATCTTCTTCTTTACAACACACCAGAAACAAAGATCAGGTGGCTTCCTTGCAGAGAAATCTGCCTGCTGCCGCAGTGCAGGCTGGACCTGAGCAGACGGGTTCCCACCACCCCTCAGTCAGTGAGGTAAGAAGGAGCAATGTTATGGCTGAAGCACATTAGCAAGAGGACTTTGCAGCTCCTCCCTGAGGACATCTTTGCGGGCTCTTCCAGGGTGGGAGATTGTTGTTTCTTACAGAGGGGTGTTTGTTTCACATCTCTAAGTTCACAAATACTTGCTCAGTGAGCAGCCCAAGCCCACAAGGGTATTGAGCTAGCAGTGGGGAGCAGAGGACTCTGCAAAATCCTGCCATGGTGAGAAGCAGTCTCCCTTTTCTCTAAGCAGGAACAGAAAGCCTCCTCAGGTGCCCAGACACTAATATGTGCACACAACCCCGCTCTTGCAGGGTCTGGGACCCCCCGTCAGCCTCTGCTGTAAGACCACAGCACTGCCAGCTTCTACAGGAGGAAAAAGTCCTTGAGTTTTCACCATCTGGGTTTCAGTTCCTTTAAAATTCTTTGGAAATGGGATTTCCAAAGAATTGTTTGTTCTCGTGTGTTATCACATATTGTTTCCAGTGCCTTTGCAGCACTACCTTTTTTTGGCATGTGTTGGAGCCAGTGGTTCTTTTTCTTGGGTATCTTCCAAATCTGCGTTCTCCCACAACAGCAACATTCCTTCACTGAAGAGAGCTGAAGTTGCTAGTCAGGCACAGATACATACATCCAGGAATCCACTTTAATAAGAATCCTTACCCTGGTGCAGCTGCCTGGACCAACACCGGTAATATGTCCCTTTCTATTTGGATCACAAGGGAGCATGATCTTTCATGTAGGAGATTTACATATGGCATTTTCACTGGAGATGCTTAATGATACCCCACCCAAACCCTCAAAGCTTCCAGGAAGTTCAGATACAAATTTTGCAGCTTGGGACCTATTTTTATTTGGCTTTGATTTTAAACTGTTTTTTCTTCTCCCTTTGATGCTTTTCCCTCCTGTTGCAGAGAAATGAAAAGCAATCAGAAGCAATATTGCAGACCCCAGATTTGCTACCCAGCCATTTCTCCAGCTGTACACCTTGTCCACACCTGGTCCCATGGTAGGAGAAGACAGGGGGCCACATGTCCCCTTTCCCAGGCCACAACAGTGAGGTTCAATGTGTCCTCTGATCTGGACAACCTGTGGACCACAACTGACCTTACCTTGCACGGGGTACACCACCACTGCAGAGAAAGCACTCAGGGTCTTAGAGAAAGAGAGCAGGAGAGTCCAGGTGTTTGACCCTCGGTTGGGCTTGGCCATTTCCATGTAGCATGGAGGCCAAGAAAACTACATGACCCATGGAGCTGGTGTCCACAGATGTCTCTTCTCAGGTGGCAGGTTGTTAAAAATGAGCCACAGGGCTTTGTCAACAGTCTGTGAAATCTCCTGATGATTTTATACCATTTCCTACCATTTACAGAACCGCTCGCAACAGCTCAGTTACCAGGGTGAAAAAAAATCTAGAGGTCTACCTGGTCTATAGACCTGCACAGCTGTAGAGAATGTATCATAAATTGTCATAAATGCACCCAAAATGTGGAACTATCTTCCTAAACGCATGCACACATACCCACAAAAGAATTCTTCCCTTATCTTCGTATCTGCATATCATCAGCTTTTGGCTTACAACATGATCCCTATTATCAGAAATTCACTTTTAAAGTAACTTGCCTGACCATCAGATTTATGTGGAAAATAAAAATGCAATTTGAGGAAATGAGAGGGAGGAGGCGAAGTGTTTTTCAAGTGATCTCAGTGGTTGATTTTTCACCAGCCTTGGAAATGGGTGCTGCTACAGAGAAACTTTAAAGCGCACATGAAAACACTAATGAAGGCTGGAATGATGTCTAGTATCCAACCCAATAATTCTCCTCCCAGTAATTTCTTTAAGCCTCATACTCGGAGTTCAGTAGGTCATAAATTCTGCCTGCTCTGAAACTAACTGGATCCACAAGATGTAAATGTATTACTCATCCACTGGTTAATTTGTATGCTCATTGCTTTCCACCCTCTCCACAAATTGATTTTTAGATTCGTTATTTAGCCAGGAAGATATTTCTTTGCTCATCTCTCAGAAGGTCACAGAACATCACGATGCCACTGACTGCCACAGGGAAGCAGAGAGTCAAGCAGAGGGCTGGAGAGAAAATTTCCCCTTCTCAAGCTCAGACGAAAGTCAAGCAAGGTACGAGCTGCACTTGGCAGTTGCCCTTCCAGAGCTATGGTTCAGGCAGGGAAGAAGAACAATGGGGTGGTAGGACTGGGAAAGGGGAAATGGGGGAGCACAACAGCTGTGCAGCATGTGCCTGGGTATAAGCTCACATCTCCAGGTGGCTTCTTTCTTCTAACTTTCTCCATACTCTGAATTCATCAGCTTGAATGCCATAGATCGGTGGACCCCCACCCAGGCAGCAGGACTTTGCTGGCTTTTTATCCCCTTTGGAGGATGCTGTCCAGGGCTGTCAGTGTCCTTGCCAGCACCCTTCTATCTCCACAAGTTGTCCAAGGCCAACTACTACTCCATGTGGCAAAAAGTCCAGAGGGAATTAAACCATCTTAATCTGAGTCCTTTAGCTGCATTTGGCTCAAGGTGCTGTCTAGGTGTTGCAGAGCTCTCCATCCCCTTTAGGAAACCGGACTGGGTTGCCACTTGGCACCAAGGTGTGATGCCTGCACATCTATGGGTATCTCAGGCCTGGGACCATGGTGTGCCTTACTCTTGGAGTCCCAAGGCCAGCTCCAGGGCTTCCACCTTGTCATGCCTTGTCATGGCACTTGGAAATGTGCAAATCCATCAGCTTGGAAGTGAGGCTGGAATATGGCTCCATGCCAGATCTAACATCCTGACATCTTAGTAACACTTTTAGGAAAATCAACCCTCTGCTGCAGGGCAGGAGGTCTGGGCACAAAGACAAAGCCCAGAGAATCATCAGGGTACAAACTGAGTCATTTTCAGAGTTAAAGCTCTGACTTGCATCAGAAGCAAAGCTGAATGACAGACCTCTGGAAAGCTCTCCTTGTCTGTCCCCACATGCCACATCATAACACTCCTACTACAGAAGTTTCTTACGTCCTTTAAGGGGCAATTTTTGTTTTCCCACAGGTGCTCATTATATTCCTCCCTCATCTTTTAGGGCATCACATTCATGGCTGCAAGGCCACGGCTTGGTTTTTGCTTTTGCTTTTTTTTCAGCTGATTACATTCTGACAGTGATTTTGCAGCCTTTATGTACTGGCTCCCACTGTTTGTATTCTAGGAAACATTTACTGCCTGTCTGACTTGCCAGCACTAGGATTGCTCACCATCCCTTGGGAGCAATGAGGAATGATGTGTCAGAATTTACCCGCTTCCCAGCACTCCCTATTTACTACAAGGACCCCATGGGCAAGAGAACAAACAGATTACTACGATTTATATCTCTCTGGGTTATATCCTGCTGTTCCTTATCTTCCCAACTAGGATATTGTTCACTCTGTTGGGTCTCTTTCAGCTTAGGGATCGTGTCATAGTGGCATCCACAGTGGTGAAAAATTGCCTGACAGCAACCGTGCTATGGGAAAATCAACATTTTCCCTTCCTTCTCCTCTCTGATGTGCTTCTGGTAATATGGTGGAAATTAGAGCTTGGCGGGAAAAGATTTCTGAGCCCCCTTAAAACTTTTTGTGATTTCTGAAGGTTCCCTGTTCCTCAGTGAGACAAAGCCCAGAGTTTATGAAGCTTTTTTTGTAATACGGGAGCAAGATTATCACCTTGGCCAAGTTCTAGCGTGGTGGCTCAGTGTTTCTGCTGTGCTCCAGAAGTCTCACATCTCTACTGCCAGTGGCTCCAGGTCAAACGGTGAATGGACCAAGAAATTGTAGCTGTCCTGTTGTGGTTCTGCCTTTTAAACTCTCTGCCAGAGTTGCCCTGCTTTGGATTCAAATGTTCTTTTCAAATAGTGACTTTAACCTGGCTTTTCCACGCCCCTGGGTACCAATCAAAACACTAGCTTTTTGAGAATGATAACCTGACCAAGGATGTGCGGACCTGAGAATGCTCCTGTTTTTCTCTAAAATAATTTTCAAAACTGGCTCAATCCCATGAAGTGTTTTGTTGTTGTTGTTGTTGTTGTTGTTGTTGTTGTTGTTGTTGTTGTTGTTGTTGTTGTTGTTGTTGTTGTTTTGTTTGTTTGTTTGGGAAATATCCCTCTTTGCTTCATTTTTACCTGCTGTCATCACTTTTCAAAATCTACTTTTAACTAAATCAACACCATAACAACCACTATCATCAGAGTTTCCTTCACCTCTCTAGACACCTTCGAGACCTCTCCTCACTCATCTTACCATGTTCTTCCCTGAGCCTCCATGCTGGTGGTCACGTGGTCACAGGTGATCTCGGCACTTTGCACCTCTGACCCCAGCTGGCTTTTGCTCTGGGATAACTGGTATTGAAAGTCCCTTCACTGAGGACTTTTGAGTTAACTCCTGGTGCTCTGACATCTCACTTCTCTGCCCTGCCAGAGCCATTGGTTCAAAGGAAATTGCCGGGAGGGAGGTGGCCCTTTATGCCTGCAAGAAGCTCTGCAGCTTGGTTAGCTCATTAAGTCAGTATAGTAATTTTACCAGGGTGGCTCAGACCTTTGCTCATGCTCAGCCTATCGTCGGTGGATAGCACCTACTTCTCAACACCGACATCATCTGCATGTCCCTGTCTGAACAGCACATCTCATTCATCACCAGCTTTGCTCAGAAGGTGTGAGCATCCTTCTCTGCAGCCTCCTGATGCATGCAGCCAGCTTATAACCCTCACTTACCGTCTCCCTCTCACCTCTCCTGCTAGCATGGGGGAAGCCAGACCAACTGCACTAGGGCAGGGAGATCCATGTCTCACCAAAGGGCACCAACACTGCAAGGAAGAAGCATGAAAGTTTTCCCACCCATGTACTCATCTCTCTCCCAGAAGGACCATCTCTGCTGGCAAGCCCATAGCTTATTCACTCTGTCCAATCATGATCCCATTCCCAGTGAGGAGGCCTTACTAATTCTGGCTGGATGGAGTGGGAGGTTTGTGGTCTGAAGATTTTCCAGTAGGAACAGAGCCTAGACCACCAACCCTGTCACACTGACCACCCAGATGGCAACAACCTTTGGCCAGCATTGGCATGGGCAGAGCTCGACACTAACACTGCATTGCTGAGTAGATGGGCTGAAGCCATCTGGACGTGAGGATGGGGAAGAGTGTGGGGAGACTGTGGGGAATTGTTTAAGAGAGCTCTGAGAAATATTGGTCGAGTGCTTCCATTTAATTATTCACTCTGCTTAATTTGCTCTTGGACAAGATGAATCGTTCATTGACTGCACAGTCTGGAAGCAAGTCCTTCCTGACTAAACAGACTCAGCATTAAATGGTAAAATAAATGGAGGCCAAGCAAAGAAAATTCCTCCTGTCAGATTGATCACATCAGGGAGGGATTCTTGCACAGAAGCCAGATCTGATAGAAATATAAACACAAATTCTACTATTTGCCAGAATAAGTTCCTACAGTTTTGCCTTTATTTCAGTCCATTTAGCATTTGCAGAAAATACTGTAATGACAGCACAGTCAATGTCACAGCTGTTGGTATCAGCTGGAGGTATGGATGGATCAGCAGATTAGAAAAAGATAGTCTAATATAGCAGCCATTGCCCAGGGAGTTAAGAGACACAGTGGAATTCACCTCTGCCGTCTTCAGACATGTGGAAGTAGATTTCAGCCTTCAAGCCCACCTCCTTTCACCATCTTCCTAGTCTATCTTCACAGAGAAGTAGACAACAATATAGAACAACTCGTGTCACAACCATCTCAGTTGTCTGTCAGAGGACAGAAGGAATCACCTTCCCCAGGGAACATGGCTCAGCTTGGTGACTTCAGCTGCCGCCATCCAGCTGCAAACATCTGGACCGGGCACTCCCATTTTGGGCACTGGCCATCCACTGGCAGGACAGGGGCTAGTTGCTTCCACTTTCTGCTGCCCTATGCAGGTATGAAATGTTTCAGGGTGTTTACTGAGTACCTGAAGGCATTTATGGGCTATCCAGCCCAGCAGGATCCCCATCTGCATTTGGCTTCGAAACAGTAATTATATGAACAACGGATGGGTGGAATTACACAAGAGTAAAGCAGCAACATCTTCAGCTTTTGCTTTTTAACCACAGACTATGAACAAAGGCTCCTAAGCAAGCTAGAATTATTAATTTACTAACCTCAACCCTTGAACTGAATGACAGGCAACTGTAACTCTAGTCTGAAATCATTCAACCCTCATTTTCAGGTTTATAAAATAAACAAGACTGAGCTTCACGCAATAAAGATGTGAAAATTCTTCCAATACGAATGTCTGAGCCTAGTGCATGCTACATTAATTTTATTTTCATTCTTTCATCCTGATTAAACTGTCCACTAGTAATTCTTTGCCTCTGGGCAAATGCAAACACAACTCTGCCACTAATAAGAATTGAGTACGTCTGCATAAAAATACAATTAAAGTAACAGTACACTTCACATTTCATGCCACTCAAATTCTCAAGCAGGGCTGTTATTACAGAATTTCTCATGCATTGTTAGGATTTTTCCACATTATACTCTAAGCAACTGATTTTCTTCTCTGGTCAATCACCATTAAACGTAATGCCTTACATTATTTTGGCTTGAAATAAGAATAATACAAAAATCCTGTCCCAGATGTTTAGAAGATTTTTTTTTTCCTTTTCTGAGAAAGGCTTAGAGACGTGAGATTTTCCCATTTTCAGCATTACAAGGAACCCATGAGCTTTCACATTTTTTTTTGCAAAACTCAGAATCATCCAGATGGCTCCAGGCAGTGCTAAGGAAACTCTTCTGGGACGAGTGAAGGCTGATGGTCAAGTCACTGCTCTGAGAAGACAGAGAGGTTTGACCCCAACACCTATAACTGGTGTGGGGGCTGCTTCCACCACTGATCCTTTATTGAATCTCAGTGAGGGAAAGACATGACACTTTTCCTCCAGTTGTAAATCCTACCCTGCTCTCAAAGTCTTTTGGATCTGGAAGTCAAATTTTCAGCCTTGAAAACTGTCATTTCCTACTGAAAAAAAAAATTCTCTTCAGAAAACTCCCAGCCAGCAGGGCTGACGAAGGGTTGAGTCTGTCCTCCAGAGAAAACCTCCTCATCCAACAGGGAGGATAGTTCCCTAATCCTCAGAGCCGTTTGCAGAGCCATTTGCACCATAACAAGGTGCTGCCAGTTGGACCAGGGACACTCGTCACTCATACTTTGCAGCAGGTACAAGTGAATGTATTCTGGAGACCTTTCTCCTTCGTGTGCTGTACCCCAGAAGAAGCTGAGTGTACTGAGGTTATGGAAGGCCTCCTCAAAGAGCCTTTCAGACACAACACTGTGTGAGGGCAGAGCTGGAAAACCAAGGAAGTGCTGGCTGGTGAGTGAAGCTGTATGAAACCCTTGGCTTACATGCATCGGGTTAAGGGCCAGAACCTCCACAAAGTGTACAGTCAGCCCAGGGTGGGAAACAAACACTTCTGGAAAGTTGCAGGTTTATCAGTACTGGATGCATAAAAAAGCCCTAACGCAGCAACTCATCTCACGATTCACTCTAAACAACCTCTGAACCTACTTCTATAGCCAATTAATTCAATCACTTCTTTTATATCTGCTGGAATCCAGCTTGAGCAAAAAAGCTCAGCAAAACTTTTTATCGCCTGCCAACGCTCCAGCAGCCATCAGAGAAGGTTCCAATAGGTCATAATTTAGTCAATATTTTACTTTGCAAAACACATGAAAACCCTTTGACATAAAAAGCAGTAGATTTACAGATGCTGGGCATTCACAGATATAGTTCTGCCAAAGAATGAATGTGCTCACTAGCTCAGATTTAACTTCTATTATTTCCTCAGAATGTAAACTGGCGCTCGTCCACCAGCTCCCCAAATTTGGTTCAGTTGCTCCTACAGATTGCAACCATCTTTCCCCTCTGGCTTGTCTATACCTGGGCTGCAGTGGTGAGATAGATGCTAGATCTCCACCTCACCGACAGCTGTATCATGCTTACAGCTGCTTTGTAAATATATTTGTCTGTGAGTTCATATGTCATAGGGTTATCTGGCAGAAGCTGTAACATTTTAATATTTAAAAAAAAAAAAAAAAAAAGAGAGAGAGCAAGAGAAATCTTTCTTCATTTAGGGACTCCTTACTTTCTTGGCACTGCTGAAGACAATAACTTGGAAAGCCTCATGAAGGCTCAAGTTGCCTGAAGATGCATGGCTTTGTTTCCAAAGCAGAAAGACCTTGCAGCACACAAATCCCTCAACTTGTGAATGAGGAAGTGTTGTCACCAGTGTGGGGTGCAGCTCGAGCTGGGCAGGACAAATCCCACCTGCTTGCAGCCTCATGAGAAACACAGAGCCTTTAGGATGCTTCTCCAGGACTCACCACCGCTCCAGCCACACGTGGACACATGAATGGACCGTGTATCTCACAGAGCTGGTGCTCACAGTACTGAGGCATTGGTGGGGAAGAGTCAGGGGATGAAGACAACGAAGCTATGTGTTTCACCACAGCAAGAGCTTTTGCTCAGTGCATGTTTCAGAATGACAGTAAGTAGGGCTGGGAGGGACAGGGACAGCCCACCCAGCACACTGCATTAGTTACTGCTGGTTTCCATTCAGGAGTTCAGTGGACGAGGTTTGAATTTACTAAAGGAAAGAGGGGACAGAAAAGCTTTCCATTTCCCCTTCTTCATTGATGTATTTCTCCATGAAATAGACAGTTTCATTAGCAGATAGGCTTTGCTAAAGATGAAGCCACCAGTAAATTTGCCTGCCACAATGCAGGAATACTGTGGGTGGATTTGAATTTGCAGGGCTGCTGGCTTCTGTTTCAAAATCTGCATTAACTCCTGAGCTGACCCCTGGAGCATCACAACCTAAAATCCTCTTATCTCACTGAAGTAGAGAGGAAGAGTAGCAGGCTCATTAGAACCTGAAGCCATGCACTTTGGGTTCTGTCTGTAGTATTTCTCTTCCGTTTTTAATTTTATACATCAAATTTAACATGGGAGGGAAAAGCTCCTTTTGTTCCTCACTCAGCCCTGATCCCGGGCTTCCTCCCTGCAGGAGATTATATCTGGAAGATTATCTCAGTTGATGCAGCATGGGCAGTGGCAGCCTGGCATCATTGCTCACTCATCCTGGTACTTAGCGATACTCTTTCGAGCACATCCTTTCTGTATGGAAGGAGAAGAAAGGCAGAAGTTTCCCCTCTACACACTCAAAAGGTAGAGAAATCCTCATTACACCAACCCCAGCAATGCTAAAAGCCTCATGTTCCCCTTGCAGGAGCCACCCACGACTAAATCCCTTCTGTTGCCACTACAGCAAGAGCAGAGAAGATGCAGCTTTCCAGGGACAGGCTGCACTGTGGGGTGCGGATCTGCCCTTGAAGGGACATTTCCCTCGGCTTTGCCTTGTGTTCAGTGGTTTGCAAGAGTGAGTGCAATGACATATGCTGCTAGAGGATTTTTTCTGCTCTGAGTATGTTCTTTAGTCCTTTAGCATCACCAGACGGGGGACCTCCAGCCTGTCCAAAGCTCCTCGTGTCTATTTTCTCTGTGTCTTTATTGTACAAACTGCTGCCCACATCCTATCCAACCCATCAGCGTGGCCCCTCCACCCCTCAAAATCCTCCTGCTCCTTTAATGAGCAGTTCAAAGCGTCAGCCCTCTTTAAAACCCACCGTGGGAAGATGTCAGGAGCTGCAGGCGCAGGCAGTGGAGCAGATGTGCCACAGGGAGCAGGAGGAGGACAGCGGGGCGGCATGGGGGGGTGGCAGCTGCAAGACAGACGGCATCTCTGCAGCCCGATGCAGAGAGCAGGGAGCCTCTTCCAGCCTGCCCATGCTGCCACCGCACGCACGCATCCTCATTAATAACAGCCAGCCGAGGGATGGCACTCGGGGATGAATTATGGCCATGTGCCTGACGCTGCCCTGCAAAAGCCATGGTTAGCCAACAGCCGGGCAGGCTTTTGCTCTGCCCTGCCAGGTTTGCAAATGCAAGGGATTTCTGTTTGGATGCTAAGGAAAAGCAGCTTGGCTTGCCTCACTGCGGGGTGATGATGGGCTCGGGGCAGCAAAGAGAGATCCAGCAGGTGTAGGGAGAGCACAGTCTGTGTGCAGTGCGTAGTAAGTGCAGTAACGGGGAGCAGCCTCTCCCAAACACATGCATTGCTAAAATGCTTCATTACTTAACTGGGAAAATAAAGGGGTGAAAAACAAATTCAGAAAGTAGTGGTACTACTGCACTGTAGTTTCAATGCATTTGCACCTCTGTTTCCTTTGCTTCAGCAACTGGCGGGGTGGGGGGAGGGGGGTGCGGGAAACCACAAACTGGAAGATGCAGGAGTGAAAACAGAAAATAAAATCCATGTTAAAGGCTTAAAGGCTCACATGGTCTCACCCATGGCTGCTGTATCGTGGGTGAGCTGTAGTCTGAGATGTGTTCTCTAAACAGGGACTTTTGAAGCTCAAAGAGTTTTGCACAGGAACTGAATGTGACGCCAACCTCACATCAACTTGAAAAGGCTCATTGAAACATCTTCAGAAGTTTATTTACTTCCCTGAAACAACTCTGAGAATATGCAGAGTTATTTCTCACATGAGATTATCCTGGACTCAAGTAAATATGGTCATGCTGGGAATAAATAAATATATATGGCCAGTGCATGAAAGCTCCCCAAAAATAGAAATCTTTGCAGGAAACAGACCGGATCCTCCAGTGGTGTGAACGAGCCTCACTCCCCTGCAGCAAGCAGCCTTGTGCTGAGCACCTGGCTTCAATTTCAGTTTGAAGATGTTTTCTATATCTGAGAGGCTGCCTGCCTTTAACAAGCAGCTGTCACTGAGTGGATGGGAGCAAGGCAACCAGTGCTGCCGAGCCTGCTGGTACCCTCTGATGGGACAGGCCCAGTCAGATTCAACCCTGGCATCAGCTGGGTGTCCTGGCACACCAGGGCTTTGGTGAGAGCCCTCAGGGACTTGTAGTAGCCAATGTATGGAGTTCGGGCCGGCATAATACAAGTCACCGTTCTAGCAAATATGATTGCACCACTGCAGGGTCTCAGTACTTTCTCACCGTGTCTGCAGCCCCTCACCAAGGTGCCCTGATATCCTTAGCACCTCTATACTGCAGAGTATAGAAATGACAGAGGTCAGGACATGAAATACAAAGCATAAAACCCTTCCCTCATAGCATGCCCAGCACATTTAGAAACTCATCTCCCCAGAGAGATTCAGTGCATCTCTCTGGGGAAGGACACAGCCATTCTGCTCTGCAGGTGAGGAAACTGAGGCACGGGTGTGTTACATCTTGCAGGTTCACCCATTAGAATCTTTCTTCTAAGTCTCAGCAGCTCTCTGCCACTGCTGAGCACTGCTATCCCTGCTGTGAGCTGGGCCTTGAAGGATCACACAGGGTTTCATTTCATGGGAACATAGGTTTGATAATACTGAGACTCATAGTCAATTCCTTCTTCTGCATCCGATTTCTAAACCTTCAGCATCGTATTCCCAAACTTTTCCCACAGACAGCAAGGCTATGAATTTTCTTTGAATATACATTACACAAAGCAAGCAAGCTGATAATCCTCCAAAATCTCAAGATTCCAGGAGCTGGGGATTACAAAGAAAGAGAAATTCTTCCCTCTCACCAGTGCCTGACAGCTCAGGCCATGGTGACTGCATCTGAGGAAGCAAAGACCCATGTACCATACAGCTCCCAGTCCCACCACCCCATCTAGGGGATGGGTACAATGCTGGGTTTTGAATGCTGTCCCTAAAGCCAAATGCCAGCGTGGGGACATAGTCTGTATAGGCAGAGGCTGCCAAAGGTGGCAGGCTTAGTTACAGCAAATACTAGATCAGTCTCTTTTTCCTCCAAACGGACATTTTTGTGGACCTTCACATCTAAAGCAACCTCCTCATTGGCAGTACCCTGCACAGAGTGATCTAAAATTAGCTGGTGGATTTAACATCACACAGTTTCCCTCTGCTTTTGAGTGCTCAGCCTCCTGCTATATTTAAACTGAAGACAACTGGTAAACAAAGGTTTGGTGCGCTCTGCTCTGACAGAAATAGGCACTGCAGCTATTTTTATCCTGCAGACTACACAATGCATGTCCAAGTTACAACCAGCAGCAATAAATAGATCCCAAAGAGGGTCAAGAAGCCACTGTAAGCAGTGAGCAGTAATGAAACTGCTCTGCTCTCTGAATGCCAGCAAGGCAGCCTTATCTAGTCCCTAATTCCTCCCTTTGAGGCTTGTCACACAAAAGCCTGATAGAAAGCAGATGAGGTTGTATGTCATGCTTTGCACAGTTCCACCCCGCTCCCCCCCCTCCACCTTGGTTTGTATTTTAAATTAAGTGGTGCACTGGAAATATCAAGGCATCTTGAACACAGTCTGAATGCATTCAGCTCTGCCCAGAGCTGGCACTTGTGGATGAGATACAAGGCATGAAGCGAGGGCCTTTAACTTTCAGGTGACTTTCAGCAGAAACTCTGAGGCTGAAGCAGAGAGTGCTGTTCTTAGCACGTGTGTAGGGTGGATATTGTGTCTTCTGCTAACCCTGTGGGTGTTGCCTTCGTGGGACAGCATCAAAGGCACATCTGAGCAGCACTTAGTGAAAGGTGTGGGTTTGCCTGGTTGGGAAGAGTCACAAGCGTTCACCTGGGGGTGAACATGCGTTGTAGGGACGGACACAGACCTTCTGTGAGAGGCTGCAGAGCACTGATTGTCTGCCCAGGACCTCACCCCTCATAGTCTGCCCTTCTTAGAATCACAGAATGGCTTGGGCTGGAAGGGACCTTAAAGACAATCCAGTTCCAACCGCTGCCATGGGCAGGGATACCTCCCACTAGACCAGGTTGCCCAAAGCCCCATCCAGCCTGGCCTTGAACACTTCCAGGGAGGGGGCATCCACAGCTTCTTCAGGCAGCCTGTGCCCGGGACTCATCATCCTTCTTTCTCAGTCTCTGCAAGGTGTCGATGTCATGCCATGGTGAGATTAAACCCTGGCCTTCAGCAGGGCTTTGTGGAGCACTGCCAAGGGGTTGGGCCAGACAGTGCCCCGAATGGTGGGTCTCAGCTAACCCCACTGCCTTACCCTTCTGCCTTTCACATGGATTTGAAGTGAGAGGCCAGGGAGCAAGGAGATCTTCTCCAGACACCAGTCTGTCTCCCACAGCTCCCTTGCCCTATCCTGCAGAAAACACCAGTATCTCTCCATCCTCAAACCCAGGCACCTCAGGCTTCACTTTTCCTCAGGGACCCACCAGAGAAGGAAAAGGAAGAGCCACCATGGTTTCCAGTCTTGCTACTCTCTTCCTTCAGGTTTACAGATCTTTTGGCACAGTCTCCCAGACTGTGAAGCCCAAACCTCCACTCCAGTCCTGCTGCAGGGTCTGGGGACAAACATAGATAAGTAGGCTTGCACTCCTTGCCTCTGGAGGAGTTCAGGCAATGCTGTGCACCTCCAGTGTCTGCTGGCATAGGGATGTCCCACCTGGCCTCCACCGCCTTCTGTGGGCTGGTCATGATCGTCTTGTAGGTACTAGGGTCTGTCTGGGACATCTCAGATGCACAGTGGGTCTGCATGAGTGAAGTGCTCGCTGGGGCTGAGAGCTCAGACAGTTGGTCTGCAAATGGACACCCCACTGTAGACACTTATGCTTGGGTGTCTTCACCTGTGAGTTGAACTCAGGCCTAGGGAACGGGTCAGCAAATAGTGATTTTAAAACATTGCTACTTTTATCTCAGTGCCAAAGAGCTCAGTCCTGCCCAACAGAGCTGCACAGTGTTGTCTTGACCTTCCAACTCAACTGAGGGGGAAGAAACCACACACGGAGTGGTTTATTTTCCTGTCCTGAGCACTGAATCCCCCATGGTTGTAGCAGTGATTATCTAAGATGCAGGTCCCAGCAGACCTGAGAGGGGACACGACCTTGAGGATTCAGGTCCAGATAAGATCACCTACCCACAGTGAAAAGCAATCTGCCTGTCACCCGCAGTGACAGCTAAGCATAGTGGAGACGTCTAGAGGGAATATTCTGATATTTCCTATAAACAAAAGCTAGAGGGACTGCTGCTGGTCCTGAAAGTTCTCCCTTGCTTAGTAGGCATGTCTTGTGAGACTTGGAGTAGTTCCACATCCGCCACCATGATGCCACACCACAGTACCCAGTATAGGACTGCCAGCATCGCTTGGACCTGCCTCTGGAGGAGGATGCAGGTCTGCTGTCCCCTGACACAAAGCCTATGACAGAGCAGAGGGGTCTGCCCCTTTCCCAGCCCTGCCTCCTTGCCCTGGGGACCAGCCCTGTGCCCAAGCAGGCAGGCATGAGGGAACTGTCACATTTGGCAGCAGCTGAGGGCAATGCCACACAGCTGGCACACTGGGCACAGCTCCGAGCTTGGGAAAGCAGAGACCTCTGTTCAGGGCCAGTCCTGACTTCTCCCCTGGCTCTCATTTATTACTTGTACAGGCACAGAGGGGCTTCTTTTTTAGAGCAGCAAATCATTACAAAGAAAGAAAATCAAGCCCTTCAGTAACACCTGTTAAAAAAAAAAAAAAAAAAAAAAAAAAAAAAAAAAAAAAAAAGGAGGGGATGGCAGGGTGGGAGGCGTGCAACAAACAGAAAGACCAGTGGAGTCTGGTTACAAAATGCTGACAATTATGCTGGGAAAGGGCGCTGCAGAATGGTTGAGGCTTTACAAACACAGCCTGGTGCAGGTCTAGGCTCGAACCAGCTCCGAGCAAGGATGTTCCCCATGCAGGACCAGCACCAGCAACCACAAGCACAGGTGAACATGACTGCAAGGTCTTTCTCACCCTCCCAGGCACTTAGCAAAGTCACTGCCCTGAGAAGAGTGTGCTGGGTTGGCTTTTACAGCACACACTTCCTTGGGGCTGAGAGTCAGGGTCCACAGCTGCCAGCAATTGTCATTACTCTCTTTCTTGCTCCTTGCTTACTTTATTTTATATTTTATATTTCTCTGTGTGAAAGCTTCCCTAACTAGTCATTAACCTCAGCCACAAGACACAACCATTAAACATTACTGTAGCTGTAACATGGTACATTACTTGCCTCACAGATGAAAGTATTTCCTCCAGCAAGAGGAAAAAAGAGACCTGCATTAAGGTCAGGATTCTCCTGCTCATCTCTAAATAAGCATCTGGCACCACTTGAGGAGTGCAATTTTCTTGGTTAAATACACAGGTGGAAAACCTGTCTTTGCTTTCATGTTAGAGGGAATTACTCTTGCATTCAGATCCTACACCCAGCTGTCCCCATGTCAGCCCAGCCCACTGCCAAACAAATGATACAAGCCTGTGTAGGGATGAACCACTCAAGACCTTCTCCCTGCTCGCAGTCAGAGCTAGCCACATGTGTTGAAGTGCTGGAAACTGCAGCTTCAACAAGAAGCAATCTTCTGAACAAGACCTGGACCTGGAGAGCTCCACCACGCCACATGCTGTCTGCAGACACCAGCTGGAAGAGAGAAAAGTGCCGTGGGGCTTTTGGTAGATGTGGCTTTCACCACCCACCAGTGCTGCAGACCCCCTAAGCTAGATCTCCACAGCAGCTCTAGGAGAGGGTTTCAGCCCCGTGTTGTCCACTTCCCTTCCTGTGCACACAAGCAAGCAAAGAGCTAATCGACACAGCACCCATGGTGTGTTGTACGGCCATACAGCAGACAATATGGAGTGCTTCCAGTATGGGCAAGGAGAGGGAGGGATGGCCCCTGTGACTCTTCCTTCATGCTGTGCTCTGTGCAAGCAGATGCAGCCATCAGCTACCTGGGAGATGTTGTTGTACTTTATCTGGGGAGCCTTCCTTAGACAAAGACAAACCTCCCAAGTGCAAGAGAGCATTCAGCATGTGACCTGAAATGAAATCTGTGCAGAAACACCCCCGGGCTGACAGGGAGCTGTTGCGATGGGTCATGCCCATTTCCATCCATCAGAGGACCTGACGAGACATGACTGATCTAAATGGAGCTGACAAAAGCTGGAGACCACTTCCCCATCTGGGAACATGCCACCAGGCGAGGGGGGAGCGGCTGCCTTTTCACACATCGGGGCCATTTCATCCAGCGCCTCCCTTATGCCAGCACAGGGGTCCTAGAACTGCAGCACCCGGCTCGCAGGCTTGGTATGAGCTCCCCTTCCACCTCACTGACTCCAACAGCACGTCCTAAATTGGAAGTGGCACAACATGAACAGTTCCCCCCGAACCAGGCTGGCCTCCCGCCGCAGGCTGAGGATCCCCTGGCATTGGCTGTTATACGTCGACGTCCGACAGGGAAGCTCGGCCCCACGGTTGACAGGTTTTAATGAAGGCCTTTGATGTTCAAAGGAAGCGATGGCTGTTTGGTAAGGTTGGTTGGGTTAGAAGAAAGGGGCAGGTTGAAGCCAGCCAAGCTAAGCCCATTATGCTAGCGGGGCCCCATCTGGAGCACTTAACTGATGTCTGGTGGGAGCCATGCAGGTGGGAGGTGGGTGGCAAAGGTGTCATGCTGAATGCCAATTGCCTTCCCAAGTCCCCATCACTCACCTGATGCTGAGTCGTCACCAGCAGGGCAAGGCCTGAAGTCCACATTCAATCCTTGCACCCCAGGGCTGAACTCACACTCATTTCACAGCAGAAGTGGAAATGTCAGGATTTAGTTATGGAGGCACTTAAATAACAAAACTCCTTCAGAAGACATACCTGAGAAACACCAACAGTGACCCCAGAGCTTCATCCTTTTGGCCAAGCTCATTCCCATGGTGAGGGATTCACTCGCTTTTCCATGGCCTCAAAATGTGCTTCTGGCCAGGGAAACTGAGGAACATCTCTCAGCCGGCTGTGTAGGTGTCCACGTCTGTGTCCCTGCTGCAACAGACATTTCAATCTCTCATGCGGTGTGGAGAAGCTTCAATGGGAAAGGAGAGACATGACCCTGATTTTCCAGCTGCCAGGGATCTTTCCCAGGAGATGAGAGAGAAGAAGACAAATTCCTTTAAACAACAGGGGACTTTGCTTTTGCTCCCAAAGTGCACGAAAAGTAACTCCATTCAGAAGTTTGAACTGGGAAATGTAGGAACAGCCAGCTGAATATTCATGAAATTCGTCGTTTTCATGTCTGCCACAGATTATTTTTCAAAAACAACAAAGGAAAGTCAACAACAGACAAAACAGCACTTTTTGTTGTGCTCTGTAAGGGACATATTTCAAATTTCTCTCCTGCCACACTATGTTTCTGCTAGCTATTGTATCCCCTTGTCCTTCCTAAGTGTTGTGGTTTTCTTCTTGTCATATAAAAGCAGCTGGTCAAGGCTGTGAGGAGAGGCTTGGTAGAAAACCACCTTAATGAAATAACCCAGCTGCAGGCACACACACCAGCAGCACAGGTTCTTCTCAGACACAGCAACCTTTGCAAACAGAGATGTCTCATCGAACGCTGAGGCAAGTCTGGGCAGGACTTCAAAGATGACCCCATCATGTCCCTGATTCTAGTTTTGCACTTCCATAGCAGGAAGGAGAAGGGGTAGATGAAGATTTCTAAGGCATTGGTCTTTATTGTTTCCTAGAAGGTGATGGTTACGTTTCTCTGCCCAAGTCCACCCCACGAGCAGAGGCACTGCCCATCCACTCATCCTTACCACCCTCCTGGTTTCACATGGGGCAGGCAAGACCCAGTTCCAGTGGACAGCTAAAGACCTAGACCTCCCCACTTATGGAAGTTGTATTACAGCTTGAAGAACTGTTTTAGCCTGGTTCCCGGGAGGAATTGGGATTTTTTTGACTGTAGTGTCTACCTGTGTGCATGTTTATCCTGATTTTTCCAAGAGCTTCAAAGTGCAGAGGACAATTTTGGCCATTTGACTATAAGATACTTAGCTGTGGGCATGAGTGGGCAGGGAGAGGAGCAAGGTTTCACCTCTTCCCCTACCCATTGGCCTTCAGAGAATCCTCCCAGGTAAAAGATACAAATGCTCTGGAGAAGTTTCAGCTGGAGCTGAGACACACGATGCTTATTTGCTTGCTCAGGGATTGCGCATCTGGCTGGTGGCTCGCGGAACTTTGGGCTCGAGCCTTGCAAACCGGTCCCACGGGCTCTGCCCTGCTCCCTGCACGCTGCTTCGCACGTGCTGGTGGCCCAATGATTCATGTCACAGGAGGGGAAATGCAAGAGCGAAGAATAAATGAATCACCCTCTGCCGCGGGTCATTTAATTCATTCTCCCTTCAGGAGGCAAGTGTTTTTGCACAGTCTAATTAGATAGTTCATCCTAATGGCAGCTATATGAAATTTTTTTCCTCTTCTTGTGTCTTTCAGCAAAATAGCACAAAACCTGATGGATGCTTATAGAAAAGGAGCAGAGCTACCCCAGAATAAGCCCTATGTACCACGTTGCTGAGACAGGACAGTCACAAAATCCCTATGTGTGCTGTCTGCACTGTAGTGCTCTCTCTGTTCGCTGCCTTCCCTGCCCTAGTTCCCAGACTTTGGGGTATAATTATAGAATACCAGCAACTGAAGCTGGTTTATAAAAGATGGCCTTTTTCCATGTGGGGAAAAAAAAAAAAAAAAAGAAATCTGAATAAAATAAGAAAAAAATAGCTTTTTTCTTGGCAATGTGTTTTTGGTGGGTTTTTTTGTTTGGTTTTTGTTTTTTTTTTTTTGACAAAATGAGAAGAGAAAATGTTCCGTTTCCACCTCCTCCTGCCCACCTGCATTTGGAAGAAAGCAGGAAAGAAAGAGAATGGTAAAACCCTATGTTTTTAAGATTGAGGTTTTCGAAAGTACTAAAACATTTCTACCAAAGCTGACATTTTCTAAGGAAATTCTCACTTTACCTGTAAAGACCTTTAGAGTTCAGGAAACCAGAACTGCTTGTAAGAACAAAAAGAAAAAGAAAAAAAAAAAAAAACTATTAGATTTCCATTCTCAAAGCAAGTGCAAGTTGGCAAAGAAAACACAGCCACTTCTGGATGAGGAGCCTGAAAGACTCTAGATGCCGAGGAGGATTTCCCCTGTGGATAAGATCTGCTCAGACAACAGCATCCTGGTAGGACTTGTGTGTCAGGGCTGGTGAGGTTCAGTGTTAATAGTTTCAACCACAAAAACAGTGCTGGATAAAGCATCTGGGGAATCTGGATAGGTCCAGGGTCTTCCTGGCCTCTTGCACATCAGTCTGGGAGGTTGCAGAGCCAACAGGGTCCATCCAAAAGTACTCATGAGCTGCAGAGGCTGCAGGGTGTATCCTGCAGAATGACATCAAGCACATTGGTGTGCAGAACCTGTAGAATAAAGGCAGTTATGGACACAAAAGTATGAAAAAACAACCCAATTTTCATGAATAAAGGATGTTCGAGTAGCAACGTTGTCTTGAACCTTTCAGGGCAGGTTCAACATTGCAAAAGAGGTTGATCCCCTCGGACTCAAGTTTGTTCACCACCAGTGAATGCAGCCATCCCACCACACAGTGCCCAAAGAAAGCCACAGGCTGTGGTGCTCAGTTCTTTCGCTGAGATCTCCACCCTTCCCTTTCCAGCTGAAGACCGAGGCCTCTTGCTGGCACCATCTCTCATGTCAGAGATCTCAGCAGGTCTCTGGGCTACATTTCCATCAAATTGATGAATTTATGGCATGCGGGAATGAAGAATGCGGAGCAATGGAGGCCAAATCTTTAATGCATGAGCCATGCTCTTGCATGAGAGGACTGAGCCTTCCAGCAGAACTTCAGCTGGAAAGCAAACCCTTCTGCTGGGAAGCCCCGTTACCTCCATCCATGGGCAGGCAGTAAGGACAAGTGCCTTGCAGAGAAAACAAGGCTTCTTGCAAATGTTTCACCCAGCAGCTCACACACTTGGAAGCACAATCTCACTTGCAGTAGCCTCATCCATCTGCCTCAAGTTCTGCCCTGCTGATGATGGATTACTTTCATTAACATTTCCCTGCCGTGGCTATCACTGTGGCTGTTGTACCAGTGATGCAGCATGACTGCTAGCACAACATCAGATGACAAGTGATAAAAAGTTGGTGGCCAGGCCATACAAAAGCTTGTTTGGGGTGCCCAGTGCTGTTCTGTGTGTACTTGTGCTTGCCTAACATTCATTTGCCTGCAAAGGAATCTCAGATGGAAAAGGGAGATGTTATTCTTCTCCGTCTCTGTCCTGCATCCCTCTTTCCCTGGTTGTCTCGATGTCTCTTCTTCACCACAGGAATCAGGTCTTAGAGATACAGAGGATCCATTCCTCCATTTCTCTGTGGATTCACTTTGCAACCATTTCTCCCTCCTCCTCAGCTCTCTGTGCAGGAATGCAACTGCCTCCAGAGCAGTGGGAAGTGACCGTTGTCCATCATCATCAGCCCTGATGCATCTGCAGCCTTTAACCTCTTTTTACCCAACCTCCCATACCGCTTCATTCCCCTAGCGGACAGCTTCCCTTCCCAAAAGCAGTAAACTGTTGGAAGATACAACTTCACTATCCTTGGATTCATGGGCTGTGGTAGCTGGGGGGGATGGATGGAAAACAGCTTCCTCACTCCACCGAGATGTGTTTGCAAACACCCTGTGCAAGATCAAGGCTCTGCTATCCAGACATGCCTTGCACTTCTAATGTCATTTTGCCCTACATGGAGGATGTGCTGCTGTCCATGTGTCACTTGGAGGGATTTTCATTTTCTGAGGCACAAAGCATTTTGCAGCATTTGCATCACCAATTCATCCCAGTCCAAATTATCCTCTTAGAAACCCCAGTAAGTCAAAGCATTGCATCAAAATATACATTTTCCCCAAAGGACTGCCAAGGAAACTTATATTTATGGAAGAAAATTATTTGGCTGAAATAATAAAAAAAAAATATCAAAAAAGCCCAGGGACTACACTAGAGAGTTTAAGAAAAAAATCACAACCCCTGAGCCCCATCGTCACAACAGAGACCGTATAACCCAAATGCAACAGTCAGACGGTTTTACAACTTCTAAAATTACTTAACACCCCTGTATGATATTTCACACCTGAGCATCAACCCTCCAGTTAAACAGGAGGTAAGAGCACCTCGATACCTCTTAAAAGACCAAATAGCTTGAGCAGGTATCAGAGAACTCTGCTGAGACTGGGGCTGGCACCAGCCCAGGGTGATGACACACCTGCTTTGTTCAAGACCTCCGTGAAAGCCCAGTTTCAAGGGATGTGTTCCCAAAAGACCCATCACCTCATCTCATGGCATCCTGCAGGCAGCACAATTTGTGTCATCAATACTGCAGTGCACATGCTACCTGCTCCCAAACCATGGATGCTGATAAGGAAAAGTCATTTCAAACCTTTTTTGTACCCACTTAAGGACAAATATATGTGTCCATCTCAGAAATGTATTCTTCTTCTTGATAGCCTCGGCACAGGCTCAGCACAGGCACATGGGGTGGAAGATACATGAGCATCTGTTCAGTCCCTACAATGGTCCTCTCATGGCTTTATCTCCATCTGTCGCCAGGCTCCAGAAATCCTAACACAATGGCAGGAATCCCCTAGTTCAGAGAAAATCCCACACATGCAGGGGGAAGGTGCAACATCTGTGCAACATCTGTCTGAAGGTGTCTGTCAGAGCTGGATGCAAGGGTAAATATTCCCTGCTGATGTCATTGGCCTTGCAGTTCCCAGCAGAGAGTAGTAGCAAAACACCAGAGGCTGAAACTCTTCCCTGGGAAACACTGGGTCCCATTTTGTTTGTGAAACTGCAAAATGTGGCTTCAGTTCATGTGAACACCCAGAATTTTTCCACTTCTCTGCTGCATCAGTGTCTTGGCAGCATAGAAAAGAGCCCCTGATTCCCATGGAAAAGCAAAAGGAGCAGAAAAAAAGGAGAGTGGGCAGGGGGGACTGATATTTTTCCATAAACCAGAAAACTCTATTTTTCCTTATGACCTTGTTAGGAGGCTGGAAGCTGCTGTTTAGTAAGAGCTGTCAGATGGTGGTGCTGGCAAGAGATGGATGAGCTGCAGTGAGGCTCTGCAGGAGGAGCAGAGGCTGATTTAAGGAGCAGTAGCGATGGGAAAAGGCAGCAGGAGAAGGATGATGTTGGATCAAAATGCCAGAGAGCACCAGGCTGTGAGTAATGGATTGTCCAGCATAGCTATGCACATGTAAAAGGATCCTCAAGCAGCCCGGGAGACAGCAGGGCTCTGGGGGCCTTTAGGTTGGGCTGATAAAGAAGGGTTGTGAGTCACAGGACTTGCACTCGGTGCCTTAGAAGCTTGGTCCCATCTCCTGTGAGGCGCAGACGGGCCATGACTACAGTCCAAGTCACCCACCTGGGCTGCCCACCGGTCTGGAGAGGAGCCAGATGTCTCTTCAGGATCTCCCAGCATGAACCCACCACTGCTTACCCCAGACACCAGCATCACCATGCCCCATCCTTGCAAGACAGGCTAATACTAAGAGACTTTGTCCTTTGGGAAATAAGAAAAGTAATTTTCTCTTTGATTTCAAGGTGCATGACTCTTTCCCTTCCCCAGACCTCCTGCTGGAGAGCGTGCCCTCTGGCCAGCTCTGCTGCAGCCTGCACAGCTGAAGCTGTGGCCCTGCATCTAGTCCTGTGCAGGCACATTGGTGATGCAAACATCCCAGCTGAGAGCTAGGAGCAACTGCTGGCAAACACCTGCCGTGGGATTTGGGAGAGCTGGGCTGGTTCCCTGCTGTGCCAAAGGTTTCCAGTCACTTTACACCTGTGCTTCTTAGGCTGTAACATGGGGATGTTTGTGCCTTGCTCCATCTCCCCATGGAGAGCTGTGTGAGAAGCTCAGGCAGTGGCATTCCAGGAACCAAACCAGCAGTTTGGCATAAGGAGACAGCACACATTAAAGTCCCTGGTTCTGCAGTGAGCTTCTGGAATAAAATTCAGCCCCAGGTAGCTCAGGGCTGGCCTAGCCTTGGCTTGAGATTTTTTGAACCCCACAGCATAGTTTCTTCATATCTTCTGCTTGACCTCTCACTAACCCAAGAGCTGAGCTCCTACCAGATGTCGTTCTAGTTGGGGAACTAACTTCCTCTGGGAGGGTGGCAAGTATAACTTTATTGTTTTCACCATCAGGAGAGGAATAAGCACGATTTTGCTGAACAAGGAGGCTGTGTTCATACCAGTAAACAAAAGAGGCCAAAAACTGTTTTGTGGAGAGATGGCACAACACGAGGACCTGAGGGAATGGCATGGAGCTGTGTCAGGGGAGAGTCAGGCTGGGTGTTAGGTAAAGGTTCTGCACCAGAGGGTGGTGGGCATGGCACAGGCTCCCCAGGGCAGTGGGCACAGCCCTGAGCTGCCAGAGCTCAAGGAGTGTTTGGACACTGCTCTCACACACAGGGTTTGGATTTTGGGTGGTCCTGTGTGGAGCCAGTAGTTGGCCTGGATGGTCCTTGCGGGCCCCTTCCAACTCAGGACTGTGTATTCCGTGTTTCTATGACACAGGCCTACAAAGCAAGCTCTCTGTCCTCACCTCCAAGCGCTGCGCAGGGTGGCCTCAGCCATGCTGACATTTGGGACTGGTTCCCGCCCTATGCCAGCCCTTGAAGAGCCTCCAGGCACAATCTGAGAGAGGATGAAGCCATACCGAGGAGCACGATGACAATTTAACTGTATGGACTATTGTGCATGGCTGGTGCCTGAGTTACGGTGGTGTTATGAATGTTGCCTTAGTATTTTGGGGCTCCCCATAGACAGCTGTCCTCTCATGACATAGAGGTCTTGAAGTGAGAACACCAGAATCAGAACAAAGAGTTGGAGTCCCACATTGTCACCAGAACTTTGCACATCTGCTCACGGTTCCCATGTCACTGGGCAGCGTAATGCAAGCCTTTCATCCTGACATGCTGCAGTGCAGAGTGATGTCGTGTCCAGGAGCTGGACTGTGGCTGGCAATCGCTTCCGAAAAAACACTCAACTACTTCACCTCCTCCTGGCTCAGCACAGGGAACAAAGCTCCATGCCACAGTTCCAGATCTCTCTTGCTTTGCCTCTTGTCTGCTTTCTTTTCTGCGTAAGAGGGGTTCCTTTTCCCTGACCAGGTTTGGATGGGTTATCCAGGCTACCCTGGAGGTACAGTTCATGCACAGATCTGCTGAATATCTGCAAACTTACCCAAAATATGCCTTGTCTCTCAGCATCACTGGATGTGCATTTTGCTGCTGATCCCCAGCTGTTTTCTCCAGAAATTTAAGAGGGCCAGGCAAACCCTACGCAGAAAATCCAGACGGAGGGAAATCCAAATGCAGACTTGTCTTGGAGTGTTTCGCAACCCATTGGCACAGTTAACGATGACAAGAGCTACAGCGTAGCAAAGAATCAGAGGCCTTGATGTGTCTCTTCCATCAGGTGCAGACAGTAGCCTGTCTGGTTACAGAGAGCACTTTCTTTGATTAGTAGCTAATAAATATTCATCCCTCTCCTACCCTGACATCCCTCCCAAATCCCCAGAGACGAAACTTAGACAAGCAAAACTGGTTCATTTGTGATGTATTCCGGTGTGTTGCTTCAAAACACTTGGAAATGCTCCAGGTAACAATATGGGGCTGTGAGGACTATGGATCATCAAGAAAAGAGCTAATGCTTTGCATTCGCTTAAAACAAGACTTAGGTCATAAAGGACATGCTCATTATTAATGGTGGGTGTTGGGAAGTAAAGTAGAAAGTGTACACAGATCCTTATCTCTAGCTAATTCTTCAGTAAATTGGCAAAGATGCATCACTGCCTGCAGAGCAGGAGACAAATTAGATGTTAAGGACAGCTTAGTTTCCTAGGAATACAGATGTACCATCAGTTGACGAAAACTGCAGCAAGGGGCAAGGGAAGCAGATATATCAGTAGTGAAGGTTGTCTCCTTTTAAGGCAAGGAAAACTAAACTCTCACCAGGAGAGAACGGGTTTGAACAGGTGGCGACACCATGGCCAGTGTTACAGCCCAGGGACTGATGAGCACATCCTCTTGAAACGTCACTGTCCCCCAGGACGAGATCAGAGGAGTCAAGGGCATACTCTGCAGAGAAATGTTGCTGGAGGAAACCAGTCCTAGTGGCTGGGATTTTGGAGTAATATGGAACAGATGCGGTAATGTGCTGTCAGAACACAGACTTAAACCTCAGCCCTACAGGGAAGGTGCCTCTGAAAGCATTAGACCATAGATGGTGAAGATCTTCCCATTTCTGGGTGGGAGGCTATCCCATATCTATCTCTATGGTTACTGTAACCCTGTGTTTTCCCACCTTTTGGCTTTAAATCTGAATACAAGGCGATTACTTATTGTGGAAGGACAGCCTTCTGTCTGAACTGGTAGGAGCATCAGAGGTGATCTTTCAATCCCAACAGCAGCAATAGCAATAGCGGTAATAACAGCAGTGGTAAGAAGAATAAGAACAAGAATTAGAATAAGAACATTATGACCATGATTCAATAATAATAATGTCTTATGACTACTGCAGCCACACCCAAGTACATGCATGCTGGGATGTGGGGCTGGGTCTCTGCTCAGGGCCAGCAGCAGCATCATGTCTTCCAGAGGGACCTGGACAGGCTGGAGAGGTGGGCCCATGCCAACCTCATGAAGTTCAACCAGGCCAGGTGTAAGGTCCTGCACCTGGGTTGGGGCAATCTTAAGCACAAATACAGGTTGGGCAGAGAATGGCTGAAGAGCAGCTCTGAGAAGAAGGATTTGGGGGTGTCGGTTGATGAAAAACTCAACATGAGCCAACAACGTGCACTTGCAGCCCAGAAGGCCAACTGCATCCTGGGCTGCATCAACAGAAGCGTGATCAGCAGGGCGAGGGAGGTGATCCTGCCCCTCTGCTCTTGTGAGACCCCACCTGGGGTGCTGTGTCCAGTTCTGGGGCCCCCAACACAAGAAGGATATTGAGCTGTTGGAGGCGGACAAGAGGAGGGCCATGAGGATGATCAGAGTGCTGGAGCACCTCACCTACGAAGGCAGGCTGAGAGAGTTGGGGTTGTTCAGCCTGGAGAAGAGAAGGCTCCAGGGGGACCTGATAGCGGCCTTCCAGTAGCTGAAGGGGGCCTACGGGAGAGCTGGGAGGGACTCTTTAGGAGGGCGGGTAGCGATTGGACGAGGGGTAATGGCCACAAACTGGAAGAGGGGAGATTTAGGCTTAGATGTCAGGAAGAAATTCTTGACTGTGAAATTCTTTTCTCTCTGGATGCAAAAGCTTTAAGTTAGAGGCTGACAGCAGAAACAAATAGAGGATGAAGCATTGCAATTTTTCAGCTTTTCTGATGGCATCTCCCAGCTTTGCGGGGGCTGTTGGGCAAACAAGGAGCAAGCAGCTTAATGGCAGCATTTCAGCTGGCAGGAGCACCGTGAAGCCCGTGTTGCAGGCCAGGCTCTCTGGTGAGCTGAGATTTGCTTGGCATGGTGGCACGGCTGGTCCCGAGGGAGCCCGCGGATGCTCTCTGATGCTCCAGCTGGGTCCAAGCCAACCCCGCAGTGCCAGCTGCTGTCCCATCGTGGGGAAGGCATGGTCAGGCAGGGCACCCCAGTCAAGCTTCATCTCAGTGAATCAAGGCAATGGAGCAGGAGGAAAATGTGGTGTTAATCGCAGCATCAAACAGAGGATTCCCAGCACCAAGGGTGAAATCTCTTCGTAAAGCACCATATCCAAACACCTGGATGTCAATAAGGACCACAAAGGTGTCACACACACCAGGACAGGCTCTGGCACTCAGTTTACAGGGTCTAGGGTAAGAGTAGGAACTTCTTTAAAGTAAAGATCACCCTGGCCCTTTTAGGCAGGTTGCTCATGGAAATGGGGCTCCTGCAGAGATGCCTGTGTGAAGGCACCATTTCTCCAGCACCTTCAGGTCCCCTTCACCCATGTAAGTTGAACGAGATCTCAAGCACAGTGACAGAAATGCATGGAAACAATGCTGTTTTGGAATTTAGGAAAGAAAAAAATATATATACATTTTCAATTTTTTGCTACAGTCAGTGTTCACTTTTTTTACCTTCCCCTCCTGTGTGGCCTCAGTCAAGTTTCGTCACTTTCAGACCTCTGTTTGCTTCAGCTTCTGTCTTTTACCCAGAGATGTCCCACAATGTGGACCTCAGGTGCCTTGGAAATGCTCTGCATGCCCCAGAGACTGCTTAGGGCTGGGCCAAGTTTTCTGCATCAGGCAGAGTGACAGGAGCACTGGGAATTTTGTGCTTTCCCTTTCCTCTGCCTACCCCAGTTTAAACAAGTTTGCAAAATCCCTTACTCCATTGCAGACTATCCCTGCTGAGGCAGAAGAAAACCTTGTAACTTCAAAAAAGACACCAAAAAGGCCCCTGTAGGGCTGCCAAAATGGTACAGTTGAACCACATGCTTGATTTCTTCTTCACCTTCTTCAAGCCATGGCAGCTCAGCAGGAGGTAATGAGGAGAATACTTCAGTAAATCTGGCTGGCAAAAGTAGAGTTTTAGCTGTAATATCTGCCAACTAACATTTTTTTGTGTGTGTATAGTTTCTATGTGTACATTTACGGGTGTGCATGTGTATATATAAGTCATGAGATGTTCCAGTCTGTTAGGCAGGTCAGATTTTTTCACATGATTAATTTGCACAGTTCTTCTTAACAGAAAATATTATTCTAAAGTACAACGAAAAACAAAATGTAGCTTTTCATGGGGAAAAATTAATCTTGGACCTAGAGACTTTGCTGAAAAATTCCTTAATGCTCCCAGATGAATTTTTGCATTTATTTGTTGTTTTGCATGAGCCTAGCAATGATCCTTTTGTGCTTTGTGTTCAGAAGAGGTAAATTTCACGAACAGCATGGTTCAATGCACTATCTTTAATTAAATTGTTTGAGATGCTAGATATCAGAATCTAACCCACAGCAGCTACATGAAAATACAGTCTTTAAAATATTGTGGAAAGTGACCTTTTTCCCCTAATGCCCCAGTAATGCAGAAATGAGGACTTTGCTGCCAGAGACCTCCCCTGGAGCATGTCTTCAGAGACATTAAGTCAAGGAGTCACTCTAGCACAGCCTCTGAGGCGAAGCCCAATCATTAAAAAATGACATTTCTGTGCTGTGTGATGAATGATGATTGAGCTGACAGCTCTCATTAAGAATGAGGATTCACCCCACAAGAGCATCAATATCAAGGGAAACAATTCCTTTTATTTAGAGTTCAGAGTGGCTCTCAAACATAGGGACATAGTGCAGGTTCTGGATTTCCAGAGAGACCTCAAAACCCTTCACAAAAGCACATTGTGGCTTAACTCCTTTTCTCTGCTCCAGGAGCAAGTGTGCTCCAGTCAGTCTCAAATCCCACAAATCCAGCATCATCCATTTCAGAATCTGGGAACCATGAAGAGCGTCCCTTTGCATCTGAAGGTGGATACTGTGAGTCAGGACTGCCTGCTCAAAACCCATATGTGTCTCACACAAGGCCTGATGTATCTGGAATAGAGGACTACATCTGCGCACCCTACCCTGCACCGGAGTTCTGCAGGCTCAGGCTCTGAGATCTGGAAGTCCTTGTCCTATTTTGGAGACCTGTTAAGAGCACCAAAACCAAAAACTAGTTGACTCTTCTTGTGTTTCACCATAGCTAGGGCCCATCAAGCTTAATTTAATCCCATCAGCTATTTTGTGAGCCTGCATCTGGCTGAAAAAAACAGCACTGAGCTGATGCTAGGCACTCTAGACACTAAATCCTCGGATGTTATAACCAGTCCTTGTCCTTTTTCATACGAAGGACTGTCCCATCTACCCAGAGAGGAAAACATGTAAAAGCTTTTATAAGAGGAAAGGGAAATCCAGCTGTTATAAAACAGGAGTGCCTGCAAAAGAATCAGAACCTGATGTAACCAGATTACTTAAAAACCTCTTAGCAAGTTATTTGACTTCTGCTTCCCTTCCATTGCAGCCAGAAGGCCCGGATCCCATCACTTTGACAGCATGCAGAACAGGTCTACACTGTCCAAGGAAATCTCTCTATAGTCAATAAACTGCAGGCCCCCTCGGCAACTCCTGGGGCACTTAACTCAGACAAAGAAAAGTGATATATTTAAGAGTTCTGCATTTTCTAAATTGCAAGGCAGCAGGAAAAAAAAAATGCCTATAGCCACGAGGGCCCTTGGTTACTTTGAAATGGAAAGCTTTCCCCCTTTGCATAATCTCCAAAGTATGGCATGTGGCCTAATTATATATTTACACAATAGATTCAAATTGCTTCAAAGGAACTGTTGTGTTCCATCAGGTACATAATAAGTTTATCATATCAACTAATTACACTGTTATATAAGGGCCCAGAATGACTTTTAAAACCAACAGACAGATCTCCGAGGCTATCAAACACATACTGTTTTGTTTGGAGATTTTTTTTAATACCTCATTATGAAGGCAACCTGTGCTTTCCTCAGCCTTTCTGGAGGGGATATAAATGTTAATACTATGCAGGGCCTAATACTGAGCTGGTGTACATCATCTCTACTAACCTCAGTGGATCATTTTAAATGCCAGCAAAACCCAAATAACACTGCAGTCAGTGGCTCAGAGTCTGCATTAACTAAGGCTATGGGGACACAACCAAGTTTGAATTACTGTACTTTAAGCAGCTACTGCTGACAGTTGTCCAGCTCGGTTTGAGCTCACACATTCAGACTCACCAGTGGGACAGTGTAAGAGCACAGTGCTCTGCAGAAGGGGACACGTAGTTCGTTACAGCAGCTCAGCTATATCCAGTTGTGCCTTTACCCCCTCGTGATACAAAGGACACAGAAACAAAGGCGGGTTTTACCAAGCTGACCTCCTACTCCACAGAATACAACATATACGCTTTTTTTTTTTTTTTTAATCTATTCACCCTTCTGAGGGCAGCAGAGATTCCCCAGCTGCAGCAGGATGTCCCTGGATCTACAACTCTGTAAACTTTAAAAGGCTCAGCTCAGCCTTTGAGGAAGACATTTCTAATTTTATCCAGGCCATTCATCCATCCTTAATTTGCAATGAAAAAAAGAAACTGTTGCAGGGTTATTATTAACCATTGGCCAAGAAAGAATGAACTCCAGGCTTGGCTGACTCCCTCTTTACTGGAGAGCAAGTGCACACAAACAGCAGACTCACTGCTGTTTTGCTTCCCAACCATTTCTACTTCTCTGAGCAAGGACATCTGAAAGCCAAAGCAGCAGGAGAGCTGCTAGTTCACAGGTGTAACTGAGTTGTCCAAGCTCCAGCTAAGCCAGCTGCGGTCAGAGACCTCTGGCCAGCCTGCAGGGCTTAGCCCTGAGCGCTCTCCACCCGCCCAAAACCGCAGTGCCTCTCAGGGCCAAATCCTTGCTTTGCTAGAATGAATGGCAAAAGTCTCCCTGGTCTCAGTTAGGCTCTAAGATGGGCACAGGAAGATGTGTTTCACCATCAGCTGGCGAAGTCTACTTATCTCCACTCCTAACACTCCATGAGGATTTCTTCCAACAGAGAGCCATATTCGAACAAACCCGTCCAGCCCCTGGGATGATCCTGGGCCTTGGTACAAGGCCAAGGAAGCAATGTGTTAGCCTGGCCCAGCACTGGTTCCCAGGACAGGTATAAATGCCTGACACTGGAGACCTAGAGCCAGCCAAGTGGAGAGGGCCTCCAGCCGTGCCCTTCCACCCCACTACGCCATGCCCATGAATCAGCGTGGACAAAGAGGTGACTAATGACAAGTTTTCAGCCATGTGAAGTCTTCTTAATATAACAGATAAATAAACAAAAGAAGAAAGAAGTGGCAAGAAATCCGTATGCTTAGTTGGGCTGGTAACAAATGGACCCAAACTCCACTTAACTAGAAATACTGCACAGGTCATTACCTTTCTCCCTCAGATTTCTTAAAAGAACAGTTTCCATTTTGCCTGTCACGGCAGGATTTGCCACTTGCTTCATACTACTTTTCCCCAAGTTTATCTTGGGAAAAATGTTCTTGCCAACCCAGCAGGTAGCCCATTGGTCCACCTGCTTGTGTTTGCATCAGGAAGGGATCCATGTAACTCCAAACAGCCCTTCGTTTTACACAAAAATCGGCTTGCACTCAACATCTACCCAAGCACCTTATCCTGGAATTTCTTACCAGTTCCCAGCCAAAGGAGACGGGAGAAGGGAGACAAACCATGTCCCAGAAAAAATATGTCCTGGGCATATAAGTGCTTAAAGTTGCAAGGCACAGGGACTTCCATGGTAACTCCGTGTATAAACAGGACCAAACAGCTTGAAGGAGCTGCTTTCCTCGCAAGGCTTATGAACAAAGTATCTCTGTAGCTTGGCCAACACAGCAAGCTCCAGCCAAATGTAAATGGCCTGCAGGGCTTTTTGGCACTTTGCACTCTATTTTGCATACAGCTGGTAATGTTTTAAAGGCCAGACCCAGCCAAGGGTAATGCTTCCAAGAACAGAGCAGGAAACATTTTGTGTACAGAAAAGGGTCTCAGGAGAAATCAGTGAAATCTTAAGACCTTTTGTGTTTCTTTCTCCCTCCCCAAATCAGCTTTCTTCATTCTAACACTAAAAATTTCCAGAGATACAGGTAGGCTGCCTAGACGTTTTACTGGTGTGTTTTGCACTCCAAGCAATCGGTAAGAAAGGTATAATCTTGGAGCCTGCAAACACATAAACACTTGCTGTGCGTAGGTAGGTTCTGCCAAGCACTTCCGTGACATCTTTCAGCAGAGAATTTGCTGAAGTCAGTTGACAGGTGTGCAACACGTCAGAGATGGCCATCAAGCAAGGATCAAGATTGTTTCAAAGCTCCTAGTGACACCCTTTGGATCTAGTACAACTCTAACACCAAGAAAATACCATGATATTTCTAAATGTCAGGATATTGTTCGGCCTTTGGGAAGACATGAGCAGCACTTGGGGCTCGGGATGGGTTGCTGTGATGGAGGGATGCAGTCACTATCTCTAATGCCACTAAACCCCTGCTCTCCAAGAGCTTGACCCTGCTGATAGGCCAGGATTTACCTCTTGATAGGAAGCTGAAGGACTGGGGATCCTCTGTTCTCTTCATCTTACTGCCTTAGAACCAATATTTATGGCATGAAAAGGAAAAATCTGGCTCTCCACATCGTCTCCTGCTTTCAGCTGGTGGAATAAAAGGCTTGGGAAGGGGAAGACAACAGGCTGAGCAGAGCAGAGTCAGGCTGAGCACTCCCTGATGACTCCCTGATGACTCCCTGAATGCAGGCAGTCATATGGATTGGTATTGTGGTAGATGTAGTTACCCTTTGCTACCATTTTTTTAAAATCAGTGTACCAGCATGGGCATTTTGCCCACCTGGCCCTCTCCCTTCAAACTCATTGTCTGTGTTTGAACATGCTCTGCTTATCACAGTTTTGTGTCCTCTACTTTGCGTCTTGTGAACATCTGTCCTTCTGCAGGTAATTCATGTGCAGTGAGCACGAAGCCAAATCACTGCCCTCCAGACAGGGCTGGAAAACGCTGAAAGGAGCCCATAGCAGAGGAGCACTGCGACAGATGAGGGACTGTGAGTTGCTGTCAGATATTACAAAGGGCTGCACGTTGTATTGTGACTGCACATCGTGGGCAGGTCAGGGAACACAGAAATGGGGCAAAAGCAGGGCTGGGATCTGTAATGTAATTGGTCTCTCCAGTTGGGGATGCAGCCTAAGTCTCATTGTTGGCTTTAAAGGCAGCTGAATCTGGTCCTCTCTGCTCAGGGCTTAGCCTTCTTCCCTCTGACCAGCTTTGCCATGTGTGTGTTGGACATCACACAGGATGCTGAAGCTCTGCTGTTGTCAGATACCAGGGAATCAAACTGCCTTTGGCCAGGGACATGAGATGATAATTGGCTTTATAAGAATTCAGTTTTAGCCTTGTTTCCAAAGGGAAAAGGCGGCACAGATCAGAAGGAGACACTGTAGAAAAAAGAAAAATACCTTCTTACCCAAAAGAGCAAAATATCCTTCTGTTCCAGTCCCAGCAAGTGATTAGCACACATGCAGATGTGTTTACATATGTTCTTATACAGAGTAACTCTTGAACTTGTTAGCCAGACACAGGGGAGGATATCTCCTAGACAGTTATGTTAAATGAATAAAGGCAAAGGAGAAATTAATTTCTTGGATCAATTTGTCCATAATAACTTTGGAATCCAGAGGACTTGTTTCTTACAGTCAAACATTGTCACTGGCAAGCCCAAGGAGTGTGAGAAGAGATGACAAGTTTATTCAGGGAAAGTGGAAGTTTTTGATACAGGCAATTGAAAAATAAAAATTAGTAAAAAATAATTTTTTAAAAAATTAGGAAGCACCAATCCACAAGAAAACCAGAGGTCAATATTTACCTTCTTGCCATGTATACTCGTGTGTTTAGGTTGACTCAGCTGACATATGCTCAGTGGCATTAAGGTGAGGTTACATGTGAGCACGAAGTTACTCACTATGCACAAAGCTTCACCAGCACTTTTCCAGTGATAGCTCAAGGTCGCTGCAGTCTGCTGTCTGACCAGGATGTGTCTCAAAATGCTGAGAGAGGTGGGGCTCAACCCCAGCAAGGGCCTCCAGAGCCACTTGGCTTGAACCTGGAGGAAGCCAATGGATAGGTAGGGTTGTCCCTCAGCAATGCCAAAAAGTCTTGAAGTCTCCATGGAGCTGGAATGGGGTCACAGGTGCCCAGCATGAGCTGTGATATCAGAATCTGTCCCTTCTCACTCCAGGGGGAAGGAGGCGGGATGGCCTTGCAAGACAAGCAAGCACAAATGGCTAACAAAGCAAGATAAATATGCGACATAAATATGTGATGGTGCAGGAGGTGGTACCATAAACTTATTTTATTGCCACTTGTCTGCAAAGGCCAACATAACTCACTCCTTTCTCTTCGCTCTGTCATTCATGAATAATGAGATTGCCCAAGCACATGCCAATAAAAACCTCCTCATGCCCTGCACTAGGATGTGTGATCACTAGCTTGAGTAAGGAAATAAAGAGATGGGGATTTTTAATGGCAATCGAGCCCCTGCTCTCCATACCCTGAATATCTGATGTAGTGTTTACTGATTACCAATGCAATCTAATATTTCTTGTTAGTTCCTAGACAGCTACTCTGTGATTCAGCCTCTGTCCTAAAAGGTCTTCAGGAGCGAGATGAACACAGCTGCCCACAGCTCCTGCAGGCAGAGGTCTGCAGTGTTTCACAAGCAGCCCCAGAGCCAGGCAGCCCATGCTCTGGGCTAAGCAGGTCTGTGCAAACACAGTCAGCACAGAGGTATACACAAACAAGCATCCCAAATGCAGAACTATCTCATCCTGCCTCTCCAGAAGGTTAATGCGGGTTTTGACGTGCTTTGACATGCAGCAAGCTGTGCAGGACCAGGCTGTGCCTAGTGTTAACGAGGGCTTGACCCACGCCTTCAGCAGAACCAGGCAGTCTGCCTTGTGGGTTGAGCAATGCATACTAGCACCTAGGGCTTTGGGTGCTGGCAGAGGAGAGAGTAACCCTTACCACCCTCACACTGTGCATCGGCTTCTCCTCACCTGTCCCAGAAGGCTGTGAATGTGGGTGCTTTCTTCTTCCCTCCCTTCCTGCCCTGCACTGCCATATCTGCACAGCCCACTCCAGCCCATGTGTGGGGTCAAACAGGGAACATGGGTAACCAAAGAGAGCCAGAGCCTTTCTGTACTGCTTGTTTCTGTAGCCCATGAGGGTAATTTGCCACAGCCCCATACACAAGACATCAGTGGGTTGTAGCTGCACATGAGGCATAAGCAGTGCTGCTTCCTTGGGCTGGGATTGGCACTTCTGTGCCACCATGGTCACAGAGGAAAAGGAGAGCAGACGGTTCTTGTTGCTTTGTCATTACTGGGTGACACAGCAGCATTTCCCCAGGTTGCACAGCCTGCATCAACTGATACCATTGCCACATTGCTCCATCTGGGCTGAGGGGTGGAAGCCGTAAATCAAGGTGTCCAGTGCAAAGTCATAAGAGGATAAAGCATCTGCAGTAAAATTTCTCTGACATGTAGTCACAGCTGAGATATCACTTGATGGATGGCAGCAAAATCTCCATTGTAAGTCAGTGGTTTCTCTGTGGCTGTGAGCAGACTGAACTCTGTCATGGTTGCCATGGCTTTAGGACATCTGTTTCTTCATCAAGTACTTGTGAGGATGTACCCAGCCCAAACACTACACCACCCAGCAGGAGCAACTCAGGTAGCTTCCTCTTCCAGCTGCCCCCAGCTAAGGGGAGTAGACTTTGCCAGCTTCAGGTTCCCCAGTATAAGAAGGACAGAGATTGGTTGGAGCAGGTCCAGAGGAGCCCATGAGGATTCTCAGAGGGCTGGAGCACCTCAGCTATGGAGACAGGCTGAGAGCTGGAGTTGTTCAGCCTGGAGTAGAGAAGACTCCAGAGAGGCCTTATAGAGGCCTTCCAGTACCTAAAGGGGCCTACAGGAAATCATGTGCATAAACCTTGTTTCTCACTTAAATAAATAAATAAAGTATTTTAAGAATTCTATAATTTCTTTTCTGCTTGGAAAATCTTAGTGTCGTATTGTGACTGGCTGCAGATGATGCATAACTGAAGGATGCTAGAAAATCTGTCTGTTCTGTACCAAAAGAAAAAAATGTGCATCACAGTTGAGGGCTTCCCACCCATACTTCCCTTTCTGCAGGGCCCAGCAACAGGACAGGAGAAGAGTGCTGTGATATGCAATACAAACACACACCACTCAGACTTTACACGCTCAAAGTTTAATACTCTAGAGGCAGCCTACACACAGCAGAAGGGCATAGTAAACACGATGGCAAGGCAGCCCCCTTCATTTCCGTGAGACTCTTCTCAAGGAAATCAAAACGAATCCAGAGATGAAGGAAGGAATATCCAAACCAAGGAAACATTTTGGATCTGATTCTATTTTATATTCTGCTTGCAGGAGCTCCTGGTGGTATTTAGCTTCACCTTTAAACGCGTGACCCAACACAGCGCGCACCCTGAATGCGCCGCCATCCAGGTGGGCATGTGCTGCAGAAAGTGTCACCTGCCCACTTTCAGGGTTTCATTTTTACAGCAGCCAAAGCACGGAGCAATGAAGGGAACAGTGTGTGCATTTGCTTTATAGGGTGCCCCTGTCCCTGCAAGTGATCAGGCCAATTCAGCCCAGAAGTTGCTCTTTGATGACATTTGAATGCAGCCTACTTTAGGTTCTGTTTGCTGGAGCAGGGATCTGGGCTGCACTGTGTATCCCCAGATACCCAGGTGAGGACATTCTGAAGAGCGTGGAGGTGACAATCTGAGTGCCATGAGCTAATAAGCAACATTTATGAGTCTTAGAACGCTGCATTAAGTTACCAAGCTTCCTTGTACTTCCATCTTTTGTCTTCCACTCCCACTATGCCCTTCCCCTCATAAAGTACCACAACAGTGGCAGTATGTAATGTAAGATAAGCAGCTTACACAGTAATATTTCCTAGGCAATCAAACTTTCCGAGATTTAAGCCAGACAACAAGCCTCATGAGGACAAAGATCTGGGCTTTGCTGTGCATGTCCCTAAATCGGTGCAGGTTGTTTCAAGAGCTACCCTACTAACATCCTTTATTTTCTGATCTCCTCTGAGGACTGCCACAGTCAAACACACCCAAGCACCAGGTTAACACCCTCCAGAGACAAAAACGTTCCTGCTGCAGCTGCAGTAAGAGTTGTGTGACTAGGAACATGGCAGGCTCACATCCTTGGCAGAGGGGACGGAGTGGTGAAAATGTTAGCAAGCGTCAAGCAGGGATTGCAGCACCTCAAGTCCTTGAACAGTCCTGATTGAGCAGAAGGAGAGGGATCAGCCTGAGCATTCAGGAGGGTTTCAGATGTACAGATCGCAGGAGACGCTAGAGAATTACATCCTTTTGACGCACATAGAGTTGGATCTGTAGTCCAAAAGCTGTCACTGCTGCAGAAAACTACATGGGAAAAAAAAAAAAAAAAAACTAGTGTGGTGGTTACCCTTTAGCTCTTTGGCTTTTTCTTCACAACAATTTGCCTTCCTGCTAATGCAGATTAGATCAACACTGGCAAAGTGGCACATGATGGAGTCTAACAGGGTCAGACAGCCGGAGAGCTGATCTGATAAAGTTTAAGCAACCTGTTCCAATGTTTTGGGGATTTTGTTTTTGTTCTAATGCAGAAGACAGGGCAAGCCCAGAGCAAATGGGAATAAGGGAGGCCTGGCCATTCTCAGGCATCTTTACCCATATCTGTATTCTTTTTTCCCCATGCGTTTTTATGCACTTCAAATCTGCAACCAAACAGGGAAGTCTTAAAAATACCAATTCCCCTTTAGACCCTTCCAAATGCATTCGCTCATTCCATGGCATTTTTACCTGCCCAGGATCACATCAACAGTAACCAGTCTCGAAGAATCAAAGATGACCATCTCCAAAGTGTCCATTCAGCAGGGTTTGTCCAAACTGGGATTCCAAAATGGTTTCCTTGGATTTCAGCCACTAAACAGAAGATCTAGGTCTGAGCTACTGTACTGCATTTAGTACTATCTAAATGTCTGACTACAGTCTGTTTTTAATAATTCTCCAGAAAAAATGTGGCCCAGATCATATGCTGGAGCTGCCCAGTGGAGGAAGTATTATGGTTGCCCATGAAAATCCCTGTTTTTCAGGTCTCTTTGCTGTTATTGTGTCAGGTAGCCTTGGTAAACTCACATAACTCTTCTTCTGACCCATCTCTTTCCTCGAAAAGATTGCATTACTCCATCCTTCCGAGACATGTCCTCATTCAGTGCTAGGCTTTATTATTGCTGATATTTTTCCTGTGTTGCCAGGTGAAGTACTAAAAGGCTACATCTTGGGGCAAAAAGGGGCAAAATGTGAGGACCCTGTTCTGCTCGGGTTTATAACCTCTTGCATATTCAACAGTTGGTGCAATTTAAACAAAGAAGGGGGCTGCAGGAGAATTCCAGCCTAATTACACACTACAATGGTGCTGTGCTGCTTCTGGGAGACAGGCCAGGCATCTGGAAAGAGGTTCAACTCCCAGCAGGGGAGGGCTGACAGGACAAAGGAAAGAGGGCTGGGGAGTAAGCAGGACAGAAAATACAACCAGAGGAGGGTGGCCCAGCATCAGCCAAGACATGGCAGGATTGCCAGCACCAGGCAGCATGGACATGGAGCCCTGGGGCCAGTCCCAGAGGTAAATCTGAGAGTTTAGGTGCCTTGGGCTGCTATGTAACCTTTCTCAGAGCCTTGCACAAGGAGCACGCATGACTCATAGCTGAGCTTCTTGCTTGCCATGGGACACCTTGGAGACATTTTCAGACAAAGAGTCATCCCAAGACAGCGCCTAAAAGCTGTGCTTCCTTTTGCATCAGTGCAACAGCAGGAACAGGACTTGTCTGCAACTTACTTGCTACCAAGATGCTGTTACAGTCCATCTCCCATCTTCTCCCTGTTGGACAGATCACTGCTTCTTCTTGCACAAATTCCCAGGCCTGCAGGACCACCTTCCCTACATTTTCCCCATTTGCATGCGGCTTGCCTGGCCAAGAGCAGCAGCTGGGAACAGTTAATAGAGGTTGAACTCGTGTCCCTTGCAAACAAGGGGTGGTCTTCTCTTTCTTGGCACACAAAGCAGCAGACGAGGGTGCCCTGGCAGCTGCTGTTTGAAAACACTGCTTAAGTGACTGTGAAGAGCCAGATGGACTTCAGCCCTGAAGACTCGAGTGCCCTATTTAGCCAGGGAGCAAGGACACAGCAAGCGACTGCAGCCTTTGCGTGTATGTTGTTTCATTATTCTCCAGCCCTGGTTTGGAAGACTCCATCCAGGCTGGATCCCCAGGCCCATTCAGACCTGCCAACAAGCTGCCAGAAAAAAACTTGGGGAACGAAGCAACGAGGAGCCAACCCATCTCACCAGCCTTCAGATGGTAACAATCCATTCCAGCCCATGAGCCTGCAAGCAGAGAGGGAAAAGGCTCCAGATTTCATTCTTAATCCTTCAAGTTATTCGTTCTACCCCCATTCCCCAGCATTAGGAAGGGCAATGTTCCCTTATATGGTCAAGAAAAAGCGGAGAATATCTGCAATACATTCTCACATCTGTGCTCAGCCGAGCCTGGCCAGCATGTCCCTGTGAATGCAGAGGTCGTAACTGCCAAGAGCTGTGGAGTAAATGCCTCCACCCTGCTGTGAAAGGCAGGCAAGGGGGATAAACAGATACGGGTGGAAACATTGCAAAATGGATTGCATTAAGCAACGCTGTTCGTGGGTTTATGGTATCTGATCTGGGATGTTTTTCTGCACAAGCTTGGAGCCCGGTGGGAAATGGCAACCTGAATATGTGAAAACAACAGCAAGAAAATGTGCAAGGCCAAGTCCTTGAGAAGTATCTAAAATGGGGCATGTAGACCCCCAAAGGACCCCAAAGACAACCAGTCCTGCTTACTAATATGAACAGGCACATGTTCCCCGAGTGAAATTCTCTGGCGTCTTGTTGCCTAATATTAGGGTCAAGGTTTTAAATGGTGGAGGCTTAGGAGAAAGAAGAAGGATTCAGAAAGTTCTTTGGGGGAAAAGGGACAAGAGCATTGGGAAGATCCTTCCAACAGAGAGCATGAGGACAGTGTTAATCTGCTTCTATAAAGAGGGAGTTTTTGCCACATTTCTCTGCTCATAGAGAAATAAAAGCCATTTTGGAGTTTTAAACACAAACACCTGAGCCACCTCATGGGCAGAGAGCATGTCCCATGTGAAAGTTGCCCAGGGAGTACTTGCCTTCTTCCCCCAGTGGACTTGGTCACTCCTTTGAAACTGGAGCACTTTAAAAATGCTTTAATATGTAACTGGTGTTTGGGGAGCATCCCATTCCAGAGCACAGCTTCACACATCAGGAAGTGATCTGATTTTCAGGAAGGACCTTTCCTCCCATATAACAGTTTCTCCAAGGCAGATAGCTTAAAGCACCTTGGTTCAAGAGTCTCTTTTAAAAATAAGAGGCAGTAATGCATCAAATGTCATCCAGCACTCACTAAATAAATAAATAAATAAATAAACCCTATTTCTACATCCTAGCGACTGTGCAGCCCCAGGAAAACCTAAAGCCCTACAGCCATGATGAAAAATGCCCCAATGCCTTGGTGTTCTCCTGAAGGCTTAATGAAGAGGCATTACTAGCAGCATGTTCTGTGCCCACCTCTGGGTCAGCCCTCCTCTTTCTATTAACATTTTGCTCCTTTTTGCCAACTCTCTAGCAAAAGCATCCCTGGCCTCCAAACACATGAGCTGCCACCTTCCCCATCTTGAAACCCAGGTGATGGAACAAGGATGCATACAAAAGGCTGGGCACTATTGGGCTCTATTTAGGAGTGGGTAATCAGGTGTGGCTGCAGTCCTCCTAGCTCTCACAGCTGTAGGGAGAGACAAATCATGTTCCCATTGCATGCGTGTCCCTTAACTCTGTTCCTCGGGTAATAGCCCCACAGGAGGAAGGAAGGCAGGCTCCAACACAGGGCAGTGAATCTAGATCCCAGGAGTGAGCCAGCGCAGCAAGGGGATATTGAGGCTCCTGCATACCACCACTGCTGTGCAGCTTCAGCATCCAGGATATCGTTCAGACACCAGGTACTGAGCACTTAGACACAGCAGCGGACAGAAATTGCCTTCTACTGTCAGCATTGTGCTGTTCCCGTGCACTGCAGGTCAGCCCAGAGTGCAGAGGGCCTGTGGTCTCCATCTCCAGAGCTTGGCTGGGATGCAGCCAACTGCAGGTAATGACATTCTCATGGAAACAGCGCTAAGAAGGAAAATGTCTTTATTAAATGAATATAACCAGGGTGTTTTCCCAGTCTCTGACTGCTTTCTTACCTCTTCTGCCTTCTCCTTGGCAGTGGGGAGACCAGATGACCCATGTGTTCACTGCACTCCCTCTGTTGCTGCACCCACTGGGGCAGTGAGTATGAAATCTATCCCTTCTCCATTAGCAGGCTCCTACCTCCCACTTTTAAAAATATTTCCCCTGGATCCAGCAATTCTGTTACATTCAGACAATATCCCAGCAATCTCAAAAATTTTGATGTGTCTGTGCTTCTTAGAATGAATGACCAGAAAAATGACGTAGAGCTGAGATCCTCTGAGATATCTTCTGAAAATGTCAGTTCCTGAAGTGGAGAAACTTCCAATTTTGATATAAATAAATATGATCTCTTTTCTCTGAGGGAGACTATGGAAATCCTATAAGGACAGAGCTCTCTTTAGCTAAGTCCCTTGCAAACACGTGTTGGAGACAAGTTCCCTTTTTTAAGACCTTCACCCAACCTTCTCCAGCTATTGGGGTGAAGAGGCGAGAAAAGCCTGCGAAGTCGGGAATGCTTCCCAAAAGTAAGGTGGAAGCGCCCTCTTGTGTCCTCGGAGGAGGCAAGTGGCTTTGTTACCTGAAAACAGGTGGTGCTCACTCTTCTGCAGACATTCTTGTGCAAATCCCATCGCTAACGAAAGGGCAGGAGCTGGGGGAACAGGGAGCTTCCCCTTGCGAGTAGTCACATCTCTTGGTGTAAATAAATGTGGTGGGAAATGGGTGTGATCTGCACGCCACTGTTGGGAAGTCCAGCGCAGAGCCTGCCCTGCGTCACCGACGTGTCAGCAGGCAGAGAGGTGTGGGGAGGAAAGCACCAGATGGAGGGGACTGAAGAAGATGAGCTGCAGAGAAAGTTAAAATGAACTGGAAATTTAAATAATAATAATAAAAGCCTATTTTTGCATGCTAGTTCCTTTCCACAATGGGATGTGTTTGAGAGACTGGCTTAGGGCATCTTCCAAAAGAGTTTTTACCCCCTGAACAAGGCCAGCAGGGAAGAGCATGGCATCAGTGGCATCCGTCCATGATAAAGGGCTCTGACCAAGGTTTCCTGTCCCAGGATGCACACCTTTGCAAGCAGGACCCTTGAGGTTCCATAGAAGAAAGGTCTCTCGGGCTCTGTCCCTTTTGTTTGCCTTGAGGATGAGATGTACAGGGGAGAGCAGGTAGTGGATGCAGATCTCTGTGCATGAGCAGCTCTGGGCAGGTGTTTCAGGACAACACCTATGGAAAAATAAACAAATAAATAAACTATCAAACAGGAACAAACCTATTTGGAAAAAGAAATACTATTTGGAGATAATAAGTCAACTGCCTCCCACCCTGCCATCCTCGATGGACTGCTTTCTTTGGGCAGACAAGTCCGAGGGTGTTCAGGGGTGCCCTTGGCTGTTTCACACAGACTGAAGTCAGGGGAGTGGTGAGCACTCAGTCTTTCAGGGTAAAGGGGCTACAATAACACACACACACAGGAAAAATATGTATTATGGAAAATACATGAAAAGTGTTTGACAAACACTGTATTTAGAGTATTTACATTTGCAGACATGAAGGCAAGACAAAGAACAGGGCTGCAAACAAAGAAACACAAGGAGGTCACAAACAAGGAAGGAGGAGAGCACAGCAGGGCTTTGTGCCCCTGCAGCTGAGAGTTTATTTCCACAGCAAACAACTACCCCCACCAAACAACTAGTGAGCTGTGCTCGCTGACTCCTCTCCATAGCAGCTCGTGCCTGCAGTTCCCAATGGGAATTGCCTTGTCAGAGGCACGTGAAGATCCTGAGGGCACAGGCTGCACCTCATCTGTCAACAAGCTTCCAGACATCCCCACGCTGCTGTAGGCAGACAGCGGGGACGTCCCCAGGGATGTCCCCGTGGCTCTGAACGTTCGACAGCTGCCAGGGAATGCACCGGGATCTGCAGCAACGTGGTGCTGTGGGATGCTGCAGGCAGCCTCTGCATCCTTTAATATGCTGTTTGTCATGGATAGAAATTCAGTTCTGTACTTTAGGCAACCTGGAGAGGCTGTGGGTCTACTCCTCAGAGATCCCCAAAAGCCACCTGGACGCAGTACTGTGCACCCTGCTCTGGGTGGTCCTTCTGGGGCAGGGTGGGACCAGATGGACCCAGAGGTCCTGCCAGCCTCAGCCAGCCCGTGCTTCTTTGATCCTTTTCACAGGACAAGAAGGGGTATTTTCCTTTTACTTGGATACATTTAGTAGGACAGGCTAATGGTCCAAGAGTCATCACATTCACCAGATTTTTATCTTATTGAAAGAGCTGTATTCGTTAGTTCCAGGACAATAAAATGCATTGGTGCAAGGACATGCCTTTCAAACTGCCTTACTCGTACACACGGAAGGGCCTACTCTTCATTTTGCACCAAGTCCCCTTTCTTCCCAGCCTAAACAAGCACTGCCAGGGGAAGATCCTCCTGTGAGATCAGTAAAAGCTCTCCAGCTATTAGTGTAATGAGGTGAACAAATAGACCTTGATGGAAGAGATCCCTTATTTTCCAGGGACTGTCCTTTCAAAATCTAGCTGTAGCACACCCATTAGTAATAACAACAATATCAATACTGAATAAATCTCAGATCCCACTACATTATGTAAATGTTTCCTCCTTATTTGCATCTTTCCAGAGGATCATACAGATATGAAGACAGATCTATTTACTTGTAATCTTGTCAAGATGGCAATGTGAAGATTTTCAGAAGAAATACATAGGGCTCAGGAACACATCTCCTCAGAGAGGATTTGTAGGCACTGAAGTGTGATAAAACAGATACCCAGCCAATTTACCTACAGACTGTGAGTGGTCTGCTGCAAAATGCCAAATATCTGCACCTTTCAACCTACAGCTCCTTCTGGTGTCTGACCTTCGAAGACAAACCAGACTTGGTGGAAAACAGCTGAACATAGGGCCAGCAAGAGTGAGTCCTGACGCACGCATGACAAATGCAACACTGCCACTCTTCCAGTTCCCCAACCTAAAGCCCTGTCCTGGTTCCTGACCATGCACCAGGAGGGAGCTCAGCCTGGGGACTGGGCAATGACAGCTTCCAGCATCCACGTCACCTGGGAAGAGGCTGAAGATGGAGCAGGAATGCCTGCTCCAGACCCTGGGGAGATGCCCCTCANGGGGGGGGGGGGGAAAAAAAAAAAAAAAAAGGCACACTGAGGATCACCAAACATTTGCTATTTGCATGTCTTCAAAAAACATAAATAAATAGATAAATCCATCAGGGCAGTGCGTATTCTCAAGCTTATAAGAAAAGGGGAAAAAGAGAAGCTTTTGTCCCATATTATGGCTGCACCCAGCTCTGATATACGCCCACAGAGCACAACAGCACAGGATATGTGCACTGCATTTTGCAGACACACACACTCACAGAGCCCCACGGCATCTTAGAGGCAGCCAAGAAATATTTCCTCCTCACAAGAAATGTACTTCTGCTGGTTTTAATTTTCTGAGCTTCCCAGGGGGGGAAAGAAAAGATACTTTTCAATGAGGAACTGAAGCCTGAACGATTTGTGGTTTCGAATTTTGCTGGGGAGAGTGGAAGAAACATCCACCTCCAAAGACTTCCATGAAACCATCTCAGGCAATCATTCCCTTTTGCAGGGAACAGCCTGTGAATGAACAACATGGCCAGCACAAAGGCACGCTGCAGTTCCATATGGTGACAATAAAAAGGTTTGTAAACAAAAGATTGAAAAGACGGAGTCTTTCCACGAGAAAAAGTCGTGTGTGGGGCAAACAGAGAACCCTGGATGAGGACAGTCGCACAGCGTTTAGTTACCTGGGTTTATCTGTGTTCAGAAAATAAAGGTGGCTCTGGTCCTCCCCTTTCTGTCTTTCCTACCACTCCAACATCCAGTTTTCACCGCCACATAAATGAGCAGCTTCTCTTCTGCAATAAATAAGTGAAAAGAGTGGTTAGGGGATGTGGCGTGTACCTGAAGAAGGACATGGGAGAAAGTCAGTGGGATTTTGGGGAATGGGTGGTCTTCAGGCAGCTCAAGAAAGCCTGAGGCATTTTTCCATGGGCATGGATGTGGTTGCATTTAATTTCTGGTACAAGACATCACCACTTTGTTAAAGCTGGTGTTTCTGGGAAGGACTGGTTGCAAAGATGGTTTTCACTTGAGAATATGTTTTAGACGTTTCATGTGTTGAAAATGTTTCCCTGGCATCTTCAAAGCCTCATGGGACCTAAGTCCTCGTTCCTTCATCCGCTGTCTACGTGACATTGCTCATCTCCATAAACCTTGTTGATGGAAGCTCAGTGTGTTTTTCACCCACAGATCTCATCAGGTCTTACAGATTATGCTGGTGTTATTTTAAAATCAGCTGCTACAACCCTAACATGAAGGCCATTGGAGGCCTTCCCTCTTTTTGAGTATTTTGGTGACAGTGTCAGGGTGACCTTCACCTCCACACACCCTGCAGAGGTGGGTGAGGTTACCTGTGGCAACACTGATGTCCTGGGGGGCCACATCTTAAATCCAATAACGTCCAAGAAACCCATGATTCACTGCATTCATGGCAAGGTTTGAGGCCAAGCAAGAGCTGGATTTGCCCTCAGATGCTCCCATGCCCTGAGACCCACAGCTCTATCCACGCCACATCTCTGCAACCCGCCTTCCAGTTGAACCCAAGACTGCTGAATGCAAAAAACTTCTAGTTTGAGATTCTTGTATTTTCTCTGAGAAGCTAGAGGCCATCCTCCCTTTTGAAATGGAAATTACCAAATTGTCTTCCACATATTTTCAGCCCCCACAAAATCCAACCATTCGCAGAACTCTCCAGAGAAAAGCCAGTCTCCCAAGTATTCCACCCCGATCCCTAAAATGAATAAATGGGAAAAACAACCTGGTAATACTTAGCAGGGAGCATTCAAAGGGAGTGTGCAGCTGCCAAGCCTCACCCAGCCGCTCTTGCACCACTTTTCCTGCCAGGAGGTGCAGGGAGCCTGGGGCGAGCACGTGAGCTCCCTCCCCAGCACGTGTCAGTGCCGTGGAAGCTCATTAAAATGGACTGAGCGATGTGCCAGCTGTAAATGCAAAGACAGGTCTTTTCAAATAAGCCCCATTAGTTCCACATGTGCATTTGATAGATAATTTTTTGGTTACTTAACATGAAACCAATAATTATGGAAATGACTGCGAGGATCCAGAGATTCTCCATAAGAAACAGATGGAGAGTGGAGAGAAAGCGATGTGAGAGACTTTGCAAGGGTTTTTTCCCTCATCCAGTGCACCCATCCTTAGTAAATTGCTGGTGCTTAGCTCTGCCCAGCAGACCAAAGGGAAGAAATCAGCTCTGCCAGCACCAGCTCCCTGCGTGGTGCCTTCAGCTCTCACAACCCTTCTGCTGTGTGGGGCAAACAGCTGTCCTTGTCCCCCAGAAATAGGGATTACTGGCTGGGGAGAGTGCAAAATTTGTCTCTTTACTGCCAGTAGCCAGTTGTGAATTCCCTGACAGAGAATCAAATCCGAAGGAGACACATTGCAACCACTATTTTCCAGAAAACCTTCTAAGCATCAGACTATTTATAACTAATAGCAGACTGCTATTCATAACCCACAATGATTTATTCCCTCTCATGCTCGCTCGCACCCTGCACCATCCCCACACACAGGCATCTGACAAACAGGGGACAAATGTGCGTGCAGCAAAGCCACACAGGCTGGGCACATGGAGGGAAAGAAAGAAGAGTGCACACAGTTTTAGTGGGATTCAGCTATCACAACAACATTATACAACCACAAAAAGAAAAAGAGAAAAAGTAAATAGAGGTAGTTATATAAACTGCAGTCCCTGTCTGGTCAGCACAAATCTCATATGGGCTTAGGCCATTCCATTTGACACAGATAGAAACAATTGTCTGTGTTAAACATTAATAGATCCCTGTTCAAAGTTCCCTGCTAGCTGCCTCCATCCCCTGTCTATCCTCCCTCTTCTTGCACCTTGTGGCTGCCTGTCTGCTGCCTGCTGCCTGCCCCAGCCCATGCTGGAGAGCTCAGTGCCATGGCAGGGGATGCCCCACAGGTCCACACTTCCAGTCTGCATGCCCTGCTCTACACCATCCAGACAAATAGCAAGTAAAACCAAAAAGAAAACATTGTTTCTGCTGACCAGGAGATGTCCTGGAAAGCTGATAAAGCCTCATAGTGCCCAGGGTAAAACTACAGGATAAGAAGGAGTCAGTGGCTACAAGAGGCAGAGTTGTGACCCTGCAGGGATGTGCTAGTGCCCTCACTCTGTTCCCAAACTTGTGGAAGAATCTAGGGGACTTTCTAGCCCCCTTCTCATTCTCTGCAGGTATACCTTCATTATTTGAGGCATTTTGTGATTTGGCTCTTTAGCACAATAAGGAGAGAAAGGGTGACATTCCTCTCTTCTTTCAGCTCCAACTACTCTATGTCTAAAAGGGAGAAAGAAATCACCACTTGTTCTCCTCCAAGGCAAACTGTCCTTCTTTCAGAGGGTACGGGACCCACTTCTTGCAGCTCACAGAATCCACCCAGCGTGAACAATTAGTTCCCATCTTCCCACAGATGTTTGCCAACAGAGAAAACCCAGTGCACTGCTAACACTGGAGACTAAAATCACTGCGAGCTGAGCAAGGCCCCCAGCAGATACAGTAGCTGAGAAACCAGCCCACGGCACTGTAATCCTGGCAAAAACAATTTCAAAATACACTTTATCCAGTGAATGTGCCTGGGAGCTATGCAGAGAATTGTTTCATGCAGACTTCTTATGGAGAGAGGAACTGGACCACTGTAGTCCCTGAATTAACTCATGTGTCTTTTAGCAGCCTCTATTACTCACTATTGGGTGGACAGCAATGTTCATTGTTTCATGCTGTCAGCCTGATCCTTCTACTCTAAATTAAACAACTAAAAAGGAAGCTTCACAGCTTCAGAGCTTTGCTTTGCCCATGCAACTAAAACCCTTCCCACCTCCAACAAATTTGTCTCTTGATAGCCCAGCAGCTGCTACAGTCACTGTTGCTTTCTCATCGTGGTGCAGGGCATCCTGCGAATCTCACTCAGTGGGAAACAACCAGAAGGTCAGGGAGACCTTGGGGGCACAGGAGAAGGGTGAAGGGTTCAAGCCTAGTACACATCTGAGTACCTGCAGAGCTAGGGCTGCGCTCTAGGCTAGTCCTTAGGCACTGCTGCAGTGAACATATCTGAGAGCATAAGAAATCAGATTCACTGTACCCACAGAACAGAGAATTAAAACCACTAATGTATCTCAGTTGTTTTTAAGTGCTGTAATAAAAGCTCAATAGAGATCTTTCTAGTTGTTTTAGCAAGGTTTGAATCAGAACACATGGAGAAGTGCAAGTTATTATTTTGTAAAGTTATGACAGGTGGTCAGCCTGTACATCCAGAACTCTGTGTTGCCCTAACTCACTCCTAGTATCAAAGGTTTCTTGCTTAGCTTAGACATTTCTGGGTAAACGATTCTCTAGCTTTTGGTGACAAATGCAGCCCTCCCTGTTGGTTATAAACCAGCACACTATTATCTCTTCTTATTCATGCACTGACTTTGCTGCTTCATCAACCTTTCAGCACACACAGAATAAATCCCCGAAAGATCTCCATTTACTGTGAGGTGCCAAGCAGTTCTGTCTACAGTCACAATGCTTTTTGAGAGAGGTTACATTTGCTAAGCTCTGACTTTGATCAGACGTAGACATTACCTAAGCTGGATCCCTTCAAACAGCCTTAATGCTTCTTGCCTCTAATAGCAAAGTACTTCATTTCGCCAGACCCTTCTCCCCAGAAGGCCTGGCCACCTCACTTGTGCCGGGAGGAGCAGTGCATGCCCTAGAGCCGTTAACAACATGGAGAGATACCATCTCTTATGGCTCAGGCAAAACCTCCCCAGTGAAACACAGACTCAGGGGACCACAAAATGCACAGAAAAACCTCACTGGTTTGGAGGATGAATGTATGGCCTTGGCCAAAAACATCCACTTAAAAATCCTCGCACTGAGGAGCTCATCTTTGCTCCTCTTGGACAAGGATTCCAGTAGATTTACACCCAAATCAGAACCTAGCTTTGGATCTAGATGGCTATTTATGCCCCAGCTGGGCTCTGAATTTACTTGGTGTTTTTATAGGGATGGATGAGACCTTAATAATTGGCAACAGGCTGATGGGAGCAGGGAGGAGGCTTCATCTCCTCTGCTCTTCAGTGCTAGCTCTCCAGTTCACACCAGCCCCAACTGCACATCAGCTTTTAATATTTAATTGCAGCTTTGCCAAGGGACTTTGCTTCTTGTCTTGTAAAGGAGGGGGAGAGGAAGGAGTCAGAAGCGTGGTACTGAAGAGCCCCAAGGAGACTATCAAATGGCACATCTCGGGTGGAGGAAAGCACTCTAGCATGTAAGTGATTTTACACATAAACCCTCCCAGATCAGAGTAGATGGAATGAATTAATATCAGAAAAATCCTGTAAGCCCTTGGTGGCTGGGGGATGCTGTGCTGATTGTGGGAACTGTTCAGGGTGGGCTGAGAAGACTATTTCCATTTACTGCACCTACGGTAGTAAGGAGAAGATGGATATAAACGGAAAATCAGGGAACACTTCCCTACTAATGGGCTGATTCTGCCATGAAATAATTCCTCAGGCGCTCTTTACCTGGGAATGTTTAACATTAGCCACAACCACAAGAATGGAGAATGATCCCCGGACTGTGGGAGGGGGTGTCTGTGATCTAGTAAATCTCTGTCTCCTCTCTAAAATTATGTGAAATGACATGGAATAATAAAACATACAAACAAACAAACAAACAAATGAAAAGTGAGGGGGATTTCTAAAGCGACTAGTGAGAAATATATCTCCTTCCTTCTGGTCTTGATTTCAAACATGTGAAAGAGGGAACACAGATATTCATAACCTGCTGAATGTCACTCCCACCCCCTCCAGAAAATCTTGACCATACCTGAAATGGGCCAGCCAGACACGGGTGGAAAATAGCTCTCGACACAGCCCAAATTTAAGGCCAGTGCAATACACATCGTTTATGAAACATATTATGCAAGCAACACGGCTTTTAAAGCAAGTACTTTCATAATCTAAGTACAAGTATCTCTTAATCCCATAGTTTGGATGTCTGTGCCAGTAATTAAAGAGCAATTACATATAACTAGTAGGTCCCTAGAGCTCTGTCTAAATTCAGAAAATGAGCCCCAGATGACCTAATGTACTTCCAAGTGTCAGATCAGTCATTGCAAATCCAGTGCCTGAGACTTCTGCTGTGCATTTCTGAAGTCTGGAAAACAAGAACATTTTTGGCAGAAGAGGGCAAGAGGTTCTTAATTCCCCCGTTACTGTCTGAATTCAGAGCCGGTTCATGCCTATGCAACACTGGGAACATTAACAAAAATATCCATTTATGATACACATACATAATTTCCATCAAATTATTTTCAAATGATTTAAAGCTAAATCTTTTTCTGGTTCTTTCCCATCATCCGTCACAGAGATGGACAGGATGGTCAAAGAGAATAAGAAAATTGGTAGGCAGAGGTGGAAAAGCCTCATTCCCTGCATTAGGAGTAATTTAACTTCAAATGCATCTTCTTTAACCCTATTTTATTTTTTCAGAACTTAATTTATGTGATGATGTTTGCAGATGTATCAGTAAAGACAGAATTTGTTCCATGGCCACTTATTGCTGCACTGACCTTGGGAGTGGAGACGGATGCACTAAGTGTTGGTTTGTTTTCCACGGATCTTCGCATCCAGCACCATAACCTTTACCCTCTTGTTCCAGTGCCAGCAGACAGAGAACATGGAAAAGGCTGAGAAGCTGCGGCCAGCTCAGTCCTTTCCTTTTCTATGCCATTCTCCAAGGAGCAGCCCAGAGCACAGAGCAGTTCCTCTGAGAAAGTCTGTGTCCGTCTCTGAACTGGTCGCCAGGTGGGTGGCTGGTCTACAAGTGCAGATGACCATAGACCTGGGGCTTTCCAGGGCAGGCTCTCCTTCTCTCACATCCATAACTAATAAATCTCACTCAGATAAGGTCTTTCTCAAGTACAGCATCCCAGAACTTCATGTTTCAAGCTTAGAGGCAAATACTTTTCTGCCACAAGTGCTCTTAGCTATTATATGTCATTGATGCATTATATAATCTTGGAAACCAAGTCCTGGACTAAAACCCAGATCCACTTAACAAACTTTCCCAAATACACAACATGGAGGAATTTTCCCTCAACCTCAATGACTGGAATATTCCCAGATGGATAATTAAAGCTTTTAATCTGCAAAGTCTCTAAGATGCCATGAAGGAAACCAGCAAAAGCCAGAGAGATGAGCAGGTGAGGAGACAGGAAGGGTACAGGCATATCATCCCCTCCTGGTTTCTCTCAACTGTTTCTAACTAAAATCCTCCAGGGACAGTCACATTTCAACTCAAGCCCTTTAAGGGCTAATTTCTTTTGGTTACAACCCAAAAATGAGATCAGATCACAGCTCTGCCAAGAGTGATACAAATAAGATTAGCAACAGTACCCACAGTGCATCTCCCTCAACATACGAGTGACAGAGCAGTGGTCAAAACTGTCCCTTGAAATTCCCCTTGAGATAGTTTAGTTCTGAATATTCTGAAGCTGGTCAATTTTCAGTGTAAAAGTAATCTATCTGTCAGGGTCTTTGAAAAAAGTGGAGAGTGTACTCCCCACAGCAAGAAAGAGAAGGAAGGTGGTTTCTTCTGCAGAGGTCTAATCTTCTGTCTTCCCTGCAGGTACCAGAGCATCCTGGACTGTGAAAGCAGCATGTCAAAGCAAGAACACCCCAGGGTAAGAGGCAATGGCTCAGATGACGTGGGTCAGAGCATGTCCTGACAACAGAATGCTTTGGTTCTTGGCAGTTAGAGACAAAGGAAAAACAGCATTTTTATGCAATATCTGGTGCTGTTAGGAGGACTTCTCAGGGCTGGTCAGATCTGTCTCCCTTTTAGTATGTACAGATGGAGTGAAGAATATGAGATGCTCCAGGATGGAACGAAAGCTTACTTCCTCTGTGTAAGCGCTGCTCTGCAACAACTAAATACATGATGTGTTATCACCACTAGTTTCATCAAAAATCCAAAACACAGCCTCATTCAAACCTCGATGAAGAAAATTAACTCTATCCCAGCCAAAATCATGACACGTCTACACTAGGGTGAAGAAATCACTTTCTTGGCTCTTTTGACTGTAATGAGACTTAGACAGCAAGTTCATGAGTGGATTTAACTCACAGCTTCATTTAGATGTCCACACTTCAGCAAGTAAACTGAATTTCCCCCTAGCTTGAAGCTGTGACTACTGTTCTCATGTTATGGCAAAGCTGCACCCTTCACCACCCAATGCCCCTCATATCATATTTTGATTGCATACTCATTTGCACAAGGCACAGTTCTTAACTCTGTATTCACTGGGGCCCTGCTTTGTGATAAGGGAACCTGAAATGACAACGATGAAATCATACTCTGGGCTTTATCCAATTTCCCTGCTGAAGATACAGTTGATTCCCACTGACCAGAGAAAGCTGAATTGCACCTCATAAAAATAAGATACAGTATGAAAATAAGAAAGGCAGAACCTGAATGGTTTTATTTCCAGGGCAGTTTTGTTTTTTTTTTTTTTATGAAAATTGAGGTTTCCTATGAAATGATAGAGGGGGGGATTTTCTGTCTGAGGAAGAAGGTGGGGA